>WKFP01014122.1:223439-278118 GCA_011057875.1 Pterocles orientalis | reverse complement strand
TTTTTTTTTTTTTTTTTTTGAGAGTACAAAGTCTTTTTTTTTGACATGAAAGTTTTGAGTGCTGACATTTTACAGAGCAGTAAATCACTGTGTTCCAGACTCTACTTCCATGCACAGGCACATGAATATCTGCAAGTAAAACCTTTTCCTGAATGCTACAGGAGCAGGAAGATCCTTTAACTTAAATTTAATGGAGGATTTCTGTTACGAGTTTCTGTATGGTCAGTCCTTCTGAGCTCTTCCAGAATACTTTCCATTCCAGCCTGCGTCACAGATCAGAGAAACAAAGCAAAAGGAAATAATGAAATTACAATGCAAATTACTACAGATTATCCCATATTAGGCAAAGGAAATCTTAATTTATGATTAAATGTTTATTATCTTAAAGCTCAGTACAGTTACCGTCTAGAGGAACTTTTTTTTCCCTGTTGAATGTGGAAAGGGTCTTAAACAAGATGTATGTTTTCTGGTTTGTTTGTTTCTTTGTGGTTTTTTTAAGTGCCTAAAGTTATGTGAGGTCTAACCTGTTCATGTAGCTCTGTCTTGTAATAATTTCTCATTGTGAGCTTGAACATCAGCATAAAATGTGAAAGTCATGTTTCTGAAAATCTTCAGAACAGTTGCAGGGGACACAAATTCAGATTTCATATCAATACCTGTGACAGGAGGGATAGAAAATAAAAAATATAATAAACTGCTTTAAGATTATCTAACTCTATGAAGGAAAGAATATATTTTCTAAGAGTTAACCCCTGATGCAGCAGAGCACTGCTTTTTCTTGACTGCTGAGTATTTAGATAAGTAATATTTAACAGAAGATGTATTTTTTTTACTTTGCTAGATCTAAGAATAAAATTTTTTGTAAAGATTACTCAACTGATTTTTCAGAAGTCCTAAACTATTGAGCACTTGGGTTGTTTGTTTTGTTCTTTTTTTTTTTTAAATTGGCTCTTAAATTCTTATTGAATAACCAGTGTGACATTTAGAAAATAGCTGTTTTCCCTAAGTATGCGTGCGAATACCATGATATATTGTTATTGCTCTGGAGTAATGGATCATTTTACAGTAATTCCTTGTTGTTATGTCTAACAAAAAAAAATCCAAACAAAACCAAAAAACTCCGCACCAAACTGTTAAGGTAAAGGAATATTCAAGAACTGCCTTTCTCTGGTAATATTTTTGAGTGTTATGCATGCATGATTTTTGCTAAACTCAGTTGTATTCAAAGGATTACAACTTAAATTGAAATGCCTGGGTTATACTTCATGCAGCATCAGTGGGATTTGAGAACGATTATGCCTGCATGAGAGTTTGTGCTTAGAAACCACAAATCTTCATTTTTTTGCAGAAGTGTGAATACATTTGCAACTTTTTACACCATTGTTCCAGTTCAGTCCTCGTTGAGTTAATGGAAACCAGCTCATATGCTTAAAGTTATTTTGTGTTCAAGCATTTCCAAATTGGAGTCTGCATGTGTATGTGCTGAGTTATGATGAGTACGATGAGAGCCTTAGTTTACACTTAAAGATGGATATTTTTGGGGTGTAATGGTAAGACTTGATGGGAGAACATGATGATAACCAGGATTTCTAAATTCACGTACACATGGTTCTGATAGTCTGATTCTTTCCTCAGGGTCAGTAATAAAGCTCAGTGTGATGAATGAGACTCAGTTTGGGGAGGTTTTATCTGTGTGCTTCTGATTTTGTCCCCTTGCCTTAGGAGTTCACATCAATTTGTAATGGTCTCTTTAATTCTGAATTTCTGTTCTCTGAAAGTCATTATAACAATAGTTACTATACGGTCGAAAAAAGTGATTGGTCTTATACCATAGTATTTTTAGAAGTGTCATTGTCTTCTTTTCACTACTTTAATCAATACTAGTTGATTATCTGGAATTTATGTAATGGGTATATTCTGTAAGGATATTTTGGTCCGGATTAATTTCATCTAATTTTAGATTGCTTGATGTATCTGTGATCCTTAGTCTAAGTTCTGAGTGGGGGGGGTGGGGAGGGCACTTCAGGTGGGAGAATCAGTCTTACTGGTGTTCAGTGTACAATTGATTTCACAATTTACTGAAATTTGACTTACTTTATGGCTACTTCTTCGGTCCTATTCTCAATGACTTGAGTAGGAAACAAATTATATTGAGATTCATTACGCAGGATCAAACATTCGTGAAACCTATTTTTGGTTTGTCCCTAAACAAAAGAAGAGGCAGAAATTTTGTTGCTTAGTGCACAAATACGTTTAGACATTCTAACGGAAGTTCATACTGTGAATGATCTAGGGGAAGCCTCTTCAGCCTTTTTATTTTTTAGAATCATAGTCTGAAACTTCAGTGCTTTTCACTTCTAAATTCCAAAAAGTGATCTAGCAACCAAGTAACATGATGTCTCATGTTTAGCTTGTCAGTTCTGTTTATTTTAGCCTTCACATTCACATTAAGTTAAATGTTAAATGAGAAGTAATCACTTGATTGGTCTCTGCTGCTTAATCAGAACTTCGGTAATACGGCAATTCCAGTAATTCTAATTACATAACTTTTCTTTATGTGAGGAATAGGTAGGATTCCTAGTATTCTTAAAAAAAAATCCCCCACCCAAAAAAGGAAAATATTATAAATTTTGAGTATATTAGATAATGCGGTTTATGTATTTAATGTTTTGAACTCTGTTTATTTCTGTTTTGTCTGTGGAACTTTGTTATACCTGCAGCTCACATTTCTGTCCTTTATTCCAGTTATCTGCTGCTTGGTAGCATTTTTTATTGGCCTGATATTTGTGCAGCGCTCTGGAAATTATTTTGTCACGATGTTTGATGACTACTCAGCTACTCTGCCCCTCCTTGTTGTGGTCATTTTGGAGAATATTGCCATCACTCGAATTTATGGAATAGACAAGTAAGTGAAGGAACTGTATCTCCATGTCCATATCAACAGTATTGATTAAAATAATTAGTTTTAATCATGTGCAAAGTATTTGCAATGTACATGTAAATACAAGTAAGTAGAAGTTGGGTCAATCTGGATGTGAATCTAGGTGATTTTTTTAAGAGCAGGTTTGGAGCAAGATATACTGTATCATGATAGTGTAGTGAAACCCAAAGAGCACTTGCAACCAATCCAAAAAAGAGGAGAATGCAGTAAAAGAGGCAAAAATGGAGACTAAGAGAGGAGGTTGGGTGTGCAACTATCAATAAGAAAGTTTTAGTTTCTGAACTAGATTTAGTTTGGGGTGTTGTAGCAGTTAATTGTTCTTTGCATTAGTTGTGAGAGAGGAAATAGAAGAAATGATAAAACAGAATAGGGTCAAAACTTCCTTGAAAGCAGCACAGGTGACAGTGAAGTTAAATGACCTTCTATCAGTGATGGCTGAAGAGAAAAGAGCATCAAGTCCCTCTAATTTTTTTACGTCTTATGGCTGAAATCACCAGAATGTGTTCACCAAGCAAGATGAATGTGTGCCAATTTAAGGAATAGAAGAGTTTGTATCAAAACTAACTCATGCTATCCACAGATAAAACAGTGTGCGCTATACTAGCATGTTGAAGTAATTTAAACATCTGTGATTTCTTTGAATGTGCAAAGGGTGACACAGAATGGGTGGGGTTTCATTTGAATTTTCACTTGTTCAGTCTGAGTAAGCAGCTAATCCTTTGCCATAATGAAGTAAAACTATAATAAGAAAACTTTGATTTTATGATTTCCAGACACTGTTTCTGGTCTATGCAAGTAGTGCCTGGTCTCGTTAAGGGGGAATTCCCACTTGGGCCACATGTATAATCCTAAAATTGATCACATAGACATGAAAACACCATGTAGTTATTTTTACACTTGCAAACCCAAGGTGAAACAGGTGACCTGTGTATCAGATTGGTAATGTCCAATTAGGTAGAGTTCTGCTGTGAAGGGAGGTAGACATGCCAAAAGTCATGGTAATGCTTTGCTTTTGAATCAGAGTGCAGTTGATTCATGTTTTCAGAAGGCATTCTGACAGGATACACTGAAAAGTTAACAGCCAAATTCTCATTCATAATGGCCACCTGGACCTCCCTCTGGAGTATTTCTAGTATTTCTTCTGATGTATATTTCTCCAGCATATCTTTCTTCAGGAACATAGCATTCTTTGCAAAAACTGACAGAATCAACAACTTCAGGGTGTCATTGGCTGTGATAGCACTAAGGGGTCCTCTTGGTAGAAGAAGATCCATATATATGTCTTATTAAACACATTGTCTTTGATCAGATAGAAAAAAAACTCCAACATTGCACATAAAGGGATTACAACCAAAGGATAGAAAAAAGCCCAGAAGGAAAACTTGCTATGCTGGAATCAGTGCTGAAGGAGCTAGGCAGCTTTTAAAAGAGGATAAGTAGGATGGAGATGGTGAAAGTGAAGACAGTAGATTTATGTTTAGCTGTATGAAGAACTGGAGAAAGGAGAAGGCTATCTACAGATAGCACAATTGGTTTGTAAATTCAGCTTCTTTTTAACAGTGTGTTTCATTGAAGTGTAGACAAAGGACAGAATACCACATTTTATGCAGTTCAAAAAAATTGAGAGTTTATACGACAGTAACTTCACATGTGTAACTGGTTTGAAAACATATTTATTTCCATAAGAGGTTTTTTTTTGAGATGCATATTTCAAAAGGGAGTGGGACCACAAGGGAGTTAAAGGGAGAATCGGTGCTTGTGCACATTCCAAAAGAATTAATTCTAAAAATATTCTCTCTTTTTCTGTTGGTTCTGGAACCATGTACTCCTTCGTCAAGAGTACAAAAATAGGAGTTTTGTTCATATCATAACTTGCAATTTTGAGGCACAAGGAGGCAGATTTAAAACTTCACAAAGTTTTATTTCAGCAACTTACATGATGCAAACCATAGCTTATGTATGAAGTTATTTTTTACTGCAGCACACATGTGGGTTTGAAATTAATTTTGCCGAATCTGTGAGATGTGCTGTTTGTATATGTCCTCAAAAGTAGTGACATATGCCATAGTAAACAATCCAGTAGACAATATAAGAAAATGTAAAAAAGAATCTGGTAAAAGAAGTGTGAGTTTAAATATCTTTCCAGCATGGTACAGCAAGCAGTTTACCAAGTCACTGAACTGTGTAGCTATTCCTTCTGTTCGTCTGTTCTGAACTAGTAATACAAGCTCTATTTTTCAGCCCATCAAGTAATCTGCACTGCAGCTATTTCTATACATGCATTTTTTTTCAGTCTGTCTGTTCCCTGAAATTAGGTGTTATGGATCAATTATAGGACTTGAAATCTCAGTGTACGCACTAACAATAACCTTTTATTCCCTTCACAGATTTATGGAGGATCTGAAGGATATGCTTGGGTTTTCACCAAGCCAGTATTATTACTACATGTGGAAGTATGTTTCACCTTTAGTATTGTTATGTTTGCTGGTAGCTAGCATTGTCCAAATGGGATTAAGTCCTCCTGGCTACTATGCTTGGATTGAAGATACGGTATGTATATAACAGATGCCATCGCCGTCATAATGATGAAATCTGAAGTATTTCAAAGGTACATGAAAAGACAAAAAATTTGCGATTAGAAATTCAAAATGAGTATAATAGCGACACGGTTGTTTTTATCTCAAGTAATATTAATATAAAACCAACCATATTTTAATTCTGTAATAGTTCTGCTTTGAAATATAACTGCTAGACATGAACTTTCATGCTCTTTGTGACTTTTAGTGTGTTGATGTCTGAAATTCTTAAGGGTGGGACAGGTTGTTCACTTTTATTAAATTTTGTTTTACTGCGGAAAATAGTTGGGTGGTAACACTGAATAGATAATTTCAGATATCATGTCAATTTTTTGTGTGGAATTAAATATTGAGATTAGCCATGTCATAAATTTTCCTTTTTGGGAACACATATCACATGGTAGGTAAGAGTGTTTGATATGTAAAAAAAACTTGTCTGTGTGAACTGCAGAGTCAGTGCTTCATGTTAGCTCCAAAAAGAGATTCAGTCAAGGTAACTCCTAAGAGTTCTGATGGCTTGTAGGCTTACCAGCCCTCAGCTGGTTCTACAGGCTTGTCATGCAAAATATAGGGAGCATAAAATGTCAGAGAACTGAATCTCAGGGACCCTTCTGAATAGACAACTGTACAAATCAGCCAGTGAAAAAAGAATTAACAGCAAAGACAGGTAAAGCATAAATACAGGAGATTGGCTTTACTGTAGGTAGATGCCTTCCTCTGACCAGACAACCACTACTAATTTCTTGGAATTCTCATAAAAACACTCTTGTTAAGTTTGATTCTTTCCCTCAAAAATCAGAAAGAGAGATACTTTAGAATATCAAACAGACTGTTCATTTCTGTTTATAAAATTAAATGTTAATTGAGCTACTAGGCAAGCAGTCTGTTGTCCAGTGATTCATGGATGCAGTAGAGATGTGGGGTGCAGTCACTGCCCCAGTAAGCATATTATAGTTTACATTAAGTTTATACAAAATGGAAGAGTTCCACAGGGCAATCTGCGACAGTCCCTCTCTAGACCTAAAGAACAACGACGTATTTTGCAGGCATAGTTATAGATACCACTGCACACTTGCCTGTTCTGAACATCCTTTAAAGGATCAGGGAACAGCTACCGACAAATGTAGCAGAAGGCCTAATGTGAAAATCTGGATTTGGGCTCTGCTAGAGTGCTCTGGGCATCTCAGAAACTGTGGGACAGTGTTTTGATCCTGCTCTCTGGCAGAAAGATCCTACATCTCCATGATTGATCAAATTTGAGATCTGTAGTGGTGCCCACATTGTGGGGTGCAAGGTGACAAAGAGATGAATATGTCTTTGAAAACTTCAGGCCTTGGTGAAGATTTCAGGTTTGCTCTTTTTTAAGTAAAGATGTACTAATAGCTTTTTTCTTGGGTTGCTTAGGCTACGGAAGAGTTCCACAGCTATCCAACATGGGGAATGATTGTCTGTATATCGCTAATAGTATTGGCCGTACTGCCGGTCCCAATAGTCTACATGGTGCGCCGTTGCAACCTTATTGATGACAGCTCTGGTAGTTTGGCATCTGTATCCTACAAAAGAGGCCGGATAATAAAGGAACCTATTAATCTGGAGGGAGATAATACAAGTCTGATTCATGGGAAGAGTCCAAGTGAAGTGCCGTCTCCAAATTTTGGCAAAAACATATATCGGAAACAGACTGGATCACCAACTCCGGATACTGCTCCAAATGGACGTTATGGTATTGGGTACCTGATGGCAGATATGCCTGATATGCCAGAGTCTGATTTGTAACTGCAGAAAAAAAGTGTTTGTATTTGTCTCTTCTCTGTCACTGATCATGGCTCTTCCAAGAGAAGTGGTCAGCTTCACAAACCAGGGTGTGATCTCAGGTGCTCTGTAGTGACAGTCTTTAAAATGTCATGACTGTATGTACAGGTTGAGAAAACTCCCTTTGGATTAATTCTCTGGGCTTTCAGTTGCACTGAAGGGAACGCATTCAAAATCAGTGGCAGCCTACATCTATCAGAATAGCCAAGAATTAGATTTTATGATTAATTTGTAAATTTAAAGCTGTCTATCTCTGAAGCCCATGTCTCACTCAAATGATAAAATATTTCTGAGGTAATACCACTGAAAATCCTTTCTTTTCTGCTTTCAGGTTAACGCCCCACTGTTAAAAGTGAGCTCAGAAGTAGTTCATCAAACCTGTGTTTGTGCAAACACTTGTATATACCTTATGTAGATATGCTGTACTTACTTTGTTAGCACTGATAATTACTTAGGCTGTTAGCTGAGTAAAAAACGATCCTGCAAACTATTTTCTTATGTAATAGCTGTATAGAGCAATAGTACTAGAAAATCAAGGAGTAGACTTACAGGAAGATGAGGAAAGATTCCCTGTTCATTGGGGACTGCATAAACTGTGGCTGTATATTTTGTGTAAAATATTTGCTTTTTCAGTGTGAAAACAATGTAAGAGTGAGTCACTCCAAGAATCTTAAGTATTGTGCAGATTCTGCATTTTTTTCTATGCTGTGTGCCTAAAAAAGATCTTCTTGATATTTATTGTGGTTACAAGATTACATATACATTATATTTATATAATATACCTGTAATGTAAATATGTATATTATTCTGTATGTAATCGTTTCAGAAGTTGAAGCAAGATGGCTTTTTTAATTAGTCTCCTTCAGTTTTGCTTCTGGTTTATGCAAATAATTTTTTTCAATCAATAATTGTTAAGAACTGTATGGCATTACATTTTACCCTATGAATAAAGAGACTGACAAGGTATTTATCTGTAATTTCCTAATACACTTATAACACACACAGCTTTTCCCTCAGCTGGACTACCTGAAAGAATAACATTTGCCAGCTGAATGGAGATACTAAAAGAACCTGAAAACAACAAAATGTTGAATCAGTTATCTTAATAAGCTATTGGTCAAGGACTTCTACTGTGAATTCAGTGTTTGATGTAGCACTATAAACTGGCATGATAATCTGGAAGCTAAAACATTATTTAATCTATGCCTTGAAGAGCTTTATAGTTAGGTGTAGGTTCTGACTTTGCTACCTGTAATAAGCAAAGGGGAGAACCTAGTTGTGTTGTCCCAGCATCAAAGAACCAAATTAGTTCATCTGAGGTAAATCCTATCTTACTTTCGATCACTCCAGTTTAACCCTGTTTGAGAGGCCAAAAACTGAACTGGTTCTCTTACATAGCTCCAACTATTCTCTATCATTCATTGCCTACCTCTTGCCCTTTGACGTGGGAAGAAAAATTGTGAAGGCTGATTTGGGTTGCTGGTGGCCCAAGATACAAGTGCCTTCTGCTTGTCCATATGGGGAACAGCAGTGTTCTAGCACATACTGTAGCTGTGTGCTTCAAGAGTATAGCTTTGAGCATGTCAGTGGGGAAAAGTTACACCAAACAAATGAAAAAGAGCAAAAATCTTAAATCAAAGCATCTTAGCAACTTAATAAAGATTCCTTAGGGATAACTTTTCTGTCTTTGTGAGGATAACGCCAGATAATTTTCCATTTCTAACCTGGGAGCTTTTGAAGTTACTTGCAATCAGAAAGTTGGACTAGTAGCATTAATTGAGAAAAAGGTATATTTAATTACCAGGCTTACCTTACATTTGTTAGAAGTTGTGTACATAAAATAGTTTAAAGTTGTCCTCTAAAATGCAGGTATGAGAACGTATGGGAGAGACATGGCATAATTTAAACCTGTTGTGCATTCACAACTGGTCAACTGACAATTACTATGTGTATAATGGATCAGCATTAGAGACACACAGGACGCGTGTACAAAATATTCCTGCTGTGACAGAGCAGCAGCAGATTTCTACCATCATATCACATCAGGCTTCTAAGGTAAGTGACTGCTCAGGGTAGCTGTCATGCATCCCCTCTATGCCCAGTTCACAGACAGAATGCGGAAGTCTGTTATAGATTTCTTGCCTGTAGTGACATGTGTTTTTAGCTATATAGACCCTAGTTTTAAATGCAAAGCGATGGCCAAATGTCGGCTGCTACCCAATGTCTGTTAAAAAGAATGTGAGCAAGATTTTACAATCAAAGTTCAATAGGTACTTCTGTTTAAAGCATCACAAAGGGGACTAATGCTACTTAAACAGATTGCTGAAGATTATTCTGCTGAGGAATATGTGTCTTCTTTCTGCCCTTTTGACTGTCTGCTTGAACACTTCTAATGAGTACTTAGATTTTCCACTCATTTAAACCACTACTTCTCAATCAATTGCTTCCTCATAGCTCCAATTAGCTTGTCTCCCCTCAGCTTCATGAAATTTTTTAGGCTTGCGAAAGCCCGGAATGTATGTCCTGTCTACTGCCAAATGTTGGATTCATAGTTTGATCTCAACTGTGATTGAACACCCTGAAGTGCAGAAATTATTTTAAAGTCATTTAGTCTGATGAGCTAAAAATGGAGGTGCGTCAGTCCTGCCTGAAGAAGCAGGACTGGTACAAAAAAACACCAGCTAGATATGGAGGTTTAAAAACATTCAAAATAATTACTATAAAGTGTAACATCCAAGTCCTTGGATATTACTGAAAGAACTGCTGAAGCAAAGTATGACATTAACATTGATTGCTGTTAAAACCAAGGAAATTCACACTGCTTTCATACTGGGAACAAGTTGCTACTTCTTCTTATGGATAAAAAGAAGTAAAAGAAGAGTAGAGGGCAGGAGAGGTTTCAGATACTTATCTGCTTAAAAGCCAGAAAGTCTGTGTGTCATGTCAGTCGTAACCACAATTAATTTGCCTTTTTTTTTTTTAAAGAAAAGATCATTGCAAAAGGCAGTCGTGCTTAAAATTAAAGAAAATCCTATTTATGTCCTACACAATCTGATATAGCCTAAGAACAAAATCATCCATGTGGAAAGTGAAAATACATTTCCAATATAATTTGTTGCAGAAGACCTAAGGTTTCTGAAACCAATATGCTTTGTGAAATCTGATTTCCCCAAAGAAAGATAACAGAATCAGTCAGCATCAGTATGGCACAAGCAAAGGCCATCTCATTGCCTCTATGCTCTTCAACAGATGTTCTCATATTTAGTGAATTGCAGGACAGAGCTCATACATTCTTGTTACCTATTGTTAGCCTTTTCTGATATATCAAAATTTTTTTGATACCTTACAGAGTATCATGCAGAGAAGAAAGAGAACTGAGAAAACCAAAACAAAACTCCAAAAAGAATGTAAAAACAACAATCATAACCCTGTTCTCAGGGAGCAGCACATACAAGTTAGCTAATGAATTCTTGTGCTGGCATAAGAAGAATAGTGATCTTGTCACACTGGGAGGGAATCAGTTATGTTTGTGATAGCAGTGGCTGAGAAGAGAAGGACGTGTTTGCAAAAAGTTTTTAGATACTCTGAAAAAACTGACCACCATGAAAGACTAACTAACATGCACTGTTCAGCTGAGATAGTGTACTACAAAAAAGCTTCTTCCTGCTACAACATCTTTGAGAAATTAGTAGAAATGTAGTTATGCCAGTTTTCAATAATGCAGGAAATTTAATATAAACATTTAAATGCCTAGTTAGATTCTGTGGTTTGAGGAAAAAGAGGAGGAAATAAAAAAAGAGGAAATCAAAAATAAAAGATGTGATGTACTATTTTTGCCACTGGGTGGTGCTCAAACTTCACGTGTTGCTAAAGTGGCATGTTCAGGACTCTTTAAGGGAGAATGCTGTATTTTTATTCTCTACCAGAATGATCATGGTCTTGCTGAAAGTCAGAACTTTACTAATCTTCTGTACCTTTAGCTGCTTTCGTAGATATTTGACTTTTTATACCCAGGAAAGCCACAACAAATCTTTAATGCAACAACACACTGTCAGTATCCCAGTGCCACATAGTGCACTTTTGGGTCTCGAGAGCAAGTAGCTTCTTGATTCAATATTTTTAAATCAGTAATTTTCTAAGGTCTTTTTTGAAGTATCCTATTATTTTTTATTCTCATTTCTGAAATTAGCAAATTAATTAGTGGCATAAGAGATTCTCAGTTTATAATGTCACTACTAACACTAGTAATAATATTAAAGACCTCAGTGCTTCTCAGTGCCATGGTCAGTAAATGCTGGAAGTTGTGATGAGGCAGATGAGAGCAGAGGAGGGCACCGCAAAGGGACAGCAGCTAAAGGAGTGGCTCAGGCCTGCAACTTTCCTTCTGAAGAAAGCAACTACTGTGATATCTGGTGGGGTTTTAAAAGCAGTGCAGCCACTAAAACATACCCTGGGCAGCTGTTTAACTCTTTTGGTAAAAAGAGTGTAAAACATTGCTCGCTCAGTCTGACAGAACAACCATGTCTTTCATCTCTACTGTATTCATCATTATTTAGTACTAAATGAGTGAAAATATTAACTGAGACACTCTTGTCTCAAACCAGCATCAATACATGTCTTTGTTGTTGATTTTCAACAAAGTACACAGAACGGCAATGCAAGCTCCCATGCTGTAGTCTTTAAATTATGGTGTTAAGATAAAGAATTTATTCACTGAAAAAAAAAACAGATACAGACATTCTCCCTTTTGATTCAGTCCCATATATTTTTCTGCTTTTGAGATGCCTTCTGGATGTCCCATGTCCCATCCAAACTCAACAGGTGGAAAAAGAATGTGTTTTCCATCACTAGAAGTTCGAGCATAAGAGATACTCTTTCAACTAAAAGAAATAGAACTGATTAACAAACAGAATGAAAAATTGTATGGAAAGAAAAAAGAAATTTGCTTCAAAGCAAGTCTAGTTGAGTTTTGGATTTTTTATTCAATCAAAAAGAAAGAGCCAGGTTTACAATCCAAAGAATAAGGAATTAAGAAAAATGTTAAGAGAGGGGTGAAAGGGGGTGGAACTGAACGGAGTTCATTAACAGAAGGAAGAAGAAAAAGGATACTGCAGAAATAAGTCTCACTCAATGAATGACAAAGTGTAAATAGAATAGGTAGTAGGTGACCAGAAAGATAAAGAGGGATGGGAAAAAAAGGACTTCATAAAGAAAACAGGTTTTAATGGCTATGTGGTGTATGGTGTAATCAAGCCTTTAGAAGAAATAGTCTACAGTTAGATATACCTGTTAAAGAGAGGTGTGAAACAAAGTTGGTTGAAGTTTTGTTAACATAGGAGCAGAGGGAGAGAGAAGGAATGAATCAGGACAAGAGAATGCTGCACTGGGAAGAAAGACTTGGGCTCTGTCAGAAGCAATTTCCCTTTAAGTACTCCAGTGCTTTTGACATACTGAAAAGCTTGGTTATTTTTCATAAAGCATTTTGGGATGGTCAGGGGAGAGATGTTAAAGAAATGCAGCCTCCCAAAATGATTTTATTTTAGCTGTCTAATTTGAAGATAAAACTATCAGGGTAAAATAATAGGCAAGTTGTGGCATGAATTTAAGGTTTAAGGAGAAAAATAATTACTTAAAAGCATAGAAAACTCAATGTATGAGGATATGAAGTGAAGAAAAATGAGAGTTGTGACTAAAAGCTCTGAGTTGGAGACCACTGTGTTACTGTGATTTAACACTGTAGTAAATCTCCTGAGCATTAGACTAGCGTCAAGGATATGAATAGTCCCAGCCATTACTCATAGACTTGAAATTAGCCAAAAACTCAAAGCACCTAAATGATATGCATTTTACTGCCTGGTGCTTAGAATGGAAACCAGATACCCAGCCTCACATACACAATGTATCTGGACAGTGAAGTGTTCCAAAATTATAGATCTATAAATGGGCAACGTGATGTTGGACTTCAGTGTGACAGAACTCCTTGTTCTCAAAAAAGGAGAAACTGAGGCACTCTGGAGGAGCTGCCCGATCAGATAGGTAAAACATTTATGTTTGTGGGTCTTTGCAGAAACTGAGCATCCAGCTCTGTTCAAATATAAAATATTTTTAATAAAAAATATTTAATAACATGGATGTTGTATTTAATGAAGATGTCATGAATGCTCTCATGCTCTCCCATAAGCAGCAAAAATATAAACGACAAACTGGTTACCTGACATAGAAAATCAGTGGCTTGCAAAAATGTTGTAAGCCATATATGTTCACATTACCTACACCTACACATATAGATAAGCATATATCAACCTACAATTACACAGGTTTCCTGAGAGAAGAGCAAAAGAGGGATGGAACAGTTGGCACTTAAGGATCTGTCTGAATGCCTCAAGAAGATTTATTTTCAAATAAGTTTAAGATTATTCCATAAGGAGTCTTACAAGGAGCAAATGGCTAAAAGTAAGGTGACTAGACAATGAACGAACTTTCAAATTAGAGAAATAAGAGAGTTCTTGAGACAGGTTTTGAAAATTTGTAAGAAATTGTAAAATCTTCCCTAGACCTCAGATTCTCTAGGGTCAGCTTAACAAGGCCTCCATATACCTTGTAGATGTCCCAGTGCAAGGTCAGTCTCTCATACATCTTAATTCACACATTGTTACAAGCTTCCTTTTGATTTTGATTCCTCTCTGCCACCCCAGGATTTCTCAGATGGTTCCCATTTTTGCCACAGGCTGCACAAACAGCTGTGCTGGCAGAATGGATGTGGTGTGGAGACAGGAAGGAAGGGCTGAAAGCAGAAATTGCTTAAACCTACACTGCCACTGAAGTAAGTAACATGGAATTTCGCTTTCAGCCTTAGAAATATTCAGTTATGTCTATGAAAACTGTTATATGGACAGCTAAACAATATCCACAGTCTCTTAAGGGTTTTACATGAGTTACTGCTGGCAGGTAGCTGAAAATTAGCCAACACATGGTGTAGACATATATAGCCATATGTCTGTACAAAAAACACTGATGACACTAAGTTGTGAGATCCTCACAATCATTAAAAAACAACAGAACAGACTGAATCATAATTCTTAAACTTCTTTTCACAATCTTTTCCTTCTGCTGTTTGGGATAACATTTTCTAGCCTTCCATATCTGTCTTTTGCCCATTACATAGTCACCTACCTTCAGAACTCACCAGTTTGGTGAAGTACTTGGAATTTCCAGAAGTGGCCCAACAAACAGGATTTATCACACACATACAAATTACATTCTAACTGTCTGCATTGGATTTCTTAATTGCATCTGCAGTTTGAATGCAGAGAAGCTGAGCTGTATTGCTATGTCAGACATAAACCACTTATGCCAATACTGCACAAGTCAGAAGGAGTCTGGTCCAGATCACATTCTGTGTCCACATGCTGTATCTCTCTGTATCAGCTCTGTAAAGGCCCCAGGGATCTAATTGTCATTCTCTGAAACACTTCAAGCCATTCTTAGGTGAAGCACCTGGTGTTGGATGTTGTGATGTCAAAAACCAGCTGAACAAATCTATCAATTTACTGAGGAGGAGGAGGGTGTTTTTATCTTCCTATTCTCACTCCTGCCACTTTGACATTCATCAGACCTTCACAGAATAGATCTAATTTGTTAGCCCAGGAAAGTGCTTCAGTTTTTATTCCAGTTTTATTTTTTGTTAGGTGGTGAATTGAACTGATTCATCACAGGAGGAAATGAGAGCAAGCACAGATGCAGGAGGAAAGAGTCCTGTACAGTCAGGAAAGGAATATGCAGTTGGAGTGGGATGGGGGTTGGACCTCTCTGTTTTGGTAGTAATGAAATTATGATATCTGCTTAATCATGTAACATAAGCCCAAGGTGGAGACATATGGCTGGATAATCTGAATTTTGGCCTAGTGGGAACAATTCCCAGATCCACTATGTCATTAAGAAGCCTTTATTACATGTACATGAACTTTCACAGTAAGTATTACTAACGGAATTCATAAAGCACATTCTTATTAAAGCAGTTTAATAATCTTCTAAAACAAATTGTGAGAGATATATAAGTGCCTTGTCATGTCTTTAATGTGAATATAATAATTTGCCACTCCTTCAGTTTTTAACTCTGCTTCCCTTGCAGCTCCTGAATTGACTCAGTAGGTTTCCCTGTCTTGATGCATGCTTGAGTGTGCTGCTGACCTCTCATCATCACAGTCATAATACTGAATCGCTAATCTTATTTTACAGAATATAATTATTTAGCTGTGGGAACCCATTTATTCTGAGACAAGTCGAATATGTCTAAGTCAGATCTTAGATTTGACACCTAGCACATTTACAGGCATATATGAAGTTTTGAAAGCTGCCCAGGCAAAATCATAGCATCATCATAGACATAGAATGGCCTGGGATGAAAAGGACCATAGTGATCATCCAGTTTTTACCCCCCCCCCCGCCATATGCAGGGCCGCCAACCACTAGACCAGGCTGCTCAGAGCCACATCCAGCCTGGCCTTGAATGCCTCCAGGGATGGGGCATCCACGACCTCCCTGGGCAACCTGTTCCAGTGTCTCACCACCCTTTGGGTGAAAAACTTTCTCCTAATCTCTAACCTAAACCTCCCCTGTCTTAGTTTAAAACCATTCCCCCTTGTCCTATCACTATCCACCCTCGTAAACAGTCGCTCCCCCTCCTGTTTATATGCTCCCTTCAAGTACTGGAAGGCCGCAATGAGGTCTCCCAGGAGCCTTCTCTTCTCATCTCCAAGCTAAACAAGCCCAGTTCCCTCAACCTTTCCTCATAGGAGAGGTGCTCCAGCCCTCTGATCATCTTAGTGGCCCTCCTCTGCACCCGCTCCAAGAGCTCCATGTCCTTCCTGTGCTGGGGGCCCCAGGCCTGGACACAGTACTCCAGATGGGGCCTCACAAGAGCTGAGCAGAGGGGCACAATCACCTCCCTCTCCCTGCTGACCACCCCTTTTTTAATGCGCCCAAAACACAGTTGGCTTTGCAGGCTGCAAGCACGCACTGCCGGCTCATATCCAGCTTCTTGTCCACCAGGACCCCCAAGTCCTTCTCCACAGGGCTGCTCTCAAGGAGATCCTCCCCCAGTTTGTATAAATACCTGGGGTTGCCCCGACCCAACGGCAGCACCCTGCACTTGGCCTTATTAAACCTCATTAGGTTTACACAGGCCCACTTCTCCAGCCTGTCCAGGTCCCTCTGGATCGCTTTCCTTCCTTCCAATGTGTCGACGGCACCACTCAGTTTAGTATCATCCGCAAACTTGCTGAGGGTCCACTCGATGCCATTGTCTATGTCATTGATGAAGATGTTAAAGAGCACCAGTCCCAAGACGGACCCCTGAGGTCTCAAGAAACTCAGCATGTGGTGTAACAGATTTTAAGTCTGTGTCTGGAAATGAAGAAAAATGCATAATGAAAATGTAACAGTTCAGTGTTCTTTCTGGCTCTATGCATAATTATTTATATGCTGTACAACATGTAGAAAATCTCACTTGAAGACACATCATTGGGAATAAAACCAAAAGGGCTTGCAGCTCTGCTAGTTGTGTTTCTTCAGATGGAAGATTTGAAGAAAAATGGCAACAAGTATCGTACTGTTCTCAGAGGCAGAAGCATACCCTGTCTCAGCAGCTTCAGGAACAGTTATTAGGCAAAACGTTAACCCTTTCATCAATGGAGAGTGAATCAGCTCCTCAGGAATATGTTATCTGTGGAAAGTATGCAAATAGCCATAAACTCGCTGGGGTCACAATATGGTGATCACTTTAGACAACAAGACATCCTATACTAGTGAAGTTAAAAAGTACTTAGGTAACTTAGGTATCCAGGTGACTGGACAATGTCAACTAATAAAAGGGGAGCTACGGATTAAAGGTGTGGAAAAGAAAATACAGAGGCAAAAATGATGTCCAAACACCGTATCTCAATGATATAGACCCGAAAATAATTTGCTTCAATTTGATTAATAAAACAACAAAAAAAAAAATCCGATGTTTCTAACTTCTGTGAGCGCCAGGAATGAAGGGTATTTTATAAGTCTTTCTTGCTTGGGCAAGAGGGCAAAAATTGTCTTTGTGCTCTGCCTCTGTACCCTCTCACATATACTACATGCATGATGCACAGTGCACGCTTCTGGACCTTCCTCGGTCAAAATGCAGCCTCGCAGGTGACAAATAGATCCAGACAGATATTTATTCATTCTGCTGGTACATGCGAGAAGCCTGGCTATGTATAAACTGTGGAAAGCAGGATAAAGACAGAAATAACCCCCCCCCACACACACACACGAAGAGATAAGTCTCTTCTCTTAAATGGTCTATTCTACCAATAAGAGGTTGTAGCTTATGGTTCACAATCTGGCCTAGCAAAAGGTGATATAGGTAAATAGATACAATGGGAGGTACCTACTGTTCCCTCAAGGTAGTGCTTTACTGAGCAAGGAGCAATGAGTACTCAGCTTTAGTGAGGCTTGGATGTAATTCTTTAATGCAAATGGAACAAAAGCCAAGGAAGCCTCATCTGGTCTCAGAGATTCTGAACATTCTTAAAATTGCCTTTTATGAGAGAAGTAACTTGTGGGGCAGCATCACTTTGTCCCCTCAGCCTGCATCTCTCTAACCCCAGAAGTTTTATGACAATTGCTGAAAAAGGGAGAGAAATGCAGCAACAACAAAATGAGATACTAAATGGGATGCTCAGTTATATTCCTCTCCACATTCCATTTTTAACAGACAAAGTACAGGAGTAAACCCCTCCAAAATTGAGAAAATAAGTCCTCTATTTGTTTTTTATTGCTTGTGTGATGTTAAGAAGGTGAGTCAAGTGGTGCAAAATAGACCAAAAGAATTAACCCCTCATTTTGTTAACCATACGTCTTAAGGGGAAAATATGCTATTTCATGCTCTGTATATGCTACAATGAGGAAAGTATTGAAAGAAGGACAGAAGATTTAAGCTTGAAACTTCTGTTTATTTTAATGGATGTCATGCAGATTAACCCAGCGAAAACATGTCCCTGTGCAACCATTAAGGATGAAGATTTGCATTTTTGAATCTTTCATGTACCGTTCATCCTGGCTCACATGTCACATGTTTCTGCCAGACTGTGCAGTATGTGCCAGTATCTTTTTCATTTTCAGTGCTCTGGCCCCTAATTTAAGTTGACAGTTTAGTCTTAAACTAATATAGCTGCATCACCAAACGCATTAGAAAGAATTCATCTGTGCTGGCAAAGTGCTTGCTTTCTGCATGGAGGAGTCAGTTCTACTCATTGGTAGGTCCTATTAAGACTAAATTATTCTATTTGTAAAAAAAAACGCTTTGCCAAGACTGTATGTTATATGGGAGGGAAGAAGAGTATGACTTGTATATGGCTGTGTATGTGGTATTTCCCCACCTTTAACTTATCAGCTCTATCTTTCAAAAGATAGGAATAAAAATAGGTTTGGGGATTCATTCCAATGAGACCAGATTTGTTACCAAAGCTGTGAGATTGTCATTTTTGTTATGAGTAATGCTTGGTAATGCTGTAAAAACCTCCAAACCAGCATGGGTGAGGATTCTTCTGGTGCAGATAGAGCTGTCCAATTTCCATGGGACATCCCTCGTTCCCAGCAACTACACTAGCCCTGGAAAGGGTCAGGTACCAGCATACAGGAGGCAGGACACTGTCTCTCACAGTTGTGAGAGCTGCTGGAAACAACAGCACAGTGCAAAGGGAGTACATAGGAATTCCCTGTTTGCTTGAGTTATGACAACAATGACTCTCCAACAGTTTAAGTCTGGGAGAATGTAAGAATAGTTTAGACCATTTTAGCCCCTTCTGAGAAATGTGAGGCCCATGATGCACATTTTGTTTTCTTTTCTTTTCTTTCTTTTTTTTTTTTTTACTCTAATTCTGTACTTGCACAAAGCTCTCATGAAGTAGGACGTCTGAACTCCATTTTGCAGGGAAGACAAAGACTAGAAAGATCACAAGTGAAGCTTATGACAGATCTATATACAAAGATCATATCACACTCATTGGAAAGGAGAGGAATGAGCTGACACTTTCCTTATGAAGCCAGAGAAAGAAATGTGTCCTTACTTTAAAATGTGTTTTTCTGGGATTAAGAGACACTGGATACCCGTGCAATTTCACATGGCCGCTGGCTAACACTATAGCCCTTGGCTAGTGTGTTTACCTTAGGTTTTCTTCTGTGCTTGCTTATAGCTTTTTTTTGAACTAACAGCAAGAGCAGGCAGTTACCTAGTTCAACGGAGGATTTTAAATATCCTTTTCCCCATTGCTTTTACTTTTAAGGTGGAAAAAATTAATTGGTTTTTTTTTTGCTTTAAAAGTAGAAAATTCAAATGCATGTTGACATTTCCTGACAGTGTGTAGTTATGTATATCACCTGACTGTCCTTTGAGAGAATGAGATCATGTAGCAGCAGATGCTGTACAGACAATGTATATGTGGAGCTGTGACGTAAGGTCAATCACTGTCCAAACAGCTGAGCCCCAAGAACGCCATCACAGGCATGCAATGCAAGCTTGAAACCCGGTTTGCATATGTAAAAAGTATATGCAAACAATTGCTATAAATAACTGTCAGGAGGTTCAAGTACAGAATTACTGCATCAGGGAATATAAATTCTAAACCTAACTTTGACACAGATTTGTTGTGTGACATTGTTTAATTCATTTCTCTTCATATCTGCTATTTTCTCTGTAAAGTATGAATATGTTGCAACCCATACTTTAACATTCCCTTAACACTAAATTTTTCATTGATACAATGAAGAGAGTCAAAATAGAATAGTGAGTGTTCTTTTTCTAGTTATTAAAAGTTTACTATATTTAGCATTACAAATTTCTTCTCAAGAAGGCATAAGGGACTCCAGCTGCACTTGAGTGAAGGAAGGTTATATCAGATCAGCAGTGATAAAGTGACAGATGTCTTGCAGTCAGTACTAGACCCAGGCAGCTTCGCAGGCGGTGGGGATTCTCTTGGCTTTTCCACTCCACAGAAAACATTCACCACTATCTGAAAAAACATGGACTTTTTGTAGCCTGGTGTCTCGGGTGATGCTCAGGTTGCTCAGATCTTATGCCATATATACTGGGTGCCACTTGGAGAGATGAATGCATGCTCTTTCTTTCTCTGAAGGAAACTGGCTTTGTACTTTTGTAATTAGGTGTATATTTCACTTCACTTTCATTTTTAATTAGGCTGTAGGTTGTCAGGACAGAAATTCTTTTTGTAAGGGCACGAGTCATTGGTATTCTTACTGTTCCAGTTTTCTACCAATATTACAACATTGGGAGTGGAATAGTACAACCATGAATCTGACCATTGTAATAATAATAGGAACCTAATCTTCAGAATAATAAAATTATGCAACTTCCCAGGCAGAAGGAAATTGAGGTAAATTTTAAGCTTGCTCATTAATTCAAAGCAAAAGAGTAAAATACCACTGCGATTAATGGATTTGTTAACAGAAGTACTGTTTCCTTTCTTGTAGGTGGGTCCTTTATTGTATGCTGTTAAAGTGCTTCTCGTACAAAGATTTTCTGATAAAAACATTGATTCCAATCTGCACAACACATCTGGCAAAATTCTACATAGCTCTTGGGAAATAGATTAATGGAGACAGAAGTATGGATAGGTACAGAGACAGACAGATCAGTCAATCCCCATGAAATTCATTTCTCTCAAAGACAGAAATACCTCAGAGTTGTCTATGACACTGATCTGTTTTCTCCATTATGGTAGTACAGAGCACTATATTCTGGGCAGTGTCTGCCCATTTCATTCTCTCAAGTGTACTTGTAAGTGTGCATCCAGCCCATTCAATACAGTGCAGTGCATCATATTTCAGTTTTATGGAAAGAGGCTTGAGGTAATCAAGTATAAAGTGGGTTGGACAGAATGATGCATAATGCTGCCCGTACAGAATGGGAACTTGAAAGAGCATCCAACAGGGACATTAGCTGGAGCTCTTCTCAAGTGGTTTAGCACCATAATTTGGCACTCTTACTCCAGGTTTGATTCAGTCAACATCACATAAAGTGAGGGGAATGCAAGAAAGGCTGCTTTCATTCAAAGGGCTACAGAACAAAAAGAAAGGTTTATGAGTAGATTTCAAGGAGGGTTTGGGATTTTGTAATCATTTTGTAAAGATGACAAGCTGAAAGATGTCCCTGCTTGCCTGGAAATTCTTTGCAGAAGAAAGATGCTCATTTGGTACTGAAATTTTATCGGAAATATCCCATTTTCCCCAGCTATTTCTGGTAAAAAACATTCAATGAAACAGGGTGAAAACATCGTATTTTGCAACCTTGTATGAGGGCCTGATTTTGTTTGTAATGAGAGGATTATTTTCTCTTTTTTTGAAAAACTCTACCATGTGTAGACTGATGCAAGCAGTTTTGGCGGCTTTTGTATTCAGTGAAATAGTACCCTTATCGTTAATATACATGCAGATGTTGAGACCTCAGTTGGAGTAGCTCTTCTTAGAGAACTGCAGGACATATTGGGCCTGATTTTCTTATTAGGACTATTATATCATGGGGAACTGTGGGTACTCAGCTCCTCACAAAATCCAAGCAGTTGTTTTCTCCAGTGTTGTGGCTAATAGTCATACTTAGACTCTGGCAGGTTATACAGTCATAAAAATGAGGCTATTTTTGGCAGCTGGAATGTTTTGATGCTCGTGGGAATGAGGTGTTTTGTTGATGGTTTTCCTCAACCCATTGCAGAAGCTGCTGGTGATGGGTAGGTCAGCCAATTGGAGACGCTTGCCAGAGCTGTGGATTTCAGGCTAATTTCATTTGAAAGTAAGCATTCCCTGTCCTTGTAAAATGCGTTTGTTCTTCAGAATGATTTCATTCTAACTGGTAGGCTTGGACTTCAAATAAAAGTATCAGCGTATTAGTAATATCACTGCAGATAACTTGTAAAATGACCACCCACACAAAGTACTAGGAGTCAGAAGTCATGGCTCAAATTCATTGCGAACCACAGATAATATTGCAGGTTGCCATTTCTGCTGTCTGTGCATTTTAATAATCTCTTTGAATCAGACTTCTGAGCTTTGGAAAGATCCAACTCATGGACACAAAAAGACACAATACAGCATAGTCATGTAGTTGCTGAAAATGTACAGTGCTGCTAACCAAGCAAGTTAAGCAGAAAAAAATTACACGTAGTGCTGTGGTGTGTCATTCTGTCTGGTAACAAGGGACTAGAGAAACCCCTCAAAATGTAGAAAAAGACAGTTATCAATGGAGCTTCAATTTATTTTCTCCATATACAGAAAATTAATTTAATTTAATTTAAGACATATTTGTAAAGGTGAACACCACTCTCACCTTGAGATCTTAGCAGATATTTATCTCAATCCACAAGCATAAAGAGATTTTGTTCTCTCTGCTGCTGCAAAGAAATAAGTACTTACCAGCTGGTTGCATTTTGCTATAAGCAAAACTCAGTTTTTCTAAATCAGCTGTAAGGTCAGTTTTGCAGCTTTTCTAGGGAAATGGTGTGGGGTTTTTTTTGGTGAAAGGAGATGAATGATTTGATATAAAAATGGTCTGTTCTGTTTTTGTACTTCGAATGTGCTTTTTATCCTCATGTACGACAGGACTCAAATAATAAAGAATTTGGAGCAAGCCAATTCGCTGCTTCATATTTTAATAAAACCACTCAATGAGAACCCTAGTGTATCTTTTTAAATTTCACAAGTAGTGGTGTACTTCCACCTGTGACTCCCACATAGTCAACACCCAACAATCAGGGCCAATGCATATGCAGGAGATTTCTTATTTTTTGGATGAGGAAAAGATATTAGAAAATTAGCTGATATATACTATGAAGGCTAAAAGATTTTGTGACAATGTAGGATTCTGTTTGGCAAAGGTGCTTTACAGGGTAAATATTGTCTAGGATTGGGATACAGTATTGGAATGTGTAAACGGCTGCCACTCCACCTATTGCACAAGGAAAATATAGCTCCACCTGTTCAAAGTAATCCCTATATACTAAGGGTTGCTGGGATGGGGGTTTGATGCCAGGTTAGTTAAGAAGCAGAACCGGTGGGTCCCACAAGAAGAAGGAGAATCAAGTGATACTTGTCATCAAATTACACCAGACTCTGCCTGTATTTATATCTACATTTCTGTGGTTTAACACAATGCCTTTTCCTTGCAGCCAAGTAGAAAATGAAAAAAGTTAAGGCTGCTGCGCCCATGCACCTTAGTTTAGTAGAGCAAGACATCCTGATCAGTATCCAGTTCTGCCTATTCTGAAGAAACCATCCAAAATCCATTTAACAAATGCTATAGGAACATTTGAGCTGTCATCCTCAATTCTGAGAAAGGAGAACAGTTCCAGGAAACCTCTATTCCAGTGTGGAGGTAAAAAATGAGCTGCTTACAAATGCCATCCAGAAAAGGAGAGATCACAGTTGGCCAGACGAGGTATGTTCCTAACACCTGGGGGAAGAGAGGTAGGGGAAGAATTGAACCAGAACTGGTTGAAAATGCACTGAATATCAACTAACATGCTCAATACGTGACTCCCAACATCCCAACTCGTCTCCGGCGTGGGTTTTTTTCTCCAAAATTCCAACATGGAGTCCTCCATGGCTACATCTTCTCATCAACTGGACCAAGGGACAAACTGTGCATCACCGTGAGTCTTCACCACGCTGCAGGGGAAATTCCAGGGGTGCCTCCTTCATCTTGCTTCTCTCCACCGACCAGCATGTCTGCATAGTTATCTCTCTAAGATCCTCCTTCTCTCTCTGGTGCAAGTTTTCATTGTCTCCAAAGGAAACCGACTCTTGAGCAAGCCATGGTGGAGGCTTGGCCTCCAGCTGGTCGACTTGCAGGAGAAGCCAAGCAGGCACTTGGACGGTTGGGTGGCCTGGGCCGGGCCCTGCCCTGGGCCATGCCAACCCCCATCTTCTGTGCCCCCTCCTAAATATGTTATTCTCAGAGGCACTGATTGGCTCAGCCCTGGCCAGGGGTGGGTCCAGCCTGGAGCTGTGGAAACTTCCAGCAGTTTCTCACAGGGGCTAGGTTGATGGTACTCCTTCTCCCACCCCCCTGCTAATAAAACCTTGGAGCCAGGGGTGGGGATGAACTCTTAGCAGTCACTTACAGGAGACACCACTGTAGCCCCTCCCTTGCTACCAGCAGACTTGGAGTCAGGGGAAACCTTTAGCAGATACTTACAGGAGCCATTACTGTGGCCCCTCCCTGCTACAGAACAAAACCCACCACGCAAAACCACAACAACCTGTTGGAGTGAGTCCAGAGGGCTGGAGCACCTCCCATATGAGGACATGCTGAGAGAGTTGGGGTTGTTTAGCCTGGAGAAGAGAAATTTCTGTGGAGACCTAATAGCAGCCTTCCAGTACTTAAAGGAGGACCGCAGGAAAGCTTGGGAGGAACTTTTTACAAGGGTATATAGTGATAGGACAAGGAGTGATGGCTTTAAAATGAAAGGGGATAGATTTAGCTTGGATATAAGGATGAAATTTTTTACTGTGAAGTTGGTAAGACACTGGAACAGGTTGCCCAGAGAAGCTATGGATGCCCCACCATGGGAGGTGTTCAAGGCCAGGTTGAATGGGTCTTTGAGCAATCTGATCTAGTGGAAGATGTCCCTGCCCATGGCAAAGGAGTTGGTACTAGGTGATCTTTAAGGTCCTTTCCAACCCTAAGCATTCTATGATTCTATGAAATAATTTGCATGGTGCCAATTGTAACAATTAAGTTTATTTGCTTAATTGTGAATTTGCTTCAGGTTTAATAGTAGACACCTTATTTTTGCTGGTTTCTTCTGCTGCTGTCAGCAACTACATAAAAGTCAGCTTCCTGTAGTCTAAATGGTCCAGGAGAAACACTGTGAGTTATTTAGAGCTGGGCACATTTATGAGCAATTTCTTCTGTAGCTGCCCAAAGCGTTCTCTAAACATCTCCAAAAATCAGTGAAAGTTTCAGCCTAAATGGAGACACATGGCTATCTACAGTCATAACAAACAATCTGGGATTATATATGCAATGTGGTTGGTGATAACCATGTGGCTTCACCCTCTTTTAAAGCTGTTTCCCCAGTAAATCTCATTTGAATGAGGAAAATTGAAGGTATCAGGAATCTGGACATGCTGAAATCCCTTTAAAGAAGGTTGGTATGAGGGTAATGATACAGAAAGAATGGGCTGATGACTATCCTGAACCATCACATCTTTACTTTCCTTGCCATTTGGACCCATTTACTAAAATGTTCCTTTACTTCATAATCACCATTCAGACTTGCAATGTATATAATTAAATTCAAATACGTCAATAAAAAAGAATCTCTACCTTCTGGAATTGTTGATTTTCTCCAAAATCTTTCCTGTTTGTCTTACAAGATAATGCTCAGAATAAGATTCATTAAAAGGCAGTAATCTATCATGCACAGAATCCACACAATTTGGATGCAGATCTCTGTGTTTATAAAACAAAACTCTATTTGCATTTTTTACCTCTGTAAGCACCTCACTGTAAACTCATGGCTAACTTTCCTTAATCTTCTTGACAGTTGCTTTTCCAACCTATTATTCACATTTACTATCCTTCTTAAGAATTAGCATATATTTCAGTCAAGAAATCATAGCTTGACTTTAAACTGGTTAGTGATGCATCCAGTTTACAACTTCTGAGCTAGAGAATTTTTTAGAAAATTATCTAGCCTTTATTTAAAGACTGCAGATGATATAGAAGTCATTGCCTTAATAGGAAAGCTATTTCAATGGTTAGCTACTTTGTGTTAAAAAAGTTTTCCTCAATATTTGTATGAATTTGTCTTATATTAGCCTCCAGCCTTTGCATACTGTGAAGTTTCTGCCTGTTAAAGGTGCTCATACTTTAAGAAATTTATTCCACACTTACCTACAGAATGTAATAAAACCATCTTTATTTTCCTCTTGAAGAATGACCAGATGTGGACATCATCATCAAATAATGTTTTCACAAATGCCATACAGAGAAAGGCAGTAGGAAATCACAGTATTTACAGTTGCACCTTACAGTCCTTATGTTCTGCTTACACATAAGAGAGTTTCACCATGACATTCCCAAAAATTGCATTTGTCAGAAGGCAATTACAGCTGATTACCCTTCAGATGGTTATCTCAGTATCACCCTCGAGATTGTGTAGCTTATTCCCTTTGTTTCTACCTGCACAGGCTTTGCACGGATGTATATTAGCATGGATATGGATAAGAACTAATATTTCATTATTCAGTATCGTGGTGGGTTGACCTTGGCATCTGACAGGTGCTCACTGAGCCACTCTCTTCCCTCCCCCTCCTCAGCAGGGCAAGGAGACAATATAAAATGGAAAAAAGCTTGTGGGTTGCGTCAGAGAGATCTCCCACCAATTACCATAAGAGGCAAAACAAACTCAAATTTAGGAAGATTAATTTATTTATTGCCAAATAAAAACAGAGTAGGATAGTGAGAAACAAAACCAAAAATAAACACACCTTCCCACCACCCCGCCTTCCTTCCAGGCTCAACTTCTCTCCTGACTCCTCTACCTCCTCCCCCTCTGAGCAGTGCAGGGGAACGGGGGATGGGGAATGGGTCAGTTCATAACACTTTAGCTTTACTGCCCCTTTGTCTTCATGCTCTTCTCCTGCTCCATTGTGGGGTCCCTCCCATGGGATAGAGTCTTTCACAAACTTCTTCAACGTGGGTCCTTCCCACAGGGTGCAGTTCTTCCAGAACGGCTCTAGTGTGGGTATCCCACAGGCCACAGCTCCTGCCAGGAGCCTGCTCCTTCCAGCTCTCTACAGGCTGCACCTTCCTTCAGGTCACATCCACCTGCTGCAGCACTGGATCCTCTGTGGACTTCAGAGTGGATAGCTGCTCTTTTATGGGCTGCAGGGGATGCCAGCCCCACCATGGTCTCCTCCACAAGCCGAAGGTAGTCTCTACTCTGGTGCCTGAAACACCTCCTACCTCTTCTTCTTCACTGACCTTGGTGTCTCCACGTCTGTTTCTCTCACGTTTTTCTCACTCCTCTCTCTCAGCTGCCTTGTAATATTTTTTACCCTTTCTTAAATATTTTATTCCAGAGGCATCATCACCCTGGCTGGGGGCTCAGCCGTGCCCTGCAGGGGTGGGTTGGAGATGGCTGGAGCTGGCTGTGTCTGGCACGGGGTAGCCCTGGCCCCTCCTCACAGGGGCCCCTGCGCCCCACTGCCTGCACCTGGGCACCTGCGCCCCATACATCCACCCCTTACCTCTGTGAAACACATATTTAAGAACTACCATTGAAATATACATTCATCACACAATCTGCGCAAACTTCACTTACCTCAATAAAATGAGTTACCCACACTAAAGTCAAAGTCACTGACAATGGTGGACAATTTACACACACTTCAACTCTCATCCCTTCACCACATCAACAACAAAAAATTCCCCACAAATGTTCCACTTTCTGTCAATGTCCAGACCAAGGTTTGCCTGTTACCTCTTCCAGCTACTGTCCTTATGTGGAATTCCTCCATAGCCCACGTTGGGCACCAGAAAGGACTGCGGTGGGTTAACCTGATCTCACAGGAGCCATCCCTGCAGCCCTCTCACTGCTAAAACCCTCCCACGTAAGCCCAATACAAATAACCTTTCTCTTTTTGTGTCATCTACAAAATTAATGAAGAACAACGTCATGTTTTTTCCCATTTCACTGATAAAGATGTTAAAAGTTAATAACACTATATGTACATATTAGATTCCTTTGTATCCTTTATTTTCATTCTTTATTTTAACTGTCCTCTCAGTTGAATGGCCAATACAAGTTTTATATCTGCTAATGTTTCTAGGTAACTAATAAATGTATTTAAAACTTCCAAATCACACACCAGTTTTGTGAAAAGCAACAGTTAATCATCCTTCTAGAACTTCAATATCCTTCTTCATAAATCTTTGATAGTGTTGCCTCAGACAATTTTTGTCTGACATAACAACATTTGATACAGATGATTTAATTTATTGTGGATAAGAAAGTACAGTACCAAAAGTTGTGCTAAAGCATAAGGCCGTATTTTATCTGGCAGACTTATCAAGATTTTGAAACTATGTGCAAAGACTCTCTCTGGCCCAATAAGTATGGACAGAAGAGCCAAGAATATTTTTTTGCCTTTTTTCCTCCCCATCCTGTGCTTAGGAAATGTTCATTTTCACAAACTTTTTCAGAAATAGTGTTATGAGGCAGTGGAGGCTGCCTAGTGTCCATAGCAAACACCCTTTCCTTCCATAATGAAGAGTCTTAAATTTAGGGATGCAGAATCCTTACCTGAATAGGTCAAAATCCAGCAGCACTGGCACTGTTAAAATAACAAGTGTATGGCAAAAGGAAAAAAGTTGAATGTTCCTGACACGTAGCGTGATATCTTGTGGAATATAGTCTGTAGGATTTTGTCCAGGAATCCACAGCACTAACAGATGTCCATCCTTCCTTTCCCTCATTGTTAGATTCTTCTTCTCTTAGCCTATTACTATGTCAATGCTTCTATTGCTGTGACAACCCTATGACCTTATATGTCAGTCCTGTAATTCATGAAGGATTTGTAATACCAGTGTAGGGTCTCCTTGAAGTTATCTTTTTCAACAAAATGAAAGAGTACAATTTGTCTTTATTATGGGTCTTTGTGCCACCTGAATTGCAGAGAATAAGAAAGAAGCTGTCTCTTAGTATGCAAATGTTAGACAAATCACCAGGCATTTACCTAATTCTGTTGCTCAGTTCCAGCCTAGAATATGGTACTAGACCATCTAAGGATACAATAATAAAGAACAGCATCCTTTCCGTTTTGTTTATATGAAGTTAGAAAATGTTTCCATAGTATGGAGAGTAGCTATCGTCTGTTCCATGTCAGATTAGGTAATCTTTCATATTTAAGGATATCTACTCAAGTAACTGCTTGTTCCATACATTTCAGAGTTTTCAAAGGAAACACATGTTCACTGTTATTGTCATCAGAACAACTTTTAAAAGGGTCTTTAAAACCTTTGAGGTTGCTTCTACAATCGTAACCAAAGTTAATACTCTTTGAAATAGAATACTCTGTTTAAAAAGAGAATGGTATGTTATTATTCCAATAGTAGGAAATACAATACTCATTAATAAGATTTTATGTCTTGAAAGTCTCTTTTCTCACATGCATACTTACTGTAAATGTGGATCAGAATAACTTAATACCGTATTCTTAAAGGTATTTTAAGAAAATGAAGCTTGCATGGTATTTTAATTTCACAAGTGTTGCTTTTCATTCATTCTGATCCATAAATTATAACCTGAAAATGACACTGAAATGAGAAGTAAAGCTATTTATTGTAGAGATACTTAATATAGGCAGTAGATTCAAGGCAATACTATGAATAAAGAAAGTCATTGGTAAAAATAGCGGAAACACTCTGACAGCCTCATTTCACCAGACTCACACTGCAGTTTCTTATTTTTCACTGATTTCAAATTGAAGTTAATAGCTCAAGTGAAAAGAAAGGTCATTTAAGCCTTGATGCATACCTCTAAGTCTTTGGTGATGAGTTAGAAGTCTAATCTTCCTCCACAGGAACCATCAGAATGATAAGCAAACTTCAGACCTCTCTGCTGAGTACAGAAAAAAGAAAAGCTCCTACCTCAGGTAACCTATAAAAACATATAAAATAAAGATGAACTTGATCCTATCTATTTGATCAGTTAAAGAACTGTCTAATTTAAATAGCAGCTTTCCTGGGTCTTCAGGAAAGTCGCTAGAACTTTAATTTTTCTCACTTCTGCTTCCACTTAATGAACAGAATAATAATTTTATCCTTTGGTATAAAAAGACATACGAAGGAAACGTCAGTGCCTATCTGAACAAACTCCTGTACCCAAGTGTAGCCACTTGATGGTCAAGAGGACTCTGTGCAGGTGGCTTCCCTGAAAAGGTGTAAATTAAAGGCACAGGGCCTGATATTTTACAAGACATTAGGGAAGAAGATGCTCTCTTATTCTAAATTAGGTCTGAAGGAGTATTATCTTGGTCTGTTTCGGGGTACGTATTTACCAGTGTAATGCCAGTAAGAATAAAGAAGTCTGGTTTTAGCATGACTTTCTTCAGCTTCTACATTGGGAAACTCTAAGAAAAAAAAAATTTAACTGTACTGCATATTAAAAAAAATGACAACTTTGCTTTTTGCCTATGAAGAAGAATGTTTTCCCATTTTGATTTGTATATTTATAATGAAGGTCAGAACTTTTCCACTGGGGCACATTTTAGAAACTAACAAACACAAGCTTCTTGCAGCTTTTCATGCTGTATTGTTTTTGCACTCTGAATCAAATTCTAATTTTATTTACTTGAGGTTTTATATTTCAGCCACCAATGTTAATTTTCATTCTTTAGTTCTTTTCAATTTTTAAGTCTTCAGATTTTTTTTTCATAATAATATTTCCAACCACTTTACTTTTAATTATGTTTCCAGTTTTAACTACGCATCATTTCACTTAGGTCAACTTTCTTTTACATTTCAGATTCCTTTAAAGAGCCTTTAGTTCTGAAGTAAATCTGCCTCTTTTTATTTCCTCCTCCTTCCCTTGTAAATTCTGCTCAATTTATTCTGACCAGTCTGGTTCTGATTTATGTTTCATTTATTTACATTTCATTATTTTCACCTTTTAAACTCTTTTTGCCCTGTGATTTCTCATTTTCCAATTCTTTTAAACTGCTTGGAAGTACCTTCCCCCACACCTATTAAAAAAACCCCTTGTTTTTTATTGTATTAGCTTTTTTCCCCCATGCTGGAAGAAGTCTTCCCTCAAATTATTTTTTCTTATTTTTGAACATACATTGTTTTACTTTCAGCTTCTTTGCCTAGTGCTTTTGAAAACAGTCAAAACCTGATGATCTTTAAAACATGGCTTGTGATTTTCTTGTTATGTTTAGCACCTAAGGTAGGTAGCTTTTTTGCAGCTAACACTTCAAAACAGTTTAGGATTTTACTGATATGTCATTTTAAAAAAGAAAAAAGAGAGGGTGGAAATATATCAGTCTCAGTCTGGCATGTTTCTTCTCACCATTTTGACTGTGTTAAAAATTAAAAAGGAAATTAGGATCTGTTTTGCTCTGTATTAAGATTGGCCCCAACATACAAAGAGAAAAAAAGGCCTTGTTATGAAGGGAGAGGACTGATAAAAATAATGATAGAATATTGTCTCTAGTAACTTTTTTTCAAGCTATTAAAAATGAGACAAAGAATTAACCTTGTTCTCTGCTATATTTCACACTTTTTGGAAAAGTCCTCTTGATGGAGACAGAAGTCTTATCTCATATTTCTGTTTTCCAAATCTATTTTCTATTCAAGACACTTTATTAACCATTTCTGAAATCTAATAAGCTTCTCATCTACACACACTACAGTACTATATTTCCTTTTAGAGTTCAGTTTTGCACCATTTGTAAAGGGAATGGCTTTTAAAACTGAACCTGGCAATATGATGGTGAATATACATTGTGCAGCATGAGACAAGAGACAGTGTTCAAAGGAAAGATCCACGTTTGTTTTACAGGACATTAAACTGATCCCTCCTTTTGTTAGATTATAATTACACAATAACATCTTAAGTATTCAATGACTTCCACAGGAAATTCCTGTTGTCCTCTGTATTCTGTTTATTTCAGTTTGTTTTGTAGTGTCAGAATATCTCTCTCTCTGTTGAAAAACAGGTGAATCATTTTGGTCTTTAATCTTTAGTTGCATGACAAGGTTGGTGCACAGGTGTTCCCAAAGCTACCGCATAAATTAAAGTTATATTGGCTGGGTGTGTGGCAACATGCTTTATCCAGCCCCCATGCCATAAGACAGAATGGGTGAATATGTCTCGTTAACAAGTCATTACCTTAATTCACATCTTTTGCAGCCTACTGTAGTACGGTACATTGCTTTATACAGGATGACTCCCAATTTGATTCCATATTAATTGCCTTCCCTATTAGCACCACAAAGTAGAGATTAAATCTAGCTCACATTATTAAAGTTTGATTAGAAGGACATGTCTAAACCCCACAGTGAAATGTTTCTTAAGGTCAAAACAGGAAAAAATGCTTTTTGTATTGTGGGATTTAATATTTGTACTTCTATAAACTGAGAAACTTCATTTTTAAATATTTATTTAAGAAGAAACTAAATTATTACTTCTTTTATAGGAGCAAAATATGAGCTTAAGCCAAGTTCTTGTATGGACTTTAGATAACTACACAACATGAAAGTCAGAAATCTCTTTGCTTTCTAAGGTTGTAGTATTTACTTTAAAACAAAATGCAACATCAAATTGGTGTTTGCGTGCAATCAAAAATTTCATTATAATGTCTTGCTTTTTCTTATTTCCTTCTGTTTGAAGACAGAATTTCCCTGAAGTGTTTCAGCTGCAGGGAAATCAAGAGGAAGGTTCCAAGGCTCTTTAGTAATTCAGAATAGATTTACAGAGCATGAAAACTTGTTATTCTGGCCACCACTGTCATTAAATAATCTCAAAAATACGTTTGATGGCAGGGAAATTAATAAGTGGTTGCTCCTTTGCGTGGAAAAAATAAATTACACAGTATTTGGCTTATCATTTTTTCAATAACAAAAATAGTTTTCAATTAAATTAAAAGAGTGCATGTTTTCCTCAAACACTCTTTTGACCAATACCCAAGTTTGGCAAGAATGTTGACCCTTTAGCCAACACTTGCACAAATTTTGGAATTGTATGGACAAAAATGTCCAGGTTTCAGTTTCCTGAAGTAGAAAAATCATCAGTGTTTGGATTTTTAGGTTTGACACAAAATGTAGGTTTCCCGTTTAAAAATATAGAGGAAAAGGGAAAATAAACTTACAAGGAACCTTCTCCATCTGTACTTTCCCATTTTCTCTAGTACTTTGCAAGAGGTTGAGTTTATAAAGGTCTACATGTAATGAAATCATACCCTGTAGACTCTGCCATTTAACATTGCTCAATTTCTCAGTTGTTTTAACTGAAAGACTGAGACTTGCACATTTTTATTACTGAATCACATTATTAGGGTTAACAAACATTTACATTTTATTGACCTGCCCAAATTTGGTTCCTATACCATCATTAAAAATAATGAAAAATGGACATTATTCTACTGATGTAGATGAGTTGTATATTAAGATAAGAGATAATCATACGAGCAATTTGTTTCCTTTAGTGTTGTCAAACTTATGGCAAATTCAGAAGGGCACTTCAACAATAAAAATTCAGAAGTTACTTCAACAATAAAAACTTGAACAGGTCTGAGCTCACATGCCAACACAGATGCTAAATAAATCAATCAATATTTGTTTTCACACTAAGAAATATTTATTTAACAATCTTTCATTGTAAAACATGCAATATAAGAAAAAATGCTGGTTAATAGATTTGCCCCATGTTTCTTCTGACAGAATGTGTGTAATTGTGTCGATAACAGAGGAACCATATTTTTACTCTTGAGGGAATGTGTATGAGTTTAGGGTGTAAAATAGTACTAAGCTCACTTTTCTGTGTCTTTGCTCAGTTCTCATTCATGTAATTTTCAGAAGTAGTTGTGCTCTAAACAGAAAAAAATTATAACAGATATGTAAACAGCTGTTCTCACTGTCAACACCTTCAAATATAAAGGCATCCCAAAAGTTTCTTCAAGATGAAGGAGGCACAAGAGACACCGAGGAAGAAGTTGATGGTTAGAAAATGAAATGTTGATCAGACTAAAAATTCTACCTGTAACCACTCACTTCCTTCATGCTAGCTTAAGGTAATAAAAACCACATAAAAATGTATAAATTCAACATATTACATAAGAACTCTAAATGAAAACTCCTTGGTTTATGCTGCTATATATTACATACTCACACATGTGTAGCTAGATGGACAGATAAACAGAAACATAAGCCAGAGACACTCAGTGAGGGAGTAATCTACCATCACAGCAAGAGAGAGCTAAATGGAAAAAAGCAGTAAAAATATTAAAGAAAAAAAATAGTCTGGATAACATGAAAACTTGAGTTTGAAGTTTAGTAAGGAGTTCCAGGAGAGATGGCAAACTAACTATAGTACGTTCCTGCAGGACAGTATTGCCTGTTCCTTTTGTTGGGTGCTCTGGATTACATCTGCACTAAAGATTTGCAAAAAACCATTTTTTTGCCGAAGGGCAGATTCCTGAGGGACAAAGTGATACGGAAATGCTGTTAATTTTCTGCTTTGAACAGCATCCCATTGTGCCAGAAATGCAATATTGCAGTTTCATGTAAAAAAGGAAAAATACTAATTTGTTTTTCAGATGGACTTTTCTTTTTTTGCTGCTCACTGGTGAGGTAACATTTATTAAAGAAGGCATAAATATCTGCTCTGTTCTGAGGAAAGAGTAGCTGGTTTGTTTGTGTTATTTATTGAATGAATTTCCTAATTCCAAGAGTCAGATTCTTAAACACTTCAAGATGCAAGTAAGTCACCATGAAGGAATTCAGCAGTGTTCTAACTCCGTTAATTTCAAGGGGCTAAAGCACCAGTGCTGCAAGAACATGATCTTTGAACAGCTGTCTAAAAGCTGTCTTCAGATCACTGTACCTGACAATGCTCCACACAGATTACTGAGGACATGCTACCAGGGTACACAGGAGTGCCCAGTCTTTACAGTGGCTGCAAGCTTGTGTCAGGACTGTGCAACAAGTCACCCTTATCAGCCTAATTTCTAGCTAGGCAACCATTCCCCAGTATTAAACCATCCATGCTTAATGTGCTTCAACAAGATCAACAGCAAAGAAAAAAAGCACTATCAAAATTACTGTTTTCTAGAAGTTGGTTTAGTATGAATGTGAGTTGAAAAGGTGGTTAGCCATATGATTAGGAGACCAAGCCGTATGATTAGGAGATCAAGGTCTGTGGATAGAGGATTGATGCCATCACAGCACTAGCATCAGATGTCTTGGCAAGTTTATGAAAGGAGGTTATATAACATCTGGATTTGATAAGAAACATTTACACATAGGAATAACACCATACATGGATTACAAAAGTGAGAGACATGAATGCTGTTGCTGAGGGTGCAAGAGCAAACTATAATAAACACTTTGTGGACTGGCTTTTTACAATGAACTCTTTGAATCCAAGCAGATGAAACAACTTACACAGCATCCATCCATGACTTTTTTGTCGTGTCAACAAAAAGAAATAAAATGTTGGTTCTGCTGAGTCAATCAGTTCTAGGGGGTTCTTATACCCCTTTCCCTCTGAGGCCTAGATACAACATATCCAGGAAAACATCTGCAAGAACTATCTGTGGGACTACATTGGGATCACTCCAAAATCAGCCTAAAATACTGTTATTTATGAGTAATAATCTATTGGAAATTTAATGGAGACAGAACACAGGAGTTTTGCAGCTGGACTTCAGCCCTGGTAAAGGTTCAGCTAACAGAGCCAGAAAGTATCGTCTGTACCAGTCACAGCAAACAGGTCTATAATAGTCCCTGTCTCTGTCTTTGACCCCCAGTCTTGCCCTTCTCAGGCAGTTCCCAGTGTTTGAAACAAGCTGATTTAAGTCCTTGATTTAAGCAAGCATTAACAGTTTCTTCAGCCACACGCAAACAGCTTTGTGTACAAGAGAAAACCACGGCAATCAGCTTTTATGCAAAGTAACCTCATTTTAATTGCCATGTTCAAATCAGTGCCATCAGTCTCACATTGTTTCTGCTATGTTCAGTAGAGTTTGCCCAGGCTTGAGTTTAAGCTGCTTGGGCCTTCAGCTGGGAGAAATTTACATCAAAACAAATGCAGATGCTCTTTTCCTCTTTTGAAGGAGACTACGTGTTTGCACCATTCCCCATATCTCATATGAAGATTAAGAGTGCACCCAGAGCATTAATATACCTTGTAGTTAAGTTCTTCTTCCAAGATGGGCAGTGGCTCTGGGCTTACAAGAGGAAGATCTGTATTCAAACTTGACATTTAACACACCCAAACACTACCTAATTAATAGTCATCTGCTTCTTAGATCTTTGTGTACATGGAAGCATCCCTGCAAGAACCTACCAAGCTGACTTCTTTTATAACAATTTCCAGCAGCTGTTCAAGGCACAGCCTCCGAATCGCCTGGTGCTGACTCATAGCAATTCATCCAATCAGACAAACTTAACAGTAAAACAAAGAAAGGATTTATTTAGGAAGACAAGCCTCTGAACACAGTATAACCAGTTGGTTAAAAGCGGTGATTATCGCGCTGTATTCGGCATTGGTGCAGACCCAGCTGGAGTACTGGGTACACTTCTGGGCCCCAGAGGAGGGCAACAAAACTGGTGAAAGGGCTGGAAGGAATGTGCCATGAGGAACAGCTAAGGACTTCAGGTTTGTCTTGTTTGGAGAGAAGGAGGCTGAGGGGCAACCTCATTGCTCTGTACAGCTTCCTGAGAAGGGGACTTAGAGAGGGAGGTGCTGATCTCCCTGGTATCCAGGGATAGGACGCATAGGAATAGTTGAAAGCTGCACCAGGGGAGGTTTAGAGTGGACATTAGGAAGCATTTCCTTACTGAGAGGATGCTCAAACATGTGAACAGGCTTCCTGGAGAGGTGGTTGATGCCCCAAGCCCAGCAGTGTTTAAGATTCATTTGGACAATGCTGTTAAAAACATGCTTTAACTTGGTCAGCCCTGAAGTGCTCAGACAGTTGGACTAGATTATTATTTTAGGTCCCTTACAACTGAAATAATCTTTTCCCTTCCCTTCCCTTCCCTTCCCTGGTACAGCATCAGACGAAAAGAGTACAAGTAAAACAAATATGAAATGCAAGTCTCACTTAAATGTGACAACCAGATGCCTCTTCAGTATTTTTGAGCTAGCTTTCTTGAGATGCTTCAGGGAACCCCACATGCCTAAAGATGTCCATCACTTCTGAAGACAAAACTTGACAGGAGCTGTGTCATTGTGGGGCTGATGATTGGCCATTTTCTTCTGTGTTCTCCATAATCTTCTTTTTCATCCTTAACCTGGTTTCATGTCTAATACATGCCTGCTTGAAAATTTACATCTTTATCTCTTGATTACCCTCTAGATTTTAGGTTTTGGATACAAATTCAGATTCCTTTGATGACTCATCTCTGGTAAAAAATGGTTGTATTTTAACCAACTGTAGAGTCTGTGTAACTGCAGGTATGTATTTCCTGAGAGACGGTTATTGTTTTTTGTTTGAACTGCTGTCTGACTACTTCCTGCCAAGCCTGGGTAGTTTAATTATACCTCTAAGCCTTGTTAGAGCTGCTATTAACATATATTAAATATTTTATGTAAATGATTTAAATGCACAAGCATTTAGCCAAAGTTATGATATCTGTTTTTGACTTTTTTCTGTGAAAGCTTTACTACAGAGGCTTTTAATGTTATTAATAAATGTGTCAACCAAATAGTCTGTTCAGGTTACCTAAATGAACTGACAGCTCCAGGATTCTCTCTATTTAACCTCATGAAGTTCAACAAGGCCAAGTGCAAGGTCCTGCACCTGTGCTGGGCAATCCCCAATATCGTTAGAGTCTGTGAAATGAACTGATTGAGTGAAGCCCTGCAGAGAAGGACTTGGATACAGTGATGGACAAAAATTTGGACAGGAGCCGGCAATGCTCACTTGCAGCCCAGAATGCCAATTTTGTCCTGGGCTGCATCAAAAGAAGACTGACCAGCAGACTGAGGAAGGTGATTTTCCCCCTCTACTTGTCTCTTGTGAGACTCCATCTGGAGTACTGCATCTGGTTCCGGGGTCCGCAGTATAAAAAAGACACAGACCTGTCAGACTGGGTCCAGAGGAGGGCCACAAAAAATGGTCGGAGGGTTGGAACACCTCACCTATGAAAATAAGCTGAGGTGGTTGAGGTTGTTCAGCCTGGAGCAGAGAAAGCTCTGGGGACACCTTATTGCAGCCTTTCAATACACAAAGGGAGTTTATAAGAAAGATGGAGAAAGGCTTTTTACTCAGGGCCTGTAGTGACAGGACAAGAAACAATGGTTTTAAATTGAAAGAGGGTAGATCTAGATTAGATACAAAGAAGAATTTTTTTTACTGTGGGGGTGGTGAGACATTGGAGCAGGTTGCCAGAGAAGTTGTGGATGCCCCATCCCTGGAGGTGTTCAAAGCCAGATTGGATGAGGTATTGAGCAACCTGTTCTAGTGGAAGGTGTCCCTGCCTATGGAGGAGGAGTTGGACTAGATGGTCTTTAAAGGTCCCTTCCAACTCAAATCATTCTGTGATTCTGTGATTCTGTTTGCCACAAAAGATTCTCTATGGTTGTTTCAAAGACACGGAAGATTTCCTCCCAAAAAAGCAGTAAGCAGACACAAAGTCTGAAGGAGTCTTTGGGAGGTTTTCACCACACCAGAAGGGACTGGTAGCATTGCCACTATCAGTGGAGCAGATAATGTCAGGTACAAATACTCATCACAGATTATTTTTCTGCAAATTTCTACAGGATGTGCTTTGCCAGAGTCACTAAGTCAAAAATCACCACAGCTTACTATTGACAATAAAAATGTCTCTTTTCTGCTCTTCTGTTTCAGTCCCCTGGGCTCACAGCTCTTAATGAAATCGACTTTATCAGCAGGTAGACACTCTGAGGCTATTGGCCTCAGCTGTAAGGATTATGCAGAAATATTCCAGCCACAGTAGTGTTGGCATTTGCTACTGCTTATTTCTCCCTTGACAGAGTTGTAGGAAAATCTAGGTACTTCATAAGCTAAATAATAAATGCTTTAATACACTCTGTTCAAGTCTGTCGTTATCTCAATCACAAGTGCCCCACGTTGGGCTCCAAAAAAGGAATGTGGCGGGTTGGCCCTTGGCTGGGGGCCAAACCACACACACCCGCTCACACAGTCCCTGCCCCCACCCAATGATAGGGGAGAGAATTCAAGAGGTAAATGGTAAAGAGGACTCGTGGGTTGAGATAAGGACAATTTAATAACTAAACTACAATAATATTGTAAATAATACTATATACAAATATGCAATGTGATACACAATGATACTGCCCCTCCCCACCTGATGACCAAAGGCCCAGCCCACTCCCAGCCAATGACCCCGGAGGGGGGAGGGAATGGGCGATACACAATGATACTGCCCCCCCCAAAAAGCTCAGCCTGTTGCCAGCTAATGATCTTCAGAAACCGCACTCACGATTCCCCCAAAAAAGGGGAGGGGGAAAAAAGGGCGGTGGGGGGTGCGCCGCTCCCGGAGGCACTCACGGAATGGAGATAACAGCCCAAGCGTCCCAGGCCGAGAGCTGACCGAAGCAGGGGAAAAAAAAAAAAGAGCCCCCCGGAGACGGAGGATCCTGAAACTCATGGAATGGAGATAACGAGTGTCCCGGGCCGAGAGCTAACGGTGTCTGTGGGGGGGGGAAAGGCCTTGGGAGAGCGAATGCAGGTCCTCAAAGCGAGATGAATCTGGAGCCCAAGGGAAGTAAAAAGCCAGCTATCCCAGTAGGGTCCTCACCTATATACTGGGTATGACGTGCATGGGATGGAATAATTGGTCAGTCTGCTTCTCAATCTTGACCTAAAAGCAAATCCCAAGCTAGAACCCGGACTGTCTCTCCCACCCCCTCTCTGTCTGTGGAGGGGAGAGAGGCTGAATGTATTTGTCCTTGAAAGTATCCTGGGAATAACTATAAACGTTCCTTCTTATCAGTTTTCTCCTGAGCAGGAATCCAAAACATAACTTCTTGATAACTATTTATGAAAAGAAGGAAAAAAAAATTAACTCTCTCTTTCTTAACCCACGACTTCAGTTTATTCATCGTAGTCTGTTTGCCCACCTCCTAGGACACTTGGGACTCAGACCCTTCTATATGTTCTGATATGTAGAGCCATGGCAAACTCCATCATTCTTTGTGGAACAGCTTCATATTTTGCCATCATTTCCACTTACATTATTTGCAAAGTGGCCTCGTGGCAGAGGAGAACAACTTCAGAGTGAAGACTAGGTCTGGCAAAACCTTGCTCCCTTCTCTCATTATGGGGCCTTCAGGGGCTCAACCATGCAGACAAAAGGGTTAAGAAAGGATTTAGACCAGGCATCTACTTTTTTTCCTAATTTTTAGTACTGCTTTTTGTCACTAAGGGAAGTTCTCTTCTATATGTCAACTGCTAAATTACAACAAAAAAATCAATGATTTCTTCACTCTTTCACAATGAATCTCATTATGGTAGCTTATAAAATAACTTGTTTCTTGCTGGAGTCAAAGGTATTTCAGATAGCTGCATCTCTTCCTTCCCAAAGCCCCCATTGTTTCTCACAGAGAAAACAGGTGTCTGGAAGATGCATATGACTCACTTGGTTAGTCCTTGGCTGGAAGATGTGAACAGCAAAGATAATCAGTGATGCATCTAGGCTATGTTGTGTGACTGTCAAACATTTGTGGTGCCCCAGAGGGTGACAACAGGGAAACTGCAGCTTCATAAGCTTCTCTCCCCTTATTTTTCTTATGCATAAAGACAGGCAGAGTATTCTTCACCAGGCTGAATTAAATGAAGCCTTACTTTGCTGTTCTTGTACACTTCTTATTCTCCCAGTAGAGTATTACCTCCTTTTTGCTTGGTTTCAATTCTTTTAGAACAAAGATAAAACATACACATCCTTTTTCAGTGAGCTGTGGTACTGAAATAATAAAAGGAGAAAGAAAATGGTACAATCAGCTTAGGACAGGATGTTTATCAAAGCCAACTCAGAGTAAAAACATGTAGTTATAAAAAGAATTAAATTATATTCAATCAAACCACTATCTGAAGATACACAATCTCCCTGATAGTAAAAAATACAAGTAATCCTTTGCAATATTAGGGTAAAATACATTAATAAAAAGATAGTTCTTGGAAAACATCTCGTTCAAGAGCAGTGTCACCAGAATCCTTAAGTCTTACTCATTTGATGAAAGATAAAAGCTAATTATTGTAACAGTCTGAAAAATACTTTGGAAACAGTATCTCTGTTATGTATTTGTGAATATGTTGACAGACAAATATATGTTGGGTGTTTTTTTTCCCCCTTTGGTGAAACAAAACTTCTTGCTACAACTCACATAGTGTTGCTTCTTTATTGATCTAGGTTGTATTTTTCACATCTTAAGGAGGACTGTACTTATGAGAATCTACATATTTCCTTGCTATATCCAAAATCTTGTATGGGTAAATGATGAAGCACCTTACGTATGGAGCCAAGAATTTATTGCTTGCCAAATAATATAGTAAACAGTTGAATCCAAATTTAAAAAAACAACAATCATTATTTCTGTAGTCCAGTTACAATGGGATGCACTTAATAGTTGGTAATACGGTTAAAGATGAGGTCCGTAAATATCTAAGTATCTACTATGGAGGTTAGAGTGAGTTGTCCACATCTTTTCTTCTTTGCTATGGTGTTAGTGGGATTTCTTCCTTCTTGGTCTTCGATCTGCTTGGGTATATTTTTATGTTTCGTAATACAATCTCATTCCATGCTCTTTCTTACATATTCTTAAGTGCAGCTTGACTATCTTCACCCTTTAGTTATTAGTTTAATTTGCACAATAGCCTCCCTCAATCCCAAGTACCAGAAAGGCCTATTGTCTGTTTTCAGTTACTGCTTAGGTTTATTAGACTTTTACTATGGTATTCACAGGGCTAAGCTAAAACAAAATAAGCAGTAGCAATTTACCACTAGACAGTTGCCAAAATTAGCTGAGGCTAAGACAGGTCCAAACAAATTCAGAGACCCCATAACCCTAAGACGTCGGTCAGATCAATTAGCCTTTTACTAGTTGAGGGAGAAGTCATACTTCCTTGGATACAACCTTTCTGAAAAGACACTATAACTATGAGATAACCCAAAATCTATGTGTTTGCTACATAGGAAAAGAAGGGTTTATCAAAAGGTGCAATTTATCTTCTGATGTGCTGAACAGTTAAGTCAGTCCTTCTGACAAACAAACCATTAGAAAGAACATGTGAGCCATAATGTAATACTTAGGTACAAATCTAATTTAGGAACTACTGCCAGTCATGTTTATCTAGCCAAGCCCATTGACTGCTGTTGTGCAATAGTTATCAATTGCAATTGTTATCAATTTAGGAGTCCATATTTGTTGGGGTTTTTTTTGATGTTGCTGCTGATCTAAAGAATGGAAGCAAGTTAAGTCCTGTTTTCTTTGCAATTGTTTCCAACAGTGTCTTAATGCATCATTTCGTTTATACAAACAACTGGTGATAATGCCTTCAAGAGTGGTGAAAAACATTTTCCAGAACAAAACTCTGTGTTTGTGCAATGAGATGGGATTTATTAGCATTCTGTAGATTGCAAGCAACTATTATGTGTGAAAGAATGGACCAAGGAAAAAAATAACATGGTTCTCATCAGTGATTTTACATAGGTGACATTAGTGGATTTTTATTAGCAGATCTTTATCAGCAGATTTCCTGTAGAGATTGTGGATGGTCTAGAGAATTACACCAATACTACGAAGGAAATACTAAAAGTACTCCGTATAGGCACAGAGTACTACTGCTCTGTTCTGTGTGCATAGAGAAGGGCCAACAGAGAGGAAGCAATAAATGTGTGATCAGGCAGGCTTATAAAGGATTCTGTATTTTAATAGACAGGCTTATAATTAAAGCAGAGGGAATAAAAATAAATCCAGATTATACATAGATTAGCAATTATGAATGCAAAAGCTGGGATATCCTTAAAAGTGGTCATCCAGCTTGGAGGCAACTACTTTGTATCAAATTCTACAGTTGAAGACTTGATTTTAGTCCAAAACCAATGAGGCAAAATTTCAGAAAGACAAACCAATCAACGGTTATCAAACACAAACTACTACATCTTGTTAAAGGAATCATGAGCTACAAATCACCAGAGTGTTATCAGGAAAGTGTCAGTGTATCCTTTTCTTTTCCTTCTTTAGTCCTGACCTCTGCAGAATGGTGCTAGTTGTATGGTCTGAGTTGTTACAGATGTTTTTATAGTCTTATGATTACTAACATTGCATTAAAAAAAAAAAGTCAGATGAGACACAGGTAACTGCTATCCAGTTGTGATCTGTGAATCTGGTGAGAGATACTTTTCCTGAGTAGGTTTCAGAATATAAGGCATTTGTTACCCGTGGGAGATGAAACCACTCAAGGAGTCTCAGGGAGGTCGTGTTAACAAAGAAAAATATTTTCTACAAAAGTCTGGAAACAGCTTATTTTATTGTTTCAGTATGGAAAGACATGTCAGTTCCTGAAATTTTCCTCAGACATTGTGGAAGTAAACCTGGAGTAAAGCCTCATCCCCAAATTCTGGATGATATAAAGGACTTAAAATTGCCTACGAACTTGAGATGTTACAGAAATATGTGCATTCAAGTAGAAAGGTAAATCAGAGATTGTATAAAAAAGGCCCAGCAGAGAGGTTTAAGTGAATGTATCAAGCAGAAGGTGACAGTAAAAAATATTCATTTGCAGAAAAGAGCAATTTTGGCTCCAGAATTGCATGGTGCTGGCAGGAAAAAAGATAACTTTTGTTTTATTCTATTTGCTGGCAGTGCATTTCATATAAACTTAAAATAATCAACACTTTTATTCAGAAACTGAACTATCTTTATTAGGAACTTTATCTCATGTAATGCATCAAGAAGTGATGCAGATTTAAGTGAAGAAAGATAAAGATAAAAATAAACTAACCACCTGTGGTTGTTGGAAAGGAAATACACTAGAAATTCTTCTTTTGCAACTACTGTTTTTAGGCTGTAATGAAAGAGCAGTTGCAAAGCAAGAATTTGTAGTGTATTCTGAGAAGCTCACTATATTGTAGTTCCAAATCAACAGTCTACTCCAATAGATTGTCCTCAAAACCAATCACAACCCAGGAAATATGATGTATGGCAATTAAAGCTGCATTATTAATATTTTCTTTACTAATTTTTACCATGACTTCAGCTATTGGAATTTTCAAACATTAACTATAGAATAAAATCTTATTTCTATTTTAAAATTTTATTCCATTCTGTCCATAGCAAGCTGTTGAATTAAACACAGATGTTGTTTATATCAATCTGGATATCTTTATGTTTTGCCTTTCTAGTCAAATATAATACTTGATGAGCCAGATCAACACAGAATCTTTAGTTCCTAAGACCAACAGAAGTCACAAAACTTTTTTTTACTCTTTTCAATTTTTTTTAAAATCGTCTGTGGGAAGAAAGTTAGAATTGTGATGAAGCAAGTCGGAAAGGAATTTGTTTGCAGCCTGTATGGGCTGGAGCTGTTACATTTAATGTTCCAATAAATTATATGCATTTATTTAAGCATATATTGCAATATACATAGACTATATAAGCTAAAGGCTCTGCAGCATCTAAATAATTTCTGTAAAGAAAGAATTTAAAGCAATGATAGACTAGACTTTAGTGCTTCCTCATTTCAAATATTATGTCTGATCAGGAGTTTCTTAATAAATAGAAAGTAAATAGATAGAAAAAGACTCGAAAGAACCACCTGCAACTTGCTATTTAGCTGGGATTTTCCCCTTTTGAACTTGTTTGCTTGTTTTGCTGCTTGAGCTGTGCGAAAAGAGGAACCATTTTTTTCATGCTAAGCAGCTTTCTGTCCCTTTTAAGACCTAACTGTCCTATTTCCATGAAATCTTGCATAAAGTAAATATTTCTCATGAGTCATGAGAAGGCATAAGGATCACTTCCAAACTTTCTACAATTTCTAACGGTGGAATACTTTCATAACTTTCATTTGGAAGCAGCAGAGTAAACTCACATCTCTCTTTCTAATGGCAGATGGAGAAAAGAAGAGAAACATATGGATATTATCTATGATTGTCACTGATTATCCAAAACTTTGCTTCTATCTTACAATCATATCCTGTCTCTTGGGATTGACTTTTTATCACGCATAAGGAAAGGTCAATCTTTTATTGGCAAAGGATGCTAGAAACATTTGTGGTTTACAACTCAGACCTAGATGTATAGAGACATTCTAGTGTCATTACACAGAGTATTTCAGTGGTTACCAATGAGAGTAGTGGTAGTGGTTACCAATGTAGTACCAGTGCGTAAAAGGGTTAAGAAACCTGAGAATTCCATGCAAAAGTCCGCAAACCTCAATGGGTAGCCCCAAACCAAACACTGGTAACTCAGTGGAGAGTGTTTTAATTCTTACCTCTCGGTTGTCTGAAAGTGATGTGTACTACTAAAGGAAAAGATATTCAGATTTACAATTCTCATCCCTCTTCTACACTTATGTAATGAGGGTCCTACTCTGCAAAGAGCAGTAGTGGTCAATCTCTTCTAAAATAGATGAAAAAAAAATGGCAGACTTTTTACTCATTATAATGGTTAGATGAGGAGATGGAAAATGGTTCAAATTCTTCATCATTCAGGATGGGGTGGAGGGTGAAAAGCGTTCTTTTGTCATAGAAAGATTTCTATCCATTAATTTGAAGATTAGTTTTGAATAGGTGCTCTTACTCCTCAGGCATAAAATGTTGCATTTTGAATGAATAATCAAATAATTTAGTTATAAGGAAAATTCAAAGTAAACATGGCTCTGTGTTCTCAAGACTATGTCATGTAAGTAAAAGGGAGACCTGAATTCCTATTCTTGCTGTAAAGACTTTTTAGAGTATGTCAAATAGTCAATGGGAGTGTCATAATCACTCTTTTATTGCTTTGCTCACACCTTCTCTATCACAAAACCAATAAGATTTTCCAGTGGAAGTGGAACAGTTTTAATAAAAGGGATTAAGACCATCTTCACAGAAAAAAGATAACTTGTTAAGGCACTCAATGAAAGAGAAAGCTAGACCTTCATATCCTCTTTGGTAGACCTTCATATCCTCTTTGACTTGTGTTTTCCTTTAATAGTCAGACCAATAGTCTGACCAATAGTCTAACCAATAGTCTAACCAATAGTTTGGATAGTCAATATACAGACATGTTACGGGACTCTCATTGCTTCCTTCTTCTTAGTCATATTTTGAAGAAAAGCCACAATCACCGCTGCATTTTGTTTTTTTCTACCCCATACTTTAATTATTAAAACCTCACATATTGGGTAGGTAAGACGAAGAAATACCTAACAGAATTTTGAGTGAGATAACCAACCAGCTACTCAGCTTGTCAAGACAGTGGTGTGTCAACATTCACTGAAGCTGAAGTTTTTAGGGCCTTCAAAAAAAATGAAGTGCTTAAAAAAATGTAGCTGCTGGAAAAATCATATATGTAGTACCTGTGCATCAGTTTTGAAATTGCAGTCCTGCTGGGAATTGGACTTAAGTGGGATTTATCTACAAACTTTGTGGACCAGTGTGATGGGTTAGCCCTGGGTTAGCACCTATCCAATAATAAGGGAGAGAATTAAAGGGGTAAATGGAAAAGAGGACCCGTGGGTTGAGATAAGGACAATTTAATAACTAAGCTAAAATAATATTGAAAATAATACTATATACAAATATAAAATTAGTTATATACAGTGATACTCCCCTCCCCCCCCAATGACTAAAGGCCCAGCCTGCTCCTGGCTAACAATCCCGGAGGAGGGAGAGAATGAGTGATACACAGTGATACTGCCCCCACTCCCCCCACCCAATGACCAAGGGCTCAGTCTGTTGCCGGCTAAAGATCCCAGAGCTACACTCACAATTCCCCCAGGCGGGGGAGTGGGTGCACAGGTCCCGGAGGCACTCATGGAACGGAGATAACAGTCCGAGCATCCCAGACTGAGAGCTGACCAGAGTGGGGGGGGGAAACAACCACCTGGCCCCAGCTAACGATCTCCCTGGAGAGAGAGGATCCTGAAACTCACGGAACGGAGATAATGATTCGAGCATTCAAGACCAAGAGCTGACCAGAGTGTGTGTGGGGGGAAAGGCCTTGGGAGAGCAAATGCAGACACTTGAAGCAAGATGATCTGGAGCCCAAGGGAAAAGAGCAAAAAGAGAGCGATCCTTCTGGGAGTCCTTACCTATATACTGGGCATGACGTGCATGTTATGGAATAAATTATTGACTATTCTGAGTTTCAGTCTTAACATAAGAGCAAATCCTAGGCCAGCAACCGGCTGTCCTTCTTCCCTGGTCTGCTGTCCTTGGCAGCAGCACAAACATCATTCTTATCAGCTCCTCCTGAGCATAAATCCAAAACACAGCCTCTTGCTAGCTATTTATGAAGAAGAGAAAAAAAAAAGTTAACTCTCTGCTTAACCCAGGACAACCAGGAATGATATCCATCACTGGTCCTTGTTCTCTTCTGTTTTAGAAAAGCTGCCCTTTAACTTTGCACAGTTCATTGGACAAGAACTGGTATTATGCCCTAGAGATACAAGAGTTAAATCTATACAAAAAGACGCGACAGATTATACTCATGCTTTTGTAACAAATGGGGGATGGTGTCTAAAGTGAATTGTAAGGAAGATGAACTATTTGTCAAGCATTCCCAAAGAAGGGTTCCAGGTTCACAGTTCCTGCTATGATTTGAAGGAGAAGTAAAAATCTCCTAAAGCTTTAAATCATTGCTGCATAAATTTTGCAAGACACTAAAAAGTTAAAAAGAATTGACAAGGAGTAAAGAAGCATTAAGTATTGATCGGAAATACAAACTATTTCATATTTTCCTCTGTGGAGATCACTGAGGAATTGTAAATCTCCACATTTATTTCAGTCTTCTCTGGAATCTAATATATCAAATAGACAAAAAAAATAGAAAACTGACTTTGAAGAAATAACAGTAATAATTTCTCTGGTTGTCTGTTGCTTTATTTCAGTGGGAAAAGTAAAGCTCACAAATCTGAGAAACTGTATGATGTTTCAAAAAATGCCGTTTAAAAGCTATCATATGCATAAAACCAGTGACACTGTTCAACAATGGAAATTTAAATAGTGTTTTAAGTGTTTGCTAGTGATTAAAGAGGAAGATAAATAAAACTGATGAATGTCTATGGTAAAATATCAGTTTTCTTAGGGATGAGTATTCCAGTGCTATTTCTGCAATGTCTAGTAGACCCTAAATACTTTTAGAATAGGAGCTTATTTTGTAATAAGTTGATTTCCCATTCAGACAATTGTCATGAAAATTAAACAGCTAATGAGTGGGGAGTGTTGATTTCTTAATACAGACAAATATATTGAGAAAATATAAAATCCAGAACATTGTACTCAAAGGAAAACTCACAACCAGTGCGGCCCAACAGCTCAGTTCCGAGTGAACAGTATTTCTCTGCATACAGTTAGATAAATACGATTACTTGAGGGCTACATATGTATCAATCTGTTTGCCAGTTATATATAGTGTAGGGAGAAGTACACAGAGACATCTGAGAAACAGTACAGAATGATCAGTAAATGCTAGTACCTTAAGGAGTTCTTGTGATTCCAGCGGTACACTTCACATCTATACATAAGTTGTCCTTGAGCAGGGTAATTTTCCACAAAATAAGGTGTGTCATATACAATTAAATGTCAGACGCTTTGTGAAACTGATTAGGACCATTTTGGAAATAACGCAGGGAAGACACTATTAGCTAAAGCCACTCGAGGTTAATTTTTTTTATGACAGAGCATTCATACATCTTTGTTTTTTGCAGATAATCAACATCCATCATATTGTAGCAAGGGACTTGCTCTATTGACCACATACTTCTTAATCTCTTTGTTTAATTTTCCTGGGAGCTGTACACATAGTCTGTGACAAATGTACCTTCATGACTAGCAGAATTATAGCATCTAATGAAAGCTAAATTGCTGTCCCTTGGTGTGCTTACGTGCAATTTTCAGTAAAGATAATACAAACGTAACATTACTTGTGACATTTTAGAATCTTTAAGAAAATATTACAAAAACGAGATACTTGCACATTAAAAATATTTGATTTAGGTAAACCACATTTCAGTCAGAAGAATGGTTCAATTGGTTTCCAGCCAGTTCTGAGTGCAGCAGCAGCTTGTCTTGCACCTGGGAAGTCCCAGCTTCTGGAGGCGGCTCACGTCCTGTGAGCAGCACAGCTACTGCTTGCACAGCCCAGTACCTTCGCTTGGGTGAAAAGTACATGTCCAATACCTGAGCTGGCTCACTTAGGGCTGTTTGCTATCTGTGTGTAGAGTTTCACTATGCTGTGCAAGCATACCGTTGCCTAGTAAATTTTTATAATTAATTTGATCCTTTTTCTTTGTGACCAACCTGAAGACATATTATGTTCCAAGATCCTTTTGATTAGTTTTCCATGTATGAGCTCATGGAATAAAAATATTTCTCTTTTTGAAAGAGATTCTAATCAAAGCACATACTACTTTTGCTTCACTTCTATGTAAAGGTACTCATGATCAAATGCAAGAATCCTAGTATAATTTTTGAATTGTAAGACGTCTACTAGTGGAAGAAAATTGAGCCAAAACTATACTGAAACGTGTAAATCCGTCCTCTGATGTCACACACCCAGGTCCTGAACCAAAACCAGAAAATTGATACAAAGACTCCAAATTAATTTGATGAGCTTGGAATTCCAGTTGTAACTGAATATGTGTTCTGAGTCACATTAAAGTAAGACATGCTTTTACTACATCTTGACTTTTGCCCAATAAATAATGCTTGCCAGGATGATTTTTTTTTGTCTTTCAAAACAGAGACATTGATATGCATTCTGGCATTCTAAGGCAGAAGTTTAGACACCTAGCTTCAATTTAAGCAAAAGACTGAATATATATCTGAAATGTGTACTTGATTCATTATTATGCCCAGTTGGATAAGTCTGTAAGAGTTTCTGAATATTCAATGACAGATTCAGTATTAAAGATAATACTCATAGTCCTAGTCTCTTTAAACTGTAAGATCACTTTACAGAAAAACTGAGAAATCTATCAATCTTGGGATCAAAGAAGGATAACTAAAACTAAAGGGTATTTAACAGAAATTATAGAAGATCCCCAAGACACTAAATTAAAAAAAAAAAGGCAAAATTATTTCACTGATATTCTTTCTACAATCAGTACAGATCACATCTGTGGGATTTTTATATTTTATATAACTGACTTGAAACGGTTGTGTATTTTTAATATTTCTCCTCAAAAACAGATTCATGACTATGAAGAAACCACATTACTTTTCATTAATAGGATCAAAGAGCTCAAGCCCCATGTTTGTCTTTTAGAACTCAATTCATAGTTTTAATACACCGGGAAATTATTTCTGTTGTGTGTCCTAATTGTAGCACAGAAAATTCTTTCAAGTTTTAATGTGTGGCATCTGGATGAAAGAAGACATTCAACTGACGAAGCATGGATTCTCCTGTCCTACAATTTAGTGTGCATGCAAAAATCCCTCACATTCATGAGGGAACCCATTTTTGTTTGGAAAGCAAAATAGAGAGTGATCTTCACTTGAGATACTCTTAGACAGCTCTGCTTGCCTTAGAAACAAACAGCCCCTCTCCTCTTATAGGCTAATAGGCATATCTGTTCTCTTTACATAATTATATTTCTATAACATTTGTGCTAAGGAATCAAATACACACATTGGGACAGAAGGTCATCTAGGATAAACCAACAGGATAAAGGTATATTTATTAAGTACTGGTTATGGAAGTCCTATTCTCATGAAGGAGGTTTACATAGTAACTCTTGTGACTAAATTGAAACATCCTTCCTCAAGTGACCATGACACAATATCTTGGGAACTCGTGTCATTCCCAGTGAGGAATCATCTTGGAATCAGCAAAATATTGTGCATTCCTTACTTCCTTATCCTGTTATCATGAGATATATACATGTTATCATGCTGCACTTTAGATTTTCAGGGCTTGATCCCCTGTAAATTCTTCAGTATTCCATGAAAAATAATCCTGGATATGTGCATACAGTTGTATAAGAAGCTGTACATAAGTACTTACAACACAAGTAGGATCTCTGAGTCTCATTTTGTCTTTCTGCTAGGTGATATAGGATGCCTGAGAATATGCAGGTCAGATAAGATCCTGGGCTAGAACCTATGTATAACATATCATACTTTTTAAGAGACAAAACCAAGCCCGTCTCCACTCAGAAGAGCGTGCAGGACTTCTCTCCTTTTAGTAAAGCCAGCATAAGAGCTATGTCCTGAAATGTCATGTCTTTGCCTCCAGTCTAATTATAGTTTGAGAGAAGAAGCTCCCTAGAGAATTGCACAACTACTTCACAAATTTGTCTATTTACAAAAATTGTGTATGGCCAGCTAATCTTGGCACACATCTATCTGGTGATCAAAAGTTGCTTCTAGGCTCAAGCAAAAAAGCCTTTGAAAGCAGTGATTGCTGGAAATCCACTATAGCAATGTCATTTTTCAGAATTAGATCATTAAATTAAGGTTATTATTTTCCTGTTTAACAAGAAATTGTATTCTTAGCGGGATCTTTAGTGATAATATCGTCTTACCCCTCATAACTCTTACAGTGGGTGCTATGGGATTCTTTTGATCTGACTCTTGCAATTCCTAGGAGATCAGTGATGGTCTATGGCTGGCAACTAAAGTGTGTTCTGAAAAAAACAGGGCAAACATGTTGCCTAGTGCTATAGTGATTACAATTGAAATGCATGTATATTTGTGTGTGTGTATGTATGTGTATGAAAGGTCTTGGAAAGGAACAAGAGACATTAAATAAGTATAAAGAGAAAAGCAGGGAGACAGTAAGTTGGTTGGCCTGGTCAACGACTAAGTATGGGGAGCATGAACTTATACCAAGCTAATAATTTTCAGATATTTTCTATCCCCAGAAGAGAAGGGTTTTAAAGAGGAATTTGGAGAGGTAATTGGGACAGTTTTATGAATGTTTACAGGAAATTACTCTCAAGAGTGACAAGCAGCACATATATGTGTAAAAAATCCACCAGCATTGACGGAAACTAAGTTTAATGGACAGCTGAAGGAAGATATTGAGCTACTAAATCAGAAAATGTTAATTATGGAGGCCAGGGGGATATACTGGAGGCCATAAAGAGGGTGAGGACAGACATTAGATCCAGTGACACGAGTAGGCAGCAAGTTGACAAAATCATCTTTTACCAAAGCAGTCTGCCCTAATATTAAGAAGACAGCAGATTCTGAAATAGTAAAATGCTAGTGAAACACTGAAACTGATGTATGCAGTTCTTTTCAGAATGATGTATTATAGTGTAAGAGCAAGGAAGATCACCCAAGATTTGTGCATGTAGTGCATTGGCTGTGCCATCTGCTCATCTTCTGTACTGAGTTGTATCCCACAAAGCTCAACTTTCAATGAAATATAAGTGTCACTGTTGGAATGTGCACAGGGCATAGCACAATTTCAAATCTGGAATTATGTGCAAAACCTGTTCCAAAAGCCTGGTCTCTGTTCCAGTTACTATTTGATATATTTAACCAAAGACATTTAAGAAGGGACTAGAACCACGTCTTTTTTCTTAAACTCTTTTTTTTTTTTTTTCACAAGCCTCATTTCAAAACACCTCCCTCGTGTATGAACACTGCCCAACCCACCTGGGAGGATCTGAATCTAGACCAGAAACCTGAGACAATGTTTCTGAAGCTGGATGGAGATTCGCTCATTAACTCAGGAGCTGCAGGCCCCTTCATACCTTCTTAGATCCTTGATTTACAAACAGAAAGGCAACAGACAGACTGGTTTGCAAGGACAGTTTGACTGGAAAGTGATAAGCTAGAAAACAGCAGCATGGCATTAGGAAGATGTTTAAAGGTTATGGACCCTCACACTGTCAAATTTTAGAGGGGCAACATCCATCTCTATTTCAAGGGTAATTGGGGGATCCCAAGAACTGACTGTACTAGAGGCTGAAATAAGCCTAACTAGGAAGAAATGGGAGAAGGTCTCCATTGTGACTGGTCCAGACCAGAAGAACCATGCATCCTTAGCGTAGATGGCCTTAAGAGAGGGTATTTCAAGGACCCAGAAGGGTACTGGTGGGCTTTTTTTTTAACCATGGAGATAGAGAAAGTCAAACAGCTGTCTACTCTGCACGGTCTCTCAGAAGACCCTCCTGTCGTGGGATTGCTGCAGGTCGAAGAACAGCAGGTGCCAATTGCTATTACAATAGTGCACTGACAGCAATATCGCACAAACCAAGACTCCGTGAGCCTATCCACACGCTGATCCATCTGCTGGACAGACAAGGAGTGATCAGCAAGACCCACTTACCTCTTAAGAGCCCCATACGGCCAGTGTGAAAGTCTAATGGGGAATGGAGACTGACAGTAGATTATCATGTCTTGAATGAGGTCACAGAGTCACCAAGTGCTGCTGTCCCTGAAGTGCTTGAAATTCCTAGGAAATTTTCAAAACCCAGTTGGATAAAACCGTGAGCAGCTAAATTTGACTTCAGAGCTGATTTTGCTTTGAACAGGAGGTTGTATTAGAGACTTCCTGAGGTCCTTTCCAGCCTGAATTACCTTATGAGTCTATGATTCTATGACCAAAGAGAAATTTAAATGATAGTACTGTGGACATTTTTAACCATTATCATTTAAGGGTCTTTAAAAAAGAGAACAGTAGGTATACTCGATGAAAGACATTATGAGAAATGTGGGACAATAAAAATAATATGCTGTTCATATCAGTAAGACTAAGGAAAAACAACAGAGAAAAAAGTCTTTATGATTGCTTACCATGTGTATTTTTTTAATATGTCATGCACAGATTTCTGCTAACTCAGAAAATAATTGACTAGTATTAAAAGTCTAATTTTGTCTCTGTCATGGGTTAAGTAGAAGAGAGTTAATTTTTTTTTCCTTCTCTTCATAAATAGCTAGCAAGAAGCTATGTTTTGGATTCCTGCTCAGGAGAAAAGCTGATAAGAAGGAACGTTTATAGTTATTGCCAGGATACTTTCAAGGGCAAATACGTTCAGCCTCTCTCCTCTCCACAGACAGAGCGGGGGAGGCCTGGGCGGGGAGAGACAGTCCAGCTGCTAGCCTGGGATTTGCTTTTAGGTTAAGATTGAGAAGCAGACTGACCAATTATTCCATCCCGTGCACGTCATACCCAGTATATAGGTGAGGACACTACTGGGAGATCACTCTCTTTTACTTCCCTTGGGCTCCGGATCATCTCGCTTTGTATACCTGCATTCGCTCTCTCAAGGCCTTCCCCCCCCCGCCCCCCCCCAGACACCATTAGCTCTCGGCCCGGGACACTCGTTATCTCCGTTCCGTGAGTTTCGGGATCCTCCCTCTCTGGGGGGATCATTAGCTGTTTTCCCCTGCTTTGTTCAACTCTCGGCCTGGGATGCTTTGGCTGTTATC
>WKFP01014122.1:154819-213678 GCA_011057875.1 Pterocles orientalis | reverse complement strand
CTCCCCATCAGTGGCTTAACTATTTCTTTTCTTTGCCTCAGGAGTGGTACGTTATGTATAGGCATAAATTCATATAGATTACTAGGGACTTCTGGAAGTTCTCTGGTCCTGCCTCTTGCTCAAAGCAGGGTCAATTTAGCTCAGGTTCTTCAAGGTTCAGAGCGACCAGAAATGGTTTTCAACAATTAATTATTGTCTAAATGTTTCTGGTAAAACAGGAAATTGTTGCATATCAAGAAATTTCCTGTACTTTCTAATTATCTTTTACATTACAAACTGTATGTATTTTTCGTATAGTTTTGGGGTAAGACCTTCACATTAGGTCTTGAAAAAGAGTTCAATGAGTTGTAGGAGCCTTTGTCAGTTATCCATCAGACCTTATCTTGATGGATTCAGGAAAAAAAATCAGAACATGTTATACGAAAAAATGTTTGTCTTGTGATAAGTTCAGACTGTTATTAACACTGTCTCCAACAATTGCACTTGGGATTACCTTGGACAAACAAAAGATGACACTTTCTGTTTTGTATAAAAGCTCACAGTCGGATGTTAAGAGATAACTAAAGTCTGAAAAAAGTGAGATAAGGTATCAATTTATGAAGTAATAAAGGATGAATGTCCAGAATGCTACATGTCGAAGCACTTAAAAAGCTGCACTCCCATCTCTCTTCTGAGTGTGATTGACCATTGACCACAAAGATTTGACATTCAAGCTTTCATATACTGCACCTGTGACCTTCTCCATTAATTACTAGGTACTAAAGATTTATCAAAACATTTGTTTTTTATTCATTGTGAAGTGGAACACTTCCCAAACTATGCTGCGGTATAAAACATTTTTTGTTAGAAGGTTCTTTTTCATCTACTGTGTGATATTATACATTAAATACTAAGACAAGTAGATGTTTGTCTAACCTCTATTGCTGATGCACACATTTTTCTGCCAGTTGTTTCAAAAAGTCACTGAACATGCTTACATTTGAGCTAATAACTATGTGATGAATCATTGCACACAGTCCTATACATTTTCATGAATAGCTGAAGAAAAAATGCAACATTTTCATAGACAACCATAACAAAAGAACCTTATTAAAGTAATTTTTTATTTTTTGTGTAACACCTGAAATACTTGCAGTTTGTTTTCGTCTAATTCCCTTACAATATTTTGAAACTTGCAACTGATACTGCTCAATTTTTAAGCAATATGAGAGCATGAGAAAAACTTTCTGTTTTTTTCTTTTTGTTCTATAATTTTATATCAGAGGGGTTTTTTTGTAATTCAGCCAAGAATAAGACTTTGTTCTGCTTCACACTCTCTAAATTACATGAAGTAACACTGGATTATAATATTCACCAAACATCCCATAGTGTCAATAGAGATGACACATGAGCAGTCAAGAAAAACTCCAGATCACACAGGAAGAGGAAAGTTTGCAGATTTTGTGAAAGTTAATTACCAGTGTTTCAAGAGAACAACAGCATGAGAGGCAGTCATGGGAAGCCTATTAACTAACTGAGCTGAGGCAGCACTAGTCAGAGAAAGAATGAGAAATTAAAAAAAAAAAGACGGACAGGCACGTCAGGAAATGGGCATAATATGAAGGTGAATAAAGTAATAATAAGTGGAGAACATTGTAAAGCTGGTCTTCTGCTTTGATTTTTTTTTTCTTTTTGAAAACACTTTCATGGTGTTATAAGGTATCACTGATTTGTTTATGGATTGGGCACATAAAAACATAGATTAAACTCTGAGGGACTGACTGGAAAACAGAAGTTATGTTGCTAATCAACTAGCATAATAAATAATAAACAAAGCCACCTCTTTAAGTCACAGTGAATCAAGTAACCAGAAGTTCTGTGTAACAGATAATTCATAATTGTCTTCTAGAAAGGTTCCTAAACAATTACATATTAACTGACCTAAAACAATTCAGCTTCCTTAGTGAGAACTATTGACTGTTTTATTTTTCTTTTTTTCTGAATCTACTGAGTATTCTAAAATTTTCACAGCCATCATGAACACTGCACCTTAACACATTGTCAGACTGCTCCTTGCATTTTCCCAGCCTTCTGGAGAGCTAGTTTCTGACTCCTGGGTCTCTTTTTCTTTGCAAGTTCTTTCTTGCTCTGCTCTACGGGTTCGTGTTCCTGTAACAGCTGGGTTGCTCTGTACCTCCTTCTATCTGAAGTGTGTGTCTTTCTCATTTTGTGTGATATAGCATCTGTATTTGCTTCAGGCAGCTTGCATCTCTCTAAGGTCAGCTGTGGGAAGGATAAGATTCGATTACTTGTAGAGGGTCTAGAAGGTGCATTGCGGTCTAGTAGATCTGTTGAACAAAATGAAGACTAATGAGGGTGTCAGAGGGTGTTACACTTGTACTGTCATGCAGAGTGAAAGAAGTATCTGGTATCTAACCAAAAAGACCTCCAAAAATTTGCCTTATCATCTGAACATAATAAATTATACAATTTAAGCAATGAAGAATACATGAAGAAGCGTCTTTGATTTTCCTGTGTAGAATTTTGTCCTTTCATGGCTGTTCTTCTAAGCATACAAATACACTTTAAAATGCATAAATCACTAAAAACAATATGGAAATTGGTGAAACAAGGCAGGAGCTAAAGAAGACTAAAAAGCCACGATAACCTTTGGCTGGAATTGTGTTGGTGGTTATCTTCAAGTAAAAGGAAATATGATAAAATGTGGCTTTAATATGTTACAAATGCAATAGTGAGACAAATAAATAACTAATTTTGAGCAAACCCCAAGGATGACTACATGCCTTCACAGACATCATGTTCCTCAGAAATGTAAGGGGTAACTTCAAGGAATTTGTCTAAATGTAAGTAAATAAAAGTAAGTAATTCATATTGCCTGTTGCTGCAGTTCTTTGCAAAGATAAACTCTGCTTTGTATGTGAAAGGGTCCATGCCAAAGTTTTCCTGTATTTTACTATTCAAAATTTGATTAGGTTAGTCTGAATGTCTTCTAGTATTAATTAAAACTGTGTTTTTTGCTAATATCTTCTAAAACATCTAGCATTACTATTCATTTTTGGATTATATTGTAAGTATCTCTGTAATTTGATTTAAACTTTCTTGTAAAGATGCCTGTTCACAGAATTTTCTCTGCCTTCAAAGTACTCCCTTTGTTACCTCATAATCTGGGGAGAATGAAAACTCATAAAGGCTTATGAAGACATTCATGTTTATAAAGCTTCAAGAAAAAAAATTGACTTGTTCTTGGACAACTGAAAAACAGAAAAAAAAAACCCTAAATAAATTACTTACTATAAATTACATGCCACTTCTGTATATGGACAGTCGTTAAATCCTTCTTGGAACTGAAGCACTCTTCAGTCAGTAAAGGATGACACTACAGTATGTGGTAAACCGCAGGATACAAACTGTAGACATGAACATTATGAAATCTTTCCTTGGCTAGTAACAGCTGGTTAGGAATGGCGCCATTGGATTGACGGGCACACAGTAGAAAATCCAGCAGGTTTAATTTCTGTTCTTCCTTGCCATAGTAAACACTGAAAGTTATTTCATCCATTTCTCATTCAGTAGACAGAAGAAACCTACCTAATATAAACAAGGCAAGCAAAACCACATTTCTAACAGTGTGCTGCAGCACTAGCTTTGGAGTTTTCTATTATTCTACAAAAGTGTCTAACCCATGCGAAGAAAAAAACCCCAAAGAAACCAACAATGAACCCAAATCCTATATTTCTTATGTATTTGTTATTAAGTTTACTAGGGTCAGTACATTTCAATCAGTTATAGAATATCAAATTACAGTAAAAGATACTTGGGGATTTGTTTTAGAACTGGACAGACTACACACTAAAAAGCAGCATGATACCACAGAACATTTTCAACTACAAAGATTTCAAAATTGTCTTAAAATATGTTCTATTTTACATAAGATATTTTTTCATAAACATGAAAGCTCAGTATCTGTTGAATCTTTCATGCCCTTTCAGCTAATGAATGGTCTGTTGGCACTGCCACTCTTCAGTAAATCTCTGTGGTCAACAGTGTACAGTTTATTTGTAAAGAGCCTAGGCTTCAGCATGACACAGTATTTTCACTAGGGAAGAATAAATTTATGAACAGTTTGATTTTACCTTAGTAAAGAAATAAATTATGAATATAGTTACAAGTCAGAGTTTAAAGAACCTTGTTTCTTTTTGTTTATATTAAAATAATCCGACTTTCTCATAAGTAACACAAATAACGTGTTCCAGTCTGCTTGGATACAATTGACCCTATTATGACCTTAAAACACAAGAGCTCTTCAGTGGTAGTCACATTAACATAAGCCTTTTATCTTCTGCAGCACCTTCTTCCTCCATTTTCCTCCATTTCCTTCTCTCCCTTTAATTGTTTCTTATTTCTCCCATGAAATATTTTTTCTTTATTGTCTTCCAAAACATCACTGCAAGTCTGTGACAAGCAGGGAAACAAAATGAGGTATTTATTTTCTCATTTGCCTAGTCACTGAGAGACAAAGTGTTTTCAGTAGTTAAGACTGTACAAAAAGTGTATGGAAGTCAGATTGCCTCTCATTTTGCTTTTTCATTTGCCTAGCACTGTAACCCCATCTGGCAAACAGAGACAGCTCCACTTGGATGACTTTTGAAGAGGCTGACAGCCTCAATAAAACCCAAAACCAGGCCTGGATGGCTGTGGCAGAGATCAAGAATATTCTGAAGAAAAATATGAAGTCATTGAAGACACTTAGGGGACAAAGAAACTTAATGAAGTTACATTTTGAAAAATAACAGATTTTAGATCAGAAAGAATTATTGAAGACTGGGCAAGAACCAGATTTTTCCATTTCACAAAAGTTTCCATTATTTTAGTGTCTTTCCTTCTTCCAAATCAAAACTGAAATGTTTTAAAAGTCCTTCAAAGCAAATTAAAACCCCAAAAGATCCAGGTCTATGAAAGCAACACAATTTTGTTCGTAATGAAGCTTTTAATTTCAGTTTTGCAATTACAGATAATTTCATTTTGAAAATTTATATCACTGCAAAAATATATATACCACTTATAAAACATGAAATTATGAAAATGACATTATTTGTGCAAGAAAAACTTGAAATATTTCTGATCATTTCTATCCTGATATATTTTAAACAACTACTTATGCCAGTAGAACTGGAGAGATCTTTATCTATCACCTAGATTGAATCATACATGATTTTTTAAAAATATAGAATCATAGAATCATTAAGGTTGGGAAAGACCTCAAAGGTCATCAAGTCCAACCATCAACCCACACCACCTAACTCACTAAACCATGTCCCTAAGCACCACATCTACATGTTTCTTGAACACCTCCAGAGGTGGTGATTCCGCCACTTCCCTGGGCATCCTGTTCCGATGCCTGATCACTCTTTCAGTGAAGAATTTTTTTTAATATCTAACCTAAACCTCCCCTGGTGCAACTTGAGGTCATTTCCTCTTGTCCTATCACCTGTTACTTTAGAGAAGAGCCCAGCACCCACCTCACTACACCCTCCTTTCAGGTAGTTGTAGAGAGTGATAAGGTCTCCTCTCAGCCTCCTCTTCTCTAGTCTAAACAACCCCAGTTCTTTCAGCCACTCCTCGTAAGACCTGTGCTCCAGACCCTTCACCAGCTTTGTTGCCCTTCTCTGGACCTGCTCCAGCACCTCAATGTCCTTCTTGTGGTGAGGGGCCCAAAACTGAACATAGGATTCAAAGTGCGGCCTCACCAGCGCCAAGTACAATATAGTAATGGAATATGTCCATACGTGTCTTTAATAATGAATTGATGAACCTCTCCTTGAGTAGATACAAGTAGAAGTGAGTGACTGATACGATAGGAGTTACTACAGCAAACAGAAGACTTCCTTTAAACACCTCCACCACTATACAGATTTCTTTTCCCTGCCACGTCTCGCAAGAGTATCTGCTTTCACTAACGGAGAAAGAACCATATGTGTCAAACCATATGTCACATTTTTCAAATGAAAAAAATGGCCAAGATTAATAGCAAAAAAAAAGAGTTTGTGGTTTAACTACATAAATTTAGAAATTAAATGGCAGGAAGTGTAATAACATTTCAGGTTCTGCCTTTTTTTTTTTTAATCGCTTTTAACTATGTCGCAAACTGTGACATCAAAATGCCTTCATCCTTGAAGTGTATGTTTCTGACAAAAGTTGAAACAGAGAAATAAAAATGTCAGTGGAGAAATAAATCTCCTTGATGTGCTAACCAAATTATCTAGTCTTTCATAGTCCTATGCACTGTGGGACCCCAAATGTGCGTCTCAGTTCCTGAGGTGGACATATAGCAGTTAAGATCCAGATACACAGTCCTGCCTTTCCTTATTATATCTGAGTTTTCACGGGAGTAAAATCAAGCTGTGCATGCTAGAAATCAGATGTGCCCTGCTTAAACAGGTCCTCTTATCTGAATAATCTGAGGAACAGGATGGCTAAGCATCACTGACCAAACCTGTCACATAGCACATAGTCATTGATTGCTTTGGCTTAAATATGAGTAGTATGATCTGCAAAACTGACTAGATTACCTTATACAAGTTTAAAAAGAAGTGGAATATTGTGGCCTGTTTGCCTCGTAAGTGTTGTCATTATGCCAGTTAAGCATAGTTCATAGTAAGGATATCTTGCTATGTGAGGATAACTAGTGAGGACAGAAGAGTAACTTTCCATTTTTATTCTGAGAGTAAAATAACATTTACAGAGCACAGGAGAGCTGTTTACCTCTAAAGGTTTTGAATATATTGGTCCATCTATCTATCCCATGTGTCACGTTCCAAAGCATCTAATCTGCTTTCTCCTAATTTTGGATAATGACTTCAGAAATACTTTTTTTTTTTTCTTCTTTTTAGAGGTAAGGATTAGCAGTCTTTATGCCCTTGAACAATAACATGAGTGAAAGACACATGAAGGTCTGGCACAGGAAGATTCAGAAATTCTGTAAATGAAAAACTACATTCTTTAGGACAAAACAAGTAACAAGTAACAATCCACACTGGAATTTTGAAAAGGAAAATAACATTGACAATTTGTTTATTTTCTTTATTATTTTTACTTTTTATTTTTGGAAATATTGAACATCTACTTTGCTACACTTTTTTTTCATCAGTGGAGTTTTACACAAGTATAATCTTTAAAATGATTTCTTAATCTGGTTTACTCTTCGCTACCCAAATGATTCTCTTGATACACACACTCCTAAAATGTCCTCCTAAATTGGGATACTGCATGCCAAATTTCAGCCTACAGGAAACGCTCTGTTGAATGTTAACAGCAGATTGCAGTGATGCAGTTATGCTTGGAACAATGCAATGAATGTTGACACCATATTCTACTTGGAGGCTGTTTGAGCCTAAAGTCTTTCATGCATCATGGTACAAGTTTCTACATGCAGGAGTCCCATGGAAGTTTCTGGGAAGAGATTACAGGACTGAGATTGTGGCACGAGATTCCTCAGGGATGAAGAAAATGTGTTGTAACATTACACTGAAACACAACTAACATCTTGTGATACATTCCCCTATATAGAATAAAACCTTCAGTATTGAATTATTTGTTATTTTCAGGATAGAGGAAGGAGGAGGGAGACAGTTGGGCAGGGGAAAAAAAAAAAAGATGTGGTAATGTTCCTGAACTAGGCAAGGAGAAATACACAGTTGCCAACACATATGGAATCACAACATTGTTGGCAAAGTGAAACATCATGCAAACTGCAGTATGAGTTTAATTTAGCATTTTTATAAGGTACCCTACAAACTGAAAAACAGAAAAGCACTAAAATAAAGTCCTTGTTTTATTTTTAAGACATAACTTCTACCTTTAGTTAGTGTCACAGGTACTTTTTGACTTTTAACTGACTCACAATAATATCCTCAAATCTGTTCATTCATATTCTTGTGAAATTTTCCATGTGTTTTTCAGTGTCCATTTATGTTAAACCAATAAAGCTTTCACTGTTCTCAAACCATGATGCCTTCAGTGTTGTCTGTTCCACTCATACTTTTCAGCCTTTGATTTTTGCACATGATGGTTTAGTTTGGGCCTGACCTCAGTTTTTTTAAAGGAAATTAACTGTCTGGTATAATTAAGGAGGGGTTAAACTACTAGGGGATGGCTGAAATAGTCAACCATCTGCTGCATGTTTTGGTTCCTAAGAAGGGTAGAAGATCATTTGCAGATTTGCCATGACAGTTACTTATATAAAACAGGAAACAAAAAACATTTTTACAAATGTTCACGCCTCTTTCAAAGCATCCTCTTAAACTCTTCCTGGTGTAATATTGACTAAATAAAACATAAACTCCCCTAGTAATGATGAGGGCAGCTGATGTGCTGTGACTGTATTCTTTCACACTGATTTTCTCTGGAAGTCCCTGTTCCAGTTCCGGATGTCCCTTCTAGAGCTGGATTGAAGATTCAGCTCAGAAGTGCTGTGCATCTCTGGAGACTAGATTACTGTTTTGAAAACTTCTGCTTACCGTAGTGAGACATATAGAATAGCCCAAAGAAGTCTGTGTTAGACTTAAAGGAGATAAGTTTAGCCTTGTTTTATAACCTAGGGATATAATTTTAAATCAATGGAAGCTTATATTACTGACTGCACATTTTTCACAATACAAAGAGGTCCGCCAGCCATAAGAGCCAAGACTTCTGGCCCACGCTTCTTGCACGTTGAAAAAAGAAAAAGTTACTATTTTTTCCAAAACACGTCGAGTTACCTGTTTTGAACTTTTAGATCAAGGTGATCTAAATTCTTCTGTAAGCATTAAGGTTCTGAATGGGTTAGGAAAGGAGAAGAAAACAGTCTAATTCCTGCACTCTCTAGAGGTGTTTCGGGGGTCGGTAAATGATACCTCTTGTGGTGGGCTCCAGAGTAAAGTGCTAACCTGCTCCCAAGGGAACAGGAATAAAAGCAGTGCTTCTTACAATTTTAGTCTAAAAAAGAGCCCAATTTTGCTGAAAGTAAGATTTAACTGCCAAAGCTGTATAGTGTGAGGCTTTGGACCTCCACATCAGAGTGCAGCTCACTGGCAGTCATAGTCGTAGTATGGGTCCAGGTTAGGTAACGGCATCTCAGTTAACAGTTTCCTGGAACACCCCTAGTGCTCCACACATTTCCTGAAATGCATTTCAAACTCTGACAGGTAATGGATATTTAGCTTAGTAATATTCAGGGTATTACCAGAAAGAGTCTTGCAATGATACTTAGTATCTTTGTTCACAAGCTGCTTGCTTTTCTTGCCTGCCAGGCATGATGTCTAGACAAACACTGGCTAACCAAGGAAAAGAACAGAGAGAGCTGTTTACCCTTGTTCTGATCTAGCCCCACTTCCAATTTTGTCCCAAATTGCGGATGCCCCACCCCTGGAAGTGTTCAAGGCCAGGCTGGATGAAGCTTTGAACAACCTGGACTAGCGGAAGGTGTCCCTGCCCATGGCAGGGGGGTTGGAACTAAATGATATTTAAAGTCCCTTCCAACCCAAACCGTTTTATGATTCTATGATTCTAAGTCTCGTGGCATTCCAACTGGAAGAGTTGACAAGATGTGATAAGACTCTGCTGCAGAAAAGCAGAGAAGGCCTGAGCACCAAGCTGTCAGTCTCCTGCTTTCCTATTGACCCCATATTTGAGAAGCAGAGGGAAGTTCTTGTTTGGGTCTTTGCCCCTGTGGTTCAGTTGGCTTAGAGATCGATCCAGCTGGTAAGCCTCCAGGACAGCTGTTGGGTTACCTACAACACAGAGTTAGATACACTGCAACACACTGCCTTGTAGAAGAAGAGACCCCAATCTTCATTTTTCAGATGAGTCTTTAAGGACCAAACTATTTCTTACAAAGGTACTCAAATTCATCACCTTCTCCTGCTAATTAAGAACTTTCAGGAGAATGTCTAGGATCTTTCTGAAGTAAGACACTATCCCTAAAGCCTGGATTTATGGTTTACTGCTCTCTGAATCTTCTCCATGTTACTTAAGTCTGTGCTGCTTACAGGAGAACCCTTTTTGAGTCTTATGGGTATTTTATATTCATTCTCATACATGATAGGGGAAATAGCACAGACTTCTAAGAATCGAATCTCATTTGATCTGATTGCTTTGCAGGAACGATATGTGAGATTTGACATTGCTGTCTATCTATCAACGTCAACTTTTTACATTTTTGTCCTTGATTTATGATACTCTACATTTTTTCATTCTACATCTGAACAGGGAAATTATATACAGCTTTTTTTTTTCTTTTTTTTTTTTTTTGCAGCTGCTGACCTAACTCAGCTGTACATTTTTAGTTTGTCCTGAGTTTATTTCTGTTTCTCTGAGTGCCATACTAAGAAACAACACTTCCACTGCCCTTATAATTCAACTCCAGTGAGTCCTTGATCAGGTCTCATGAACTTTTCACATTTGCTTACATTTTAGATAACTTATAGAAGTTGTAAGCTGTATCACACCCCTAAATGTAATGTTCACTATAATTGTTATTCTTATTGTTTGTATGAAATAGAGCTCTATCTAAATTCCTACCCATATCAGCCAGAGTATGAAATTATTTACTTAGTCCAGTGTTTACAGGATCAACACCTAAACCAAAATTAATACCTGATAAATATCTTTTAAAATGACAGGCTCCACCATGAAAATTAGTAAATAAAATGATTTCAAGTTACTTTACATACTTCCTACCAGCTTTTTTCCCCAAAATAAATAAGTAATTCAAACTTGCCTTTTTGTTTTTGATTACACGGAGGGAAAAAAATCTAATAACTTTTAAAATTAATTAGGGAGATAATTACAGATTGCTCAATACAACAAACAGTGATGAATTCAAAATAATTTTGCCATTATAATGAAGTCATGTCTTTAATGACAAAGATTTTTTCTGCAAGATAAAATTACATTGGTTTTTGGATTGTAAAGACAATTTATGATACATTATATGTTTGAAGTTTAAATTAAATAAGTGTTTTATAAGTCAGCAGTGACAAATATGCAAGGAAAACACATACAGACATTCATCATACCCATGTGAAAGATATTTCCGTGTATCAAATAAACAGTCTGATTTGCATTAAAGCTCTATATTCAAAATTTTTTAAAATTATTTACTTTTAGTACAGTGTATCTGCACTTCGTCTTGGATCCAAGTAAATAAATTGTCCAAAATATGTGAACAGTTATGGAAGATCTTTAACAGCTTTCAGACAAAACACTTTATATAGGGGAAAATTTAAGAAAAGATTTAAGGTTTCGTTTAAAAGGGCTTGAGGGTTTTTTTTCATTCTGGAATGTGATGTAAGAGGTCAGAGTCTGAAAGCTTGACATTTGGTTGTTTTGTTTCGAGTTTTTCCATTCCTCCATCTGCCAGAGGAAGAAGAAAAAACTTATATTCTTTCTGTCTTCTTGCAGCCTTTCTGTAATCACAGAAATATTTTTTAGATTTTTCATGCTCTCTCTTGTAATCTGGAAATTTATATTTCAAGTCAAATGAGTTATAAACCCTGTCACTTACTGAACTAAAAGGTAACTTTGTTATTTATGTATGTATGTATCATTTTTAACTCTTTGAGCAAAGAAAAAAAAAAGGAAAGTTCTCAAGTTTTTCTTCACAACACTTTTATACTCCTCAACTAGATGTCTATCAGTGTGAAACCGTCTGTCAAATGCAAATAAATTAGAATATATTTACTTAAGCTGGCAGAACGCTTAACACTGTAAATTAGTATTTGGGGAATAGTGTAGTACAAGGTCACCTTCCAGCAGAGGTTGACTGTGCCATTATGTGAAACAGGATTCTTTTTCCATTAATTTAAAAGTAGAATATCAAATTAATATAAAGAGAAAAAAAACAAGTCATCAGTGTGGAGTACAGATTTTAATTAAATTTCAATTCATACAGGCTTTTGCTTGTCATACTAAGAAGTAAAAAAATTGGGTTAGGCTTTTTATAAAAAAGCATCTCAGGTTTTTAACAAAAATGCTTGTGGTCTGATACCTGTTTCTGAAAAAAAAAATTCAGAGGGAAATAAATCAAGACTTGAGTTTAAAGTTAAAACACAGAAAGTCAAAAGTCTGGTTGAATTTTCCACAGCTGAGTTATGAAATTTCAACCCAAGCAAGACACTGAGTTTTAAAACCAGACAACTTTACTATAATTTAGAATAAATCCACTGTCCCATGAATTCACTAATTTTGAAAGACTTATTTTCTTTTTGTCCAATTTACACACCTGGCAAAATGCTAATTCTCTGGAATATCAATTTAAGTAAATGTGAATATTTACAGTAGTCATTATCATGCATTGCAGTACATGTTTGTAGGACTGAACCTTTCTCTTGGACTTGGTGAAGTTTTAGAGTATTTTCTTGAATGTTTGTTGTGTATTATCATCACATCGGAAAATGGTGGGAGAATTACTGACCTTATTCATCTGTGGATATTTTTAAGTAGAAATGAGACACAAAAAATGAGTTAAAATGAAAAATATAAAGAATCTGTGGCAAAGAACAGGAGAAAATAAGCAAAAGTAGTTCTATGCAGAGGAGTATCAACTGCTAGTATTTTAAAAATGATTTAATATTTTGGAAAACAAATCAAGCAGAAAATTCACGGAAGCTCCCACTGAAATCAGCTCAATGGTAAATCCAGTTCAATACAATGTGTCTACAAGTGGTAGATATCTGTCGACAAAAACCTGGAAACAGATTCATAGCTGAGTAGTCAAGTTCAGGTAGATAGTTTTGTTAGTCAAGGACAATGTCTTGCATATTCTTCCTGTAATAATAGAAAAAATTAAATGTAATTTAAAAATAATTAAATAAAATTAATTAAATTAATAAAATTAATTAGATTAATTGAATTCAAATTAATTGTAATTAATATATTAGCCTTTACTGTAATGTAATAATCAGTATTAGTCTTTGCTATATGAGGTCCCAGTCTCTGTTCATAACATATATGATGCTGCCCAGAAGATACTGATAAGACAGCTCGTGTCCGTGCCATCTGAAGGAGTTCCAGAAAGGACAACAATTATTCAGGTGTTCGAGATGTAAACATAAAAGTACATTAACAAAATTTTAAATGCAAATTCTTTAGTGGTTCATTGGTGGTTTTTAAGAGTGTATTCCAAGGTCCCTACACACTAAAAACACAGGTATTTTGTTAAAAATGTGAATGTCTTCACTAAATCTCTTCAGAAGAAAGTGACAGTCTTTTAGAATTCCAGTGAAGCTCTATTGTTCTGTCCCTTGCCCTGTCCTTTCTTCTGAGGACAACTGTGTTGTCCAAACAACCAATTGCTAGTGGATGAGATTGTCATGATGATCAGAGATAGGTTCAGAGCCTGCCCTTTAGTGTAAGTTCTCCAGAGAGTCTGAGGGGCAAAATTACTGAAAAAGAGCAGAACAAAGTCTAGGGAAAGTTTCTTCTGTGAGAACAGACAAGAATAATTTTAAGATGTTCCTTCTCTTTCCAGTCCTGCTCAGAGAGCCTGTTCTGGATGCCAAGTGTTTAGAGTAGGGGAAGAAATGTGAAGAATTTTATTTTAAAAGACATCATTATTTAAGAATAATACTTGGGAGGAGATTCTCAAGAAACCTCATATAATTAGCTATTTGGGATGTTTTCTGTCGCTGTGTCCAGACACAATAGCATTTGTGGCCCCTTTTGAATTTACTTTCAAAAAGCATAAACACAACCAGTGCTTTTGGGGAAGATTTTCCAGATCTCCCTTGTGTTTTTAACTTCTGTTGCAGAAAGTAATTGATGACTATTATTATAGAAGCCTTACTCCCATTGCCTCCCCTCACTCATTCCTCACTGTTTCTACTGTTTTTGTCTAGAAGACACAAAAGACCTTCAATTTCTCTGCGGAGCATGCTATTATTGTAACAGAGTTTATCAGCTAGTGTGCCTCCTTCTTTCTCCTGGACAACCTATATTTTGAGACTTTTTTCATCCCCTGGAGACTGCAGGCTACATTCTGCTACTTTAAATTGACCTCAGCAGACCCTGCCTTAGTCTCTTCTTTTCACTGGTTTTCCGTGGGTGTAATTCAGTACTGCAGGAGCTCCTGGTGATTTACACATATATAAACAGAAATACAACCAGAGTGTGTTTACTATAATCTATCTGAGCAGCATAATATCTATCTGCCAGATAGACCGCAGAAATTTGACAATAAGGTATAAGTGACTTAAGAAGTCAAAGCACCTTTTCTGTCAAGACAACTCAGTTTGAGAAAATGAGCTGTTGTTACCTTTGCATTACCATATGAGGCTGCTTTAAGTAAGTTTCTTTTAAAAAATGTGTACTTAGTGTGTTCACGCACTCAAGAAACCAACTGTCATAGGATCAGTCAGTCCCTGATTTACTATAAGTATTATCTAAATTTACAGCTCTACTGTAGATTCATTTATGTAAGTAAATAAAGATTAACTTTTAAAAATTACAAATGTTCTGCTTGTTTGAACTGTTTTGTGTCCTGCCAGCCTAGACATTTGCTCAGAAGAAAATTCAGCTTCAAGAATTAAAAGGTTAAATTGGTAAAATGAAGTCTACTTGTATCTTCTCATATATATATTAATTGATAATGCATGCAACATCTAAGTAATTCAACTAGCTAGAAGCATGTAATTGAGTAAATTAATTGCCCATTATGTTTCTTTATCAGTTTAAGAGGTTTTCTTGTGAAAAATTTCAGCAGAAGCTTTGACTCCTGTTTCTGAACTCTGCAGCACAAAATACCTTTTGTGAAATGCTGAAGCCTGGTGTGGAAACAGAATCTGCTGCTGGGTCTTGTACACACACACACACAAAGAAAAGCCATTCTGTGTCACTTCTTTAAAAAGTTCTAGCTATGAAAGAGTTTTAATTCCCATCTTTCAGTAATTATCGATTTTTTTTTTTTTTTAGATTGGCTGCATAATGAATCAGAATAGAATGTGAAGGCTTAGGTAGATGTGGTTTTAATAATCAAATGAGTTTTTTAAAATCTAATTGAGCCACTAACTAGTTTGTTAGCCTGATTCATTTCAGCTAAGTGTGTTAAAAATACCGTATCTGAAAGTACCATATTTGAGTTAGGAATTTGTAACCTAGGAATGTCCTTATTACTTTAGAAGATTAACATAGCATATTGGAGAACTGCATTTCAGAAGTTAAATATGAAAACAGTACTGCTAGAGGTTAGCTAGAGCATAGAGAGCACAAGGTCACACCGTTAGGGGGTAAGTAAAACAAATAAAGTGATTTAATTCCAAAACTGTTGTCTCTAATATTCATGAGTTGTATCTGGTGTATAAGAAGAACTAAACCAAACCAAGTATGTCAAGTTTGCAATCTATGTACATTGACTGTATGAAATATTGTAGCAGTGCTAAAAATGTTGTGAAAGTCATGGAAACAATTTAGCATGGTTAGAATGTGTGTAATAAAAAAAAGAGTATTACAATAAATTTTAAGGACCCTGTGGGAAGGTGTTGTTTCATCCCACTGAAGAGAATATAATTCCCCCAAGAAATTTAGCAAATTTGAAGTCAAGCCTCTGTACTTACTATTTGATCTGAAAGGAAGGACAAAATAGGTCAGTAAGGCAGCATTTCAGAACTGCAAGTGGCTGGCTGGTTGGATGCAGAAATTGAGACTGACCATCAGTTGTAGTTGGAGACAAATGGAATGTCCTCAAAGCACATACTAGAACTTGGTTCAGTCACATGGTACAGTCACTTTATGTACCAGAAGATCAGAAAGTCAATTCCTCATCAGAAGTTGGGGAAGAAATTCCCATTCCACACAGTTCCATCTTGAAGGGGAAGAATGATATCCCAGAGATGCAGCCAGGCTTGCATCCAACACTTGTATGAATGAGGATGTCAAGATTCCTTTCTCAAGGTGTATTTTGCATCTGTATCTTTTACAAAAATTATGAGTATTCTGGGATTTTGTGCATGGGACTAAATGAATGCTTCCTTCTTATGAACAGCTATATGAAAAAAGATGATAGCTACCCCAAAGCAGATGCAGTGCTGCTTTCTTAATAGGTCTTATTTTAAAAGTATGTTTCTCTAGAGCTGTTAACTATGAATTACTGGAAATATTCAAATTATGACAGTTAAGATAGCTAAAATAATTCATATTTTTAATTTTGTGTGAAAAATTTGCAGTAAAAAAATACTTTGTCTTGTGAGAATACGGTTAGCACTTCCACGGTTTTCTGCAAAAAAAATATTTTTCAGTGACTCAGTCTGATCCATGGAGCTGTGGCATGTTTCAGCAAAAACAGAGTCTGAGTTTTTGCACAAGTTCCTACCCAACCAAATGCACCTCAAAGCAATATTTAAAAGCTTAAGCAATAAAATTTTAGTTCACCACAAGCAAACTACTTACAATTAAATATATCAAATTAACAAGATAGAAAAAAAAGTCCATGTTTGGAGAACAACTTAATGATGACGTACAATTGGGGGGGAAAAAAAGAACAATGAAATTCTTCTTGTATATGCCTGGCTAATTGTTTAAAAGATATTGTGTATTTGTGTTATTCTAATCATCATGCAAATAATAACTTGGCACACACTGATCACTGTTGGATGGGATATTTGCACTATAGTAGAAAAATATGTGCTGAAGGGGAGGCTACCAGTTATGATTAAGAAAAAAAACGATGGGCTTAAGTTTTCTTAAGAAGCTATAAGCTTTCCATTAGTGAACTTATTATAGTACAGTTGGCAAATGTCAGAAGTTGTTTACGCAAAGGATTGTTTTCCTCGTTCAGAATATTATATATGTAGGGTTTTTGTACCTAATTTAACTCATCCTTCTAAACATATTCTGGAAGAATCAGGAGTTCCTCATTATCAATATTTACACAAAGTAAATAAAAATCCTGAATATGCCTTGTCACCTTAAGGAGGATTCTAACTGTAATTTCTTTTGTCATGTTGCAAGTGCTTGGTTTCCTTTTTTTTTTTTTTTTTCCTTTTCTTTGTCCTTTCTCTGGATGTAGAGCCCATTACTGGAATCACACTTTATGACTATTTAAACTATTTCTTAAACCAGCTTGGAAACACTTGTGTTTGATGTGCACTTCCATTTTGCCTCAGTTGCAAATGATAGTGAAGTACAGACAAGACTAGGCTAATGTTCCCAACTTTTTCTCATTAATATGGGACGTAGACATATCTTAATGTTTTCATCTTTAGTCAGGAAGTGGCTAATTTGTGTATAGGATACTCTCATGATCAGAACTTTCATGAATTGAGTAGGCTCCATTTCTCCATATCATAAACTTAGTTTTAAGCATGTGCATACATCTTGGATCACATCAATATTGCATTCTGCTCCCTTTCCAGCACAGCTAAATCCTTTAAAGACTTAATCCCACTGTAAACGTTCTATAATCAGATGCAAAAGTTTTGAGGCAACTGTCAGCTCAAGTATGGTCCAGAGAGAATGAATAGTCAAGTATTCCTATTAGGCAACCAAATATTAAATCCTCCAGCATCCTCAGGAGTTTCGTCAGGTAGTCACGCTCTTGGTGGCTTCAATGTCTGTCCTTAAATATCTGGGATTAAATGACATACTAGATAAACAGAACATCAGACCAAAAGCACATAAAAGGCTTTTTGGTATTTGGCATGCTGTAAATTAAGCAAGATTAAAATGTGGAAGCTGTAGAGAATCAAAAAGCAAGCCAGTTATATAATTAACTGCAAGTTTAACTGGGAACAAGATAGTCCTACCACATAGGAGGAATACAAGAGATGTGAAAAGCAGCTAATGAAGGGGAAGGGATACGGAGGTGAGCTGTTTGAAGGAGTGAATGAATTTGGAGGGGATGGTAAGCCAGGCTTATACAGAGAAAACAAGTTGCACTAGTAAGTATTTTTACATTTCCGAGTAGTTCCTGCTCATTCAGGTGGATTGACCAGTCTTGCCCATCCAGAGCCTTAAAGCCCCTCCAACAGTGGAAGGACGCGCTTTCCCTCATGCCACTGCTAAATTGTCCAAATCTGTAACTAGTCTGAGTACAGATTTGAGCTGTCTTAATTTACTGTTTTTCATTTAAAGAATTATCGTAATGGCAACTCTGGGGCATGAATCAGTTTACCTGGCTGTAAGAGAGACCAGGGATACCACCAAGATAATGGTGCCTCGTGACCGTGACAGAGGGATTGACACTCAGAGGTGAAACCCCCATGGCAAGGGGGTTGGAACTTGATGATCTTTAAGGTCCCTTCCAACCCTAATCATTCTATGATTCTATGATTCTATGAAACACGGGGGACTTTGGCACCATGCCATTGGTCTGTTTGGTGTGATTAAGTGCCTCATGCTGAGAGGAACAACTTCTTTTGTAAAAGACATAGGGACAGCTATGGGTGTATGCAGAGAAAACAGCAGGCAATGACAAAATCTTGTCAGCTGGTTTGGCAGGCTGGAAGAAGGCCAAGGAGACACAACCTGGAAGGACCTGAGGTGGTAGAGGACTGGATGTGAAAAAAAGGGTGAAAAAGGTGCTCCAGGCAGGAAGAAAGTGCTGAAAATCTCTAAGCACCATTCGAGAATTAATCCTAAATATTTCTCATCCCACACATCCACATTCACACAGTAATATTCACTCCCTGACCCCTCCAGGTTGCCAGCACACACCCTTTCCTGAGGGTACAAGTTCACTGTGCACACACCCCTCTTGCGTGTGCTCTGGGGCAGTGTGTACCCATGGGGGTGCTCTGGTGTTATGTGTACCTGTGCACCTTCCTGCAGCCTGCTAATCCGTGCACTGGTGAGAAATCACCCCAGGAGGTCATGTACACATGCCTGAGGTGTGGGTTCCTACTTGTTGCACTTGGTACCACCAGGCCATTAGCTGGAGTGCTGAGGCTCATGGTGTCCAGCAGGGAGGAAGCGCTTATGTCTGCAGGGACAGTGGAGAAACTCTTGGCAGTGCCAGATCTCATTTTGTCTGCTTCTCGTTCCATTCCAAGGTCTCTTGCCTCTGGTCTAGCTGCATCTGAGGCCATGGGCACTGCAGAGATCAGCTGCCCTGCAGTCCAGCTCAGATCCAGTCCTAAAAGAAGGCCCATAAGACACAAAGGTGACCTTCAAAAAAATTAACAAATTTTGACTGAAACTATTTCAGAGGCTTGAAAAATAATTTAATTTCTCAGGAAACAAGATTATACTTTAATTATCTAGGTGCCTGCTCAGAACTAAGGAGCAATCAAGCCTTGATAGCTAAGCCATCCGTCTCACTAGCAGTCCTTCATATAACAATCCTTTACAACTTTTGACTGCAATTTGCGTTAGCAGAGTCCTAGATAAAGACATAAAATTCCATACAAGACAATTTTCTGCTTTTACTGAGGTTTCAGTATAGGCAAACACCTTTGTTAAGGCTTCAGTTTAAAAAGGTAGAATGGATTGACAGCTGGTGCAAATCATAACAGGTGTACTGTAGCAAATCTTTCATTAAAAAAACAGCATGAAGACAAAGAAGATACTACAATCTTCTTCACTAGAATATTGCAGCTGCTTTAATATTAAATTGTGCTGAAAGAAAAACCACATCTGTAAGGTGAAAATAGAATATCAAGCATGGCACAACCACTGAACACGTAAGTCTGATACTGGCTCAATAACAAAGACTATAAGAGTTTTTCTATAGCAAAGTAGTAAAGAAATAATAGAGTAGACCTAGGAAAAGAAGACAAAGAACTAGTGGAATAAGCACCATAAAAATATACTGAAAAGTGTACAAGCAAACACACTCCAACTTCACTTATTCATAAGTGAATTAGAAATTAGCTGTTATTTTATTCTTATATTTACATCTTTATAATGTTTGAACAGAAACTTGAAGACTGTCATGTGTCCGTGTTTCACTTGGGGAAAGAATAAACCATTGCAGAATTACTCTATCATTATGGACAGTCCTATTGGGATTGCTGGTGGTTATGGTTATAAATGAGAGGGATGGTCCAGAACTTTGAAAAATAATCTCTTGAAATGGGACTTATGTTTCAGAGTAGTCTTGAGGGAAATAGCTGACATATACCACAAAAATCACAGAGAAAGAAATACGTTTGCATAACATATTCAAAACCGAACATGATGGATTTCAGTTTTGAAAAGGGCATTTTAATAGTTTTCATGAAAATAAAAAAATTATGATCAGAGCCAGACTGAGTGATAATTGTTTTGATCTTATAAACCACAGATTTTTTTCTTACGCATAACAAAGATGTTATTGTGAATGTTTAGGACTCTACTGAGAAAAGAGCTTTAAGCCTAGAATGACATTTCTGCACAGTAAGCCTTTCTGTTTCTTCAAGTCAGAAAGAGTTGCCTACCATAGACAAATGAATAAAACAACAAAGGATAATTTTTATATAAAAATAAGAATTAAAAGACTGCATGCAAAAATGCAAAAGCTCATGTCAGTGCTCCTTTGCAGAGTAAATATAATCACTGTTTTCTATTATTAACCAAGATTTCTTATAACTGCATAGAAAATTCCTGAGGGAGGGTTTTTACCCAGTGTTCAGTAAATCAAACATTTACTGAATCTGTGTTCAGCTGTATTTTCAAATGTGTATCAGAAAGGTGAATAGTTTGAGAAGCAACACATGATTCCTCGCAAAAACAGTAAAGGAACTTCAGTGAGAAATCTCTGACACAAGGGAACAGTCAAAGTAGGTAAGATACAGAAAAGACTCCAACATAAACTTTCAGATCCTATGTTGTCATTAAACTGGCTATATGCTTATGTCTTCATAATTAAGAATAAAATTCCTGAAGCATATCTGCAAACTGGTTTAATAAATAATACTTTTTGAGAAAAATTGGTGATTTCCAGAATTCTGATGCATGCAGGTAGAGAATAAGATCATACTCTCACGTAATCATCGCAAAAGTATAACATAAATTAACATTTGTGACTTCTTGGGTGTTTAATAATATTACCATTACTATTTTTGATACTAGGGTAGCAGTCAGCTGTCTTAGCAAATGACCAGTTATTGTCAACTACTGTGTCCATAAAAAAAGTTAGATATGCATGTTGTTGGAAAGTATTTCCTATATTTTGCAAACTTGATCTCAAAACTTTTTGCAAACTACAAATAAATGCTTTCATTCCCACTCATGTCAATATTACTAAGTTTGAAGGAGATAATATGTCATCCTTAGAGACACTGATATTCATCGAAATGTTTTTGGGTTGTAAATGTTACAAAATCAGTGTCTTCTGCAGTCTTGGAAATTTCTGACTTAATCTGGACTAGAAAAACATGAAAATGGACTTTTCAGTCTTTGCCGTCTTTAATTTCTCTCCTAGAAATTTCTAACCTAGTTTCTAAACTAGGACATAGCTTTTCAAAATTAACGGTCTTTTTTTTTTTTAAGTGAGGTAATGTAGATAGATGTTGATGCATCAAGTGAAAGTTGTCTCACTATTCTATAGTCAGGAAAAGGAGATAGGAAGCTATGGCTGCACAAATCTATTAAGCAAACTTGAAAAACAACAGGATCATGGAACAAATTGAAGTTTCACAGACCAGGAGGGATGTTTCTGTGATAGAACTTGGTCCAGCTGATAAATGCAATGCCCCAGAATATCATAGGTTGCGTTCTAATAGTTTTTCCAAGTCTGTTAGTGCTTTGTCCTGCTGATTATGTTAAAGTTTCATTTGTACAGTTTCATTAAATAGAAATTAAAGTTTAAACAATTCCAAATGATTTCAAAGATTATAGTAGGAGATACAATCTAGAGAAGGAATGATTTGCATTGTTTGCTCTGGGGTCTGCAAAGCTATTAATAAGCACAGAATACTTTTTTGGTGTTGACAAATAAGGTTACTTGAAAATGCAAAATGCTGAGGATCAGCTTTAGTGAATGCACAGTCATAAATCCTCTTTCTTTTTTCTCCCCTCCCCCTCAAGAATAAACAGTTTTAGGGATATTTTTAGTAATTACTGAGAACACACCAATAATCATGCCAACTAAAACTGCAGAGACAATGTATGCTTAACCTTTATTTAACAAGAAACGACTTTGTGCAATAGCATACTGTGACAGTGATTTTCAACTCTTATTGCAAGGTTTTATTAAGACAAACAGAAGCATGAACCTTTAAGCAGCAGGAACGGTTCAGCTTTCCCACAAGTCCTTATTTGCAGAGTAAAAACTGATCCCACTCTTATTCCTGAAGTACTATATGTAAAGAAAGTAAGATACAATTTCACTGGTAATACGATTTCCATGCCATCAAAAGAGCAGAGAACTTTTGGTTTTGTTAAAGATTGTTGCACCTTAGGGTATAAGTGGAGGTAATGAACAGATTCCAGCTTATGCAGCATGGCTTCTCTGAGCACCGCCCTTTATGGAGACAATTTCTGTGAGTTTCAGATTCCTTAGCAACAATTTTCCAGTTGGTTCTGTTATAAATATCAAGAGATGATCAAGCAAGTAGCTTACTTTTACATCACTGATTTTGTCACCATGCATGGTTCTACCAGTCACTAATATTTCTGTGGGTAATACCAATGTATGACTGTGGGAGTGAAGAATTGTGGTCTGAACAGTAATGGAGTCTGACAGCAAATCATAAAACGAAGCTTTGTCGAGGCAGTAAGAAAGATGAGCAATGACCTGCTCATATGACAACTCACCAATCAACTGATAGCAAACATAGGATTATAAGTGATGCCATAGCTCTGGTATACCACCAGGGGCACTTGGTGTCTGGATCATCTGGCAGCAACAGCCGGTCATCCAAATGCCTTTTGAATGTGAGTAAGAGTCACACTGTTCCTTGGCTCCACCAACGGTAGTGTGATTTGAGAGAATCATAACTTACACAGACAATGTGGGCAGCATCCTGACAATGTCAGTCAGAGGGCAAAGTCTCAGGAGACCGTCAATTAACACTCTGTCTACACTGCCAGTATTGATCAAGGAGCAGGGTGTCAAGAATGTAGGAAGGAAGGAAACAGAGGGTACTGAAGGGCTTTGCCTACATAACGGGTTAGACAAACAAAATCTTTTTTTAAGAGATGCTTCTAGACCTTCTTTTATTATGAAAATGTTCCCAGAAGAAGAACTTGGTGTGTTTGTGTGCAATACTGTTTTAAACATACATATGCATGTATATGTACATGCAGCAGCTTGTGTTCTTACTTTCTGTACACTGGAATTAAACATATCAATAATTCCAGATGAAAAATATGTTTTAAATTAATTTTTAAATAAGATTTTTTTCTAACTCTAATACTTGCAAGCATCTACTTAACTTTGATATGAGTGATATGGAGGAGGGGTCACTAATATGCAAAAATAATAATAAAAGACTTAGCACAGCATAAAAGAAAGAATTGTTAGAGGAATAAAGAGTTGGTTAAATCAGTAGAAGAAATAAATTTTTAAAAATACGCCCAAACACAAAACCAGTTCTTAATAAGAAATCTTTGCACTAAAAATCAGAATGATTTGATATGATGAAAGATCCAAAGCAGTTCAAGCATCTGTTTAAAATGGCCCCAAAGGGTGTGATGACAACATTTTTAGTTCAGGTAAATTGAAACTTCTAAATATCAGCAAATACCATCTTCCTTCAAACCTCCAACAACAAATACCATCTTCCTCCAAAACCTCTGAACTATGCATGTCATAGTAGAATAAACAGACACAAACAATTTAGAGATATTGAATGAAAAGTTTGTGTGGAGCCCCATGGTGAAGTTCTGTCCATGAGTGATTATCCAGGTTAGCTCAAGGTACATTTTCGTTTATACTTTCTAAGAAACACAGGAAAAACAATCAGCAATAGCTCAAAATCATATTATCCAAAAAAAAAAGATTTTTTTCAATGATAGGAAGTTTTTCTTTTGGATAAATTAAAGGCAAAAGCTAGCTAATGGTATCACATTTCATCCCACACAAAAAGGCAAAGATGCATATACTTATGAAAAACATTCACTTGGACAGAATTTCTCCCCCGAGAAAGAGGTCATCCTTTTCAGCTCTTGCATAAAGGAACACGTGAATAGCAATACTAGTGACTAAGTGTGACGGTTGTGTTTTTGAATGAGATTAGTGAAAGAAAATTAAAGACAATACTTGAAGAAGCACTGTGTGGTATCAATTGTTTTCTCTTCTTACATGGAAACAACAGAAACAAATTTGTCACATTCATTTGACATATTCTATAAAACTATTAAACAAGAGCCCCATGACAAACATAAATAAATTTTGATATTTAAAGACAAGTTTTATCACACATTTTCTTACATTTCTTGAAAAGCAAATCTTCTCCAAACTAGCACGATTTATTGAAAAGAGCAATATACAAAGATAAGTTATTTCAACAGTGGAGAAAATGTCATCTGGGAATTTGTACTTTCACTGCATCCAAAGGCAAACTGCCTTTGAGTTCAGCTACCAGAAGCAGCACTGTGTTCCAGCATTCATTGTTATTATTCTGTTTTCAACATAAGTAACATCACAATCTTATTTTTGTTTACAAGGCCAATTGTTATTTATTTTATTTGCTACAAATTTATTTCAAATTATGTGGTTCCTGTGCTGTTTCCTGTTCCATGTGCTCGTATTACTTGCTAGTCTTGTCAAAAAGCCCTCTAGATTAGGAATTACAAATTGCTCACTGTACAGTTTAAAATCCAGCTACATATTCTGGGGTTAACATTTTGCAGTAGTAACATCTCTTTTGAGGTTTCCATTCCATTTAAGATAACACTACTAATTTAAGGATAATTCAGATGGGAGTGAAAGCATGTTTACTTTTGCTCTGCTTGTTAAGAAAATCAGCACTTAAGAAGGAAAGAAATTTTAAATGTAATCCTGATAAGTGCCACTGATCAGTTGATTGGCAGCTTGGCAAAGCAGAGCACTAAATTGTCGCTCTACGGGATACATCGGAGGTAACTTCATTGTCTGAAAGTACAAACCTGAATCATTCCTTTTGTGATTCCCCTGTTACTAGTACAAAGACACAGGCACTTGAAGAAAGGGAGCCATTTAATCCTAAAACCTTCTCTCTTCACTGGAGGTTAAAAGAAGTATTCACCTCAGCTTTACAACCTCTAGATGTCTGAAATGGGAAAGATGAATGCAACTCATTGCTTCTTTAAGAGTCTTATGCTGAGCAAGGATGTATGAAGGTCTTTGTACACCCCTTTCCTTTATAAAATGATGATCCATAGGCAAAAATATTTTCAGACCTATTTTATGGTTTAACAGCGAATTTCTGCTTTCAAGTGTAACTTCTTTTTATATTTATATATACAATTCTCTGACGTAAGACATCCTTCAGAAGTGAATTTCATTATATGATTTGGAAAGGCTGCGGGTTGCACCCTTCCTGTACTTCCACATGTTTATACTTCCCTCCTGAATCTGCAATGAATCACAGATTGATAGTTTTCTCATGGAAGGAGAGACAATTTTATGGGATCTGTATGCACTGTGATACCATTTGAAAAACCTAGTGTCAGGCTGCTAATTGGTAATGCTTTACCATGTACATAAAAATGCAGAGTTATAAAATATATATTATGAATGGAAACTCTACCATGTATGAGCAATTTTCAACCTAGTGTGCTTCTTTCTGAGTCAAAAAATAACATCTGACAGATGCCACGGAGTATCAGGGACTGAGAACTGTCCAGCTGCTGGCCAAGATGAATCATCCTCTCAAACAAAAGAGAAATTGACATAAGCCATAGCTCATTTTATTGTTGTTGCTTTCCTATAATGTGCAAAACAAACAGAGACATTCATTTTGTCTTGAACAGAATGCTGTATAAGGTGGAAGTCCAGCAGAAAGAGTCCTTTCTTCTCATTAGTTTACTTTAGCTGGTTGCATAGTAACCTATATAAATCCTGAAGAACAAATACAGCTCTTGAAAAAATACTCCTAAAGAATATTTCTTGTGGTATCTTATATGTGGGGCCTACAGGCCTATCAATTTGTGCCTATTCACTTGCTTTCCACCAAGTCAAATCAAGTAAATTCTAAAGATCTCTATGAAAAGCACAGTAGGTCATGATCAATTACAAGAACTTGCATTATTGCTCTTGTAAGACTTTTAAACTAAGAATTTATTCCCAAAGATGGCACAGCAAAGATTGGGAACACAGTGAGCCTCCCCAAAGCTGGAATGAATTTTTTCCCAAGTACTGATGAACTCTGAAGAGAGTTATTTATTTTTTACTGTGCTGGAAGGCTAATGATACTGATCTCAGAACTCAAGACAAAGATGTTTAAAGGAAAGAATGTGATTTACTGATGTTTACGGGTTAATATCTCCTAAAATGTTGGGTATTTTTCTTCTCTATGAGCAGAAGTTGTGAAAGCGAAGGAACAGTGGAGAAAGATCATTTGCAGGAACAATGAAGAAAAGTGGAGCCTAAAAATTCCCTTACAATTCCAGAGAAAATGTAGAAAAACAACAGAGGACTTGCATATTGTATTTTTTAATTATGATAAACTTTCACCACCCCTGTCTGATTTCCCTCACATGCCTAAATTTAAAGTTTGGTTCCTAATACTAAAGAAACATACTTCTGTTTATTTCAAGAACAGGAAAGCATTACATTTGTTAATACAACTTGGCAAGGAAGTTAAGTTTTCTTTACATTTTTTATGTGTTCTGCAGAAGTCTGCTGAGATTGACACGTGAACTATTGTTAGCGTGAGAATAACTTTTAAATCATGTGCTTTAATTTCTTGTTTTAAAAGCTTCTCAAGCATGCAGTTAGAATATTATGTTACATTTCTGAACTGAAATTTACATTTATATTAATTAGAAATTCATTCTCTTATATGTTTTATCAATATGAATATGAGTCATAAAATTATCATTGACTCAGATATTTTAATTGAAGAAAGATTGTTTTTTAGGACTTTGGGGTTAGAAAAGAGTATTTTATAAAAACTGAAGTTGTGCAATTGTTGTAAAAATAAACCCCAGGATTTAAAATCAAATTTCATTCTTCATTGATCAAATACAAGAATGACTTGTATATCCAAAGCACAAACAAGAATAATTAATGCCACCTATGAAAACTGAGGAAGAAGTTATATAATTTCTTTGTGTTGGAAGAACTTGGAAGCTCTTTCTTATTTCTTTTCACTTTTCACTTTTCACATTTATTTTCATTTCCACAAGAAAGCAGTAATATATTTGAATTTTCTGTGACTGTGAATGATGAAAATTTATGCAGGTTCAGAATGCCAATTATATATTATGTTTTCTCAAATAGTCTGCATTCAAATTAGAAGATACAGCTATTCATGGGCTTCTTTAGCTTCTTGTATATCTTGTTAGAAATGTTTCTCCTCAGTAACTTCTAATGTGTTTGCCTCACTGTCTTGGCAATCTGATCACAGCGGTTAATCTTCTGGACTAAAAGTAACTGAAAAGTCTGAAAATTACTCAAAGTCATGGAGATCTTCTATGGAATTTTTACTTTCTCTTCAGACTATGAAACCTCCTGAATTTTCAGTCCATGGCCTGTATGATATCTTTAACAACTCTGGAAAGTGCAAGCAGCAAGTCATGGTTTTATTAAGAGGGAATACTGCAGAATTTTCCTAGAACACAAGTAAGGTTAAAGACAGTCTTACTTGTCCTTTGATTGTAAACATTTTTAGTGTGACTTGGAGCATACTTTCTAGCTTGAAGGGATGAGGTGTGCTGCTCTCCCTGTGTCCTGTCCAGACAGATTCAGGGCTAAGGGGCATCACTTCTTCCCACACCATCCTTTTGAAGCAAAGGAAATCATGTGCATAGTTTACTTACAAGGCATGGCATGTTTTGAGATTCTCAACATCCCTGTACAATATATAACTAGCTTTTCTTTATTTCAGTGACTCAAAGACACAAAGGGACACAGTGACCCTGGAAAAATCTTCTTGGGAGCTGCTATATTGTATCTGGTGTTTATGCATGAACACAGTAGTTACAATATCTGTTACATGAAGAAGTGCACCAGATCAGAGCTTCAAATGTATATATTAGATATTTTAAAACAGAGACTGCCGGAGTAACAACTTCTGAACAGAAGGATCTGGTCTGATCAGAACTTCCACTTATCCTCTTTGACAGCCTTATAGATTTTATATCAAACAGCATGGAGGATTTTGCCTTTTCCTCTTTGAGAATCAACAAGTTATTATAAAAAACCCCAAACCAAAACAAGCCCATCAGTTCAGAACGGACATGTTTTTATGTGATTAAGCCCTAAGACTGAAACAGAACAGATAACGGGAACAGGTTTAATTTTCTGATTGCAAAAGAAGAACACCCTGTAGGCAAAAATACAATACACCAGCATAATCTTGCCTATCTTTCACATTACATTGCAAATTAATATATAGATTTGTATTAATTTAGATGACTAATTTTGAAGTATAGATTATGTAGCAGTAGGAATAATCCTACTGTTTGGATGAAGTGCATACTCAGTAACCTTTCTTTTAAAGCCTCATTATCTATTCAGCATATGTTTGAAAACACGGAGCATAAATATTCAACCTCAACAGGGCTTTCTGTTGGAAGCTTAGAAAAATGAGAAAAATGAGAAAAATAAGAAAAGTTGTTATGTTCATATCAGTATAAAAATGAAAATAAGTTACTATTTTATATAAAATCCTGCAAAGACTGAATTTTTAGCTTCTCTACAGATCTTTTCAATGTCATTACAGTTGTAAACCAATTTATTCTGTTTTTTTTTTCTTTTGTTGCAGCATTTATGAAGCCAAGTATTGATGACATACAGCAAGAGTGTGAGTTATGCAGGAGATTTATCATATAGCTGAGCTTTCCTGAACAGAAGTTGGATAAGTAGGACAGAAGATACAGTAAAAAAAAACCACAAAACAAACCAAAACCCAAACCCACTGCTACAGTACCGTAACATATACTTCAAGACAGAAAACCCCTTATAAACAAGACTACTTACACCTTTAATTTATAGATCTGTGTATACTGGAAAAATAAACTATTTGCTTGTAATTTTATTACAAAGAGTGTATTCTTCTGCATGAGGGAGTCCACATTTTGGTGAGAGAGACTATATAATTCCATTTATATTCAGTTACTTGGATATCCTAATAAATAAGTAATAAAAAAACCAAACATGACCTCAGTAGTTGTAAACTACTGCACAGAGCTGCTAACATTTTACTCTTAGAAACAAAGGCAGCACTTTCAGAAACAGTAAGAATTATAGAAGGAAAAATATTTATTTGAACAAATTATACATTACAAATTCTTTCTCAGCATTTTTGTTCTTGCTTTCCTGTACTTCCCTTTACCTGTCACTATCTGATGTATTTCTTAGTTTTGAATATTGGGAGTTTGCTTCATTGTGGCAATATACAAAACTGCTGCATTCAGCTCTTTCTTCAAAACAGGATTTCAGTCAATTTTTTGAGTTCGCTTTCACAAAGAGTCCACACAGAATATTCCCCTCATATAACTCTTTTTCACAATAAGAGCAGCTTCAGGTTTGGTGTTGAAGTACCTGTCAGTATGCTTTCAAACACAAGTAAACTCTACAGCAGTAATGAATAATGCACTATTTTTGCATCTTTCTTGCAAATAAAATACACTATTTTCCTTTAATGATATTATTTAGTATGTGTGTATATGGTATGTATGTATACATACTTAGTATATATCTGTATAAAGTGTGTATATATATATCTTCCCTAACTTATATCTTAATAAAGCATGTATATAAAGTGTATATATATATACATGTGTATATATATATATATATATATACTTTTGGAGTTGTTGACAAGTACTGTAATGTCTCTGGAAGTTGGCTTTCCCTACTTCACCTGTTCATGAAGCAGTACAACTGGACAGTTATGCAGACTTTACCTCATGTCTTGAATGTACTGAAAATAAATAAACCAAAGCAAGACCCTCCAAAAAAAATAGGGACCTTTGTGATATTCTAAGTAGTAAAACTCTGGGGCGAATCTTTCAAACTGAAAAATGACTCATGAGCACTGACTTGAAAGGAAGGTGAATGGATTTTTTTCTGCTTACACCATAGTAACGCTCCTATATATTGTATCATCAGGTTACAGTGGAAGACTATGCACTGCCTGCAGATTCATTGATTACAACTTTTTTTGTCTTATTTAATGTTAACTATACACTGACAGAGAAGCAAAATTGTTTTGTAGTTTTGTAGTGTTTTTTACTAAACTGAGTCTTATGACAGTCTTGCAAAGAGATGCGTCAGAAGTTCTTCTGTTTGACTGGGGAGAATGGGTTGCACAAAAATTCTTTTTTCTTAGGGACACACTATGGTGACTCAGCAGCAATCTTTCAGAAAAATATTTAAATTGATTATCCTTCTCTTAGTGTGTAAACATTAATGAGATTTCTTTCATCCTTCTTATTTAATTCTAGTATGTGTGCGAGAATCGGAATAGCTTCTTGGCTGCTGGAGGACAGTACCCTGCTGCTCACAAAAGGAGACCTTTGTGACTTGTGGAACAGAACCCAGTTTTCTTCTCTTTTCTGATTACAAGATTCTATCTGGGGAATTGGCAAATGAATTGAAGAATTACAGAGGCTCCACAATTCATTGATCAAGTATATTGCACCCTTCAGCGCTCTGTTTCTGATAACTTGTTTTTAATCTGTGGTGGTTTTATTACTAGTACTCTGGTGGTGGGATTTCTCTGTGGATAAAAGAAAGTTCTTGACCTTGGTTATCTGTTTACTACGGTAAAAGCTTTTGGCCCAGATTAACGTTTTCTTTGTTATTTTCATTGTTTCAGAATGAATCACGTTTAAAGATTAATGAGAAATTTAACTAAAGCTTCCAAGTGGTCCTCAGAGCTGTTTTCTGACTGTGTATTAAATACTTTGAGCTTGACTGACCAGGCTTTCTTTGCTAATGTATTTCACGCATTCCCCCTTTCCTAGACCATAATACTAATAATACGTGCTACATGACATTAATTTATTTTAATCTATGATAGAGCATGCTTTGCCTAAACCAGTCTTACCAATTGTAAATTTTTGCCTCCTGAGATTTTGACATAATTGTTGTCAAGCTTTTCTCTTGGGATTGGTTTTTTCCAGCTCTACCATGGAGAGTGAAATGAAGCCTTTACAAATTGCTCCTTTCCACCCTGACTACATTAACTCTTTTGAACTTTCAGGGAAGAGTGTCTGAGGCAAAAGTGGTATTATTATCTGGAAACTGCATGAATGTTGCCTGCAGATTATGTACAGATTCTGGGAATCTGCTTTAATATAGATGTCTTAGACAGACTTCACAATGGTGACTCCTCTATGAAATACTGCTTGGAAATAATTTTTGTTTCTTTCCCTGTGATTCCCATAATGTGAAAGTCGTACCTCTCTTTATTATCTTTCTTTTTTTAAACACTGGATATTTTACATATGATTAAATGGTGAATAGAATACTTTACATCTTCTTCTCAGAGAGTTCTAGGAAAAGAGTTTGAAAGTAAGCATAAATCTACTGCAGTTTTTCTTAATGTTCTCGTTTTGTTGAAATAAGTTGCATTCTCTTTGCTTTTTTTCTGTGTGTAGTTTTAAGAGCTTTGTGTTGCCTTGACCTAAATTCACTAGTCCAAATGGGCAGACACTTCTGATTGTTGCAGATTACCAAAGATTCTGTGATTTTGATCCAGTTATGATTTGCTTGTTTGGGTGGTGGATTTTAAATAGTTTTTTGAGTTGTGAGGAAGGTGGCTGTTTGCAAAAATGTGTGGAATTTTTCTCTTGCATTAGTCAAGCTAATATAATTAATATAAAAACACAACAAAAAAATCAAAACGAACCAAAACATTTTATTTGTTTAGCAAATAAATAAAAGTCACTAGGGTGCCAGTGAAAGTGATGCAAAGTATTTTTGCCCCTGTAGTGTGCCTCTCTTTCTCCCTCCTGCCTCCCTCTCCCTCTTCCTCTGCTTGCTGCTAAAATAGACTCTTTAGCATTCTCCCTTCTGCAGAATAAGCATTTGGCTGCACACCTGGAAAGCATGCTGAGTTCACTAGTCTTGTTAATGAAATCTGTGGGGCAGACAGTTAACAGATACTCAGTGTATCTTGTTCTTTTCTAGAAAGGATTTTGCATTATGCTTGTGAGTTTTGAGCGGGTTAAAGTCCGTGTGCTTGTTGCAACAGAGGATGTTGCCTCTTTTTCTGTGGTGGTGACAGGCCAGGTCAGTGTTTGTGTAGCACATTTCCAAGAGCTATTCCAGACCATATACACCATAGGTCCTTGTGTTATGGTTTGTTTGTGTGCACAATGAATGGTGGTTGGGTCTGTCAGGCATGACAGCCCTTGCAACATGACTGACAAACCTCCTTTAATGGTAGATGCAGACTCCCTTACAGTGTTTGCAGAAACTGAATGGGAATATTACATCCCCCACGGGTTTTCTAAGTAAAGCTACACACAGTATAGCAGCAGGACCTGAATGGAACATCTGACTGAAAGTAGGAACAATGATGATAGAAAAAAATTATGAACAATTAATGCAGAATTGGGACCAGTACGTTCACATTACCAACAGGTATATAGTAAATTTGTAAAACAGGTGGGAGCTGTACATGCAGACAGAAGAAATTATGTTTGTCTGGTGAATTTGCCTTGGTGATTCTTAGCCATACTATCTGTAATAACAATGAAAGCCCAGGGGATTTTTGCTGGAGGAAATATGTACTATATGCACCTGCAGCTCTGATTCAGTTATGCTCCCTGCTTCCAGAGCATGATAATACTGTTTGCGTGCTGTAAATGGCTTCCACTTCTGCTAGGTGGATATATGACTAGCAGACCTCTCCAAAGGTGATGAACATGGTGACCTCACTAAAACTCATCCATTGTGCTGCAATGATTTGCTTACGCAGAGCATTCTGACTCCTTCTGTTCCTTCCCTCGCCTCTCCCTGTGTCACAAGCTCTGCCTGTTGCAGCGAGCTCATGTAGTGAGCTCCATCTGCATGCTGAAAGGCTACGTGAGCTGAAACCCTGGGACAGTGCACACCACATATGGCTCAGGCAAAATGAAAGTGCAATGAGCAATAGGAAGTCATCACGGCTGGTGTCAAGAGAGCTTTTGGTGTATCCGTGACTCCTGGGATGTGGCACAGTGCAGCAGCTGTCAAGATGCTTGGCGACAACAAAGGGCCTAGGAACTACAGCTTTGATGTTGATGAGTTGTGATAGTCTAGGACACTATGGCTGAACACTCTGCATGAGAGATCTATTAGAGTTGTCTACAGGTGGCAGTGTAGCAGTGTAGTGCGGGATAACTAGTAAGTCTTTTTATTTAAGCTTTGATCCACTCAGGAGGTACCTGTAAGAAGGAAGATATTGAAAGAAAACTCTTAGGTAACCATTGTTTCTAAAAATTTTACTAAAAGTTTAAATTATTGTCACCTGAGTTCATGATAGATTTTGTAATGACAAATTGTAACAGCATACTTTTAACACATTCCCTCTTAGGGGCTCAAAAGATGAGAATATAGATTAATAATCTATCTACTACAGAGGTCTGGAGTGGAAAAAGGGGTTTTGGTACACCTGAGAGCTATTTAATAAATCAGAATTACATAAACACTGGAGCTAAACACTTCAGAAAACATAACAGATAAGCTGTTCTGTGAAAAGCATCAAGTGAAGGAAAACTCCATACGTGGTTAGTGAAAGCTTGTTTTAAAACACATACAACTTTTAGTCCTACAGTCACTTTTCATACTAATATTTAACACTCACTATTAAAATCTTAGGCTTCCAGCAGCTGTTGCTAAGCTATTATCACCAGTGCAAGAGCTTTGAAGTACTATCTCATATAGTCCAGTCTGGATAATTTTACCATTTATAACATACATTTTGGTTCTTTGCTGCTCTCTAAGTTGCACTATACAAACTATTAAAAGCTGTTAGTAGGATACCTATTGTCTGTATTTACATAATGAGGATTAGGATTTTGACTATTTGAGGCAGCAGAATTAATTCCTTTACTATGAATGAAAAGAAAATGGTAATGCACTGGCTTTGAAGAGTTAAACCTTGTGAATACTTTTCTTGTGATACTGCCATCTTTCCATTAATGTTTAATTTGAGTTATTAAATAATTACATGATTTTTATTTAAGGCATATGTGCAAATGTTTTCAATGCTTTCAGCGGTCACAGTTTCTCATTCTTACTGGTGCCATTCTCTGAAAATAACCTGCTTTCAAAGGCCACTGAAATAAATTTTTTATTATTCACTGTTTACTGCATTTCGTGTTGTCTCTAGATTTTAAAACTTCTCTGCCAATTCCCCAATTTAAATTATTTCACCCCTGATGTCAGACACATAATAAATTATGAACAATACTTCCTTTCGTTAGGAGAAATGTTACTTCATGAAGAGATGAGCCATAGAGGGGAATGGAATGGTACTCCTCCACTGGGAATACTCAGATATCTTGTTTATTAGATAGAAAACATGCTGAACTGATTGGGACTCCATTTTTCTATCACTGTCAGATGTAGGGTGACATTTTGAAAAGCTTTCTTTACCACTTGTGTGGAGCTCAGTGAATAGTTTTGTTAGACTCCATGACAGTGAAATACTAGGTGCTTGTTTGCATTTTCCTGATTTGGATATAACCTCCCAGATGTCCCAAAACAGTGGTCTACTTCAGCAAATCTTTACAACATTAATCTTTTTTTTATTTCTTTACAGATGGATTTCCTAGCGAATTTGCCAATTTTTTTTTTATTGCTGCTTGTAACATCTGTTAAGCAGCGCAGGACTGGGATTTCAGTATTCTTGAAATCTTGAATGCTGACATGAGAGAAATGGCCTCTGTTAGAGTGAAAGATGGAGTCTTGAACTTATTTTTCAAATATTTCTACTTCATAACTGTGTTCATCTTAGCCACACCAAGACAAAAGCTACAATTACATCTTTTTTGGATGTGATCATACAGAAAGAGGCATGTCTGTGACCCAAGCCAATACATTACAGACATATATTGTCTTTCAAAAGAATGAATGTCTTCACTTATAAAGACAAACAATTTGACCAGTGAATTGCCAGCTTTATCTTGAGCAGGTGATATAAAAGCAGTGATGTGGCTTCTACACTGTCCAGGGGTAAAGCCAGGTAAGTTCCACAGACAGAATTGAGATTCCTGGAGACTCAATTACAAGGGCAGATCAAATTTACACATCCGTGTAAAACAACATACAAGCATCACACCTGAGCCTAAGTTGCCAGCTGTCGGCTATGTGACACCATGGCAGGAGAAAATGATCCAAGTGGCATTGTTTGCCCTGTACACCCTGTAAGTAGCTGTGCCTTGAAATACGTATACCTGCACTAAGGAATAGTTAATTATTTTTCCTGGTCTGTCTCAAAGACTGGCAAAACTCTCATATATGTAAAAACTTCTGTTTATCAAATTTATGAAGAAAGCAAGTGTGGCATTTCAGTGTTGACCTGAATCTGTAACAGAAGTATCATACTGAGGTATCCTAAAGAATCTTTGGATTTGCCAAAATGTTATCTGGCAAAGGTACTTGTTCATGATATAACTAAACTACTCATCTATTTAGAAACAGGAGTTGGCAAGTCAAGACTTGAAACCGTGTACATAATAAACAATATCACTATATCTTTAACTATGCCAGGATCTATTTAGAGTTTTCCTGAGAAGGTTTGTAACATGTAAGCTACTCTTCGTATTTATCATAACCTACAGTCTGTGCAAGAGTCTTCCATGCTATGCCACTTTTTTTTTTTGTAACAGTTTTACGAGAATCCCCATATTCCCTTGGAATACCTATCAACTTCAGTCTACATTTTAAAAAGTTTTATTTGTTCATTAATACTTATGCATGGTAAAGAAAAGAAGCTGACTCCTGAAAGTGGGTACATGATGATACTGAATTGCTCTTAGTGGACTTCCTTCTCAATCTGGGTCCATATAAACAAGCACAGTCTTAATGACAGGTTTAAGCCTAAACTGTCAGCTTTGACTTGGCCTATGTTATCAACTACTTAACCTGACTCAACTGAGTCAAGCTGATAGTGTTTATTCTGGCACTTAGAAGGCAAACAGGCACCTCAACTTTGAGAATTAGAGTAATTGATAGACTTCAAACACACCAGTAGATAACTATGCTTAAGTATCTAAATTGCTGCCCAAGTGACAAATTATTCATTGTAATCATTTACACCAAAGTGCAAGACTTTGATGGCACTGAGATGCCATCTTACCCCAGGGAAGCTCTCCCTCCATGTCCTTTAAGGAATTCTGGGTGCACATTATGTACAATTAAGAAATATTTAAGTGAAGTAGAATCAAACAATTTAGATGTCTGTACAAATGCAAAATATACATGTGTGTGTGTATTTGTGCTTTTACCCTTGTCAGCGCAAGGGGTGCCAGCTCTGCAAAGAAAAACAAGCGAGGGACCAAAGGTAGCAGCAAGGCAGGCAGGACAGTGCCCACACTGACAGAGGACATACTCCTACATTACCCATATGCAAAAAAAAGACCAGGTCTGGTGACGATGACCAGGGTCAGCCACAGGCCAGGCAAGTGTACAGTGACAAGAGAGGTCTCAGGCGTACCTCATCAAAATAAATAGCCAGGCAGTACCTCATCAAAATAAATAGCCAGGCACAAACATTCCTACAAAATCACTGAGGCAAGAGACAAAGGCAAGAGAAGCAGGTGCAGCCTCTGAACACCAGAGGAAAGCCTCCAGCAAAGTTCCCTACACCTCTAAGAGCTCTTCCAGCAGTCTGATCCAAGGTTAAATGGCTGCACCTTTGGCACAGGCAGCCAAGCACCTGGGCTGGAGGGATGAGTTTGTGCTCAAAATTCTGACTCCTCTCTCTCACTGCTGTATAACTTTCAATTAATAAATTAATGGGTTTTTTTTCTGGAATTGTTTCTGCAACCATGGTGATTTGTTTAGCTGCAATGAAGTTGGTGGATACAACAGCTGGTCTTCAGTCAGGATGAGTATAAAAATGATTGAACTCTTTAAAGAATAACTAGCTTAAATATCAAAAACTGCTACCCAAAATAGTCAATTCTGGAGAAGGAGCAAAATTGTATGAAGACTTCTTAAAACTTCCTATAACAAGGAAAATGTAGAGGCAGCGATTATTTTGGAGTCTTCTTACAGGCATATGTGAAAGAAAGTGTGTATGAAAATAGTCAGAAATTCAAGAATATGCAGAGAAAAAGTATTTAGCCTGCTCATTAAAAAGAAGCCACGAAACAGAGGTTGGGTTCAAGTACTAGTGAGAGGTCTGGAACTCTAAAGCTGAAGCTGAGACATTTGTCGTTTAATCTTCACTGTGTTTGAGAAACCAGGCTTTTATGCTCAGGTTTTCTAATAGAACATGGTTGCAGTAAAGAACTCTCTGCCCTCTGTCATTGAATCCTTTGAATAAAAATTACCTGCATACTTAAATTAATTTCTTTTGTTTGAAAGGGATACCAGTCCCCTCATAGCAAGTGTGGTTGCAAACTCCTAGAAGAAAAGAATTTTGAAGTGCTAAGTGATGTCAGAAACCATATAATTAACAGTTTTGATAATCATGCAACTACAGGCAAACCCAGAATAGCAGAATTTGTCTTTGATGAGTGTGTATGTAAGATACCTCACTCGGGAGTGCGTACTCAAGAAGAATTAAAAAACCTAAAAGTTTCTGGAATCATTTTGACAATTTTTTTCTACCATATCTGGATATATTAACACTTCACTGGTAATCATGACAGCCTGTAGGAGCCAAATGGAGAAATACAAATCCAGGTAGCAAGACAGAAGAGAAAAATACAACATTAAGGACAGAAGCCATCCCCTAGTATAGGAAACTGTGAAATATGAGAATAACAATATGCAAGGGCTGACCCTGGAACATCTTATGAATTATTAAATTAAGACTCAAATTTTATTTTTTTCTTTTTATGCTTTTAAAAAGTCAACTTTCTCTAAAAACAAGCATGGAAATCTAAGTACTATACATGATTTCATCTTATTCTATCATAAAATATACTTTCATATTTAGCAGTTTGTTAACCAGAATGTTTTTTCTCTTTCAGGAAAACTTGGTGGAAAATAGTTTCGTAATTTATAAGTTAAAATCCTGCAAGATGCTGCAGCAGTTCATTTTGTCATACTAACATATGGAGTTCAAAGCTTTCATACTGCTCAAAGTTATCCCCAGAATATTTTTTTTGTATAATAAAATCATGCATCGTTAATTTTATTTTCAACAGTGGAAAATTCATCTGATTCAATGTTTTGTACAACATGATTTTTCTAGCTCAAAATAAATGTTATAAAACATTTCTTTTCTACAGAATATTTTGGAGCCCTTGTATTTTTTCTTCTTTTTTTCTGAATTTTCTTAAGAGGAAAAAGTAAGCTGTTGAGATTTTCCGTTTTTCAGATATTGAGGAATGGAAGATTCTAAAACATCTTAGTCACATCATTAAGAGGCTACTTCAAAATTTATTTTGAATTGGCAACTTACAAATAATTGGATTATTCCCTCACAGTAGTTCAAAGAGTTACCATCTATGTTTTCAATCTCACTTTCATGAAGGAAAAAAGTAGAAAATATCAATGAACTTGCTTTTTTAGTACCAATCAGTCTTGGGAACTGCAGGAAATTAGTTCACTGATCCTGAAAGGGGCATTTGCAGTTGGGAAATCAAAAGGTGGGGTTTCAAATAACATACACCTGAAGCACTATACACACCATGTATGGCTGACATTTACTGAATAATCCATGATTTTTATGTCTTACCTCCTTACTAAGAAAATGAGGTAAAGTTTGAATGAATAATAAGTGGCTAAGGTGAATCTTCAGCAGACAACTTATTACTGATGCCAAAGGAAGGATATTTTTTTCATAAAGTCAAGATTTAATGGATAAAATAAAAAACATTTACTACCAAGCACTTCAAAACTGAAAGATAAAAAAGCTGATTAAGTAAGCAGTAACAGACATACCAGACATACCAAAAATACCAAAGAGAAGCCCGTTTGAGACTACAGAAAATTTAGAAAAAAGTTACGCAACTAGGCTTTGATCCAAGGAACTCTAAATCTGTTTGCAAAATTTTGATTAGTTCAGTCACTAGCATGCAGATTTAAGAACGGAATATACTTGTAAAACTTCAAGGCCCGTACATGTAAATATAAAGACTTTCTCCCTCCTGTCTGGAAATTTCTCCTGTGCCAATTGACACTGTGGTCCTGTATGATGAGCTGCCTTATCTCAGGTTTCTTTCTTAATTTTTCTAGGAACATGTCTTGTTCCAAAACACATTCAAAGTTTGAAGAAGGATAAGTCTTGGTTGGGTTGTTATCATTGTAACTCAATTTAACAACAGAAATTAGATAAGAGGAAAGTCTAAGCACATATATAAATGACTAAATAATAAATTGAAAACAAAATAAATCAAATAAACAACCATTATCCTGTAACCTGGTGGGAGTATGTCAGTGATGTGTTCCCATTTGGGGATCTGTTTGACTTTTAAAGTAGCCCTCTGTAAAGCTTTGATTGCCTTAAATCTACTCTGAAGAATTAGGGTAGAATATGTATTGTATGTATTTACACCTTCTCTCTGCAAGAATATCAACTTTATGTTGACAGCTTTGTCACTTTTCAGAATACAATTCTGCAAGGTGACCCCCTTCTGTGTGATGTAGTGTTAAGATCCTAAATAAACCTTTCTGTAATGCTGCTTCTTAGTGCTCGCATCACTCTGATCACCACTGTCACTGTACTCCGAAGTAGATTTCCTAAGGGCATGAAGCAGCACTCTATATGCTTTATGTCTTTGGAAATGTTTTCAATGTCTGATTGAAATAAAAAAAAAAAATAGAAAACATTAGCATTTCCCTTTCCTCCTATCCTTTTGACTTTAGGAGGAAGCAGCAAGGATGATTTAGCCAGCCTGAACCTCATGTACAGATTGAATCTTCAGAAAATAATTCAAAAAAAGAACTGTCATATGTATCTGAGCAGTTTCTGCACTATTTGTTCTGTGTACTTTCTCTTCCACGATGACTACCTGTCTGCTTTCAATAATCCTGCCTCCAACATAATATTTATGTTTTGTACTTCCAACTTTTCCCCTGTTCCACCATCTTTCCATTTAGCACATTTTTCCCTGACCCACTTTGATTGACAGTTTTTGTACAATTAAATCTGTCTTTTCCAAATCACAGGAAAAAAATAACCCTTTATGAACCACCAGTTCCATTGTTACTCTGCCTGTATTTTCTAGTCCACTTCCTTTTGTCTGATTTTCTGTTAAACTATAAAGAGTTAGGACTCTACAATTTTACATTCACAGAACCCTTGTACACTTGTTAGATCATCATTAGTCACTGCTATAGCAACAAATAAGGAAAGTATCAGACATGAGGGACTATCAAAACAGACTTTTTATGGTTTTTTGTTTGTTTCCAAGACTTTTACGTGAGCTTCATAAAGTTAGTGTGATTTTCCAGTGAAAATGAAATGGATTGATTTCCTTGTATCAATTTAATTTTAAGCATATGCATGCCAACATTAACTTTTTCCATAAAGATGTAATATCAAGTAGAGTTCCTTATGACTGCTATGTTGAAAAAACATAGAAAATTTTTAGGAAAACACTTTCTGAATCAGTTACTGAAAGTATTACATGTAGCGGTTTTTTATATATTTACAAAATGCTCAAAACTCAAGTTCAGTCCCTTCCAATATACTTGCTATTCATAGAATAGCATTAATTCATAATTTTCAGGGGGCAAAATAGGTGCAAACTGCTTATTAAATGCTTGCTTTAGCTTTTTTCTGTTTGCTGTTAGCTGTCTCTGTGGTAGGGTAGGTTCCCTAAGTGATGTGGTAGTCATTTTGCTGCCTGCCTGCCTGAATTACATCAACCATAACTAGAAATAATGCACAAATGGAGAGATGATGGCATACATTTACAGCAGGGTAAGTCTTTGTGAACATTTTCAAGTTCATTAACACTTTCACAAATACCTGACTACTGCCTGAACTGTCATAAATAATGGAAAACCCTGTGATGAATTGCATCAGAATTATAGGCTTTAGTTCCTCATTTTTTTTTTCGTTAGTTTGTCAACTCTACTGTATTACACTAGTTTAAGAATGTACGAGCACAGGAGCTTTTCTGTGGCTCTGTTTTCAACCTTGTGGAAATCAAGTGGTGATGCAGTGACCTCTAAAACTAATAGTGCAAGTTATGTGTCCTCTGTGGTCTCCATGAAGTGCTAGTAAACCAGCAAAAATTACTACATTTTAAATAAAAGTTTTTTGTGCTTTGTGATTTGCAAAAAATCGCAATGTAAGTTTATAATTGCAACTTAATTGACTTCCTAAGTAAAAATGTGGAGACATTCTAGTCTGTTGACCAATGAGGATTCAAAAGGTTCTGTTATCAGAATGAGGTTTTTTTTAGAATGTCATGAACTCCCAAACAACTAAATCAAAGGTACAGTGTGGAGAAGTAGTGTAAGTTACTAAAGAAATGAGAGTGCTTGCCTCATATTTAAAACTGTTAAGTTTGGTCTTTAACAGTCTTAATTTCAAGTTTTTCCCCTCCTCAGTGTACAAGTGCAATACAGAAATCAGCAACGAGATCAATTCTAAAAGACAACACTCCAGGACCACAACACTGTTGATTTAATGTATTTTATGGACAAATTCCTTAGAGGAACATTAAGTGAACTTAGGGGAACATGATGAATGTGAATTTATTTTTTCTTTCTCTGGGGGAGAAATTAATTCTCAAAAATGGTGCAGAAAAAAAATTCTACAAATTAAGGATACTGAGAGTTGAATTTTCTTATCAAAAGCTACCTCTAACTCAAATTAGAGTCTGTCAGTGCTGTCAGTTCAAGACTGAGAAGAGAAATCCATCCAGACAGGCTTTGCCCAAGGCAGAGTGAATTAGTGGAAAATCAGACCATGGCTGGAGGCATCCCATGATGTCTTTTCTCAGTCATGCTACATTTTAATGTATTTGTGTCCAAAAAAATGTTTTTACATCTGATGTTGTAACACGAAAGAAGACACAGAATAATCAATCATGGATTAATTTATCCAGTTTCTTGCAATGCACTCTGAAGTCAGTTATGGTCAGCTTTGAGAATTAGCTCTTTTAAACAGGGTATTTCTATCTCAGTCAGAAAAGAGCCTGCTATCTATTTCAATGGGATTAAGACACCATATAAGAGTAGTTCTAGTGACAAATGGATATAAATTACAATATGATCATTTATTATTTGGAATATTTTCACTGAGGTACTTTCCAGTAATCTTGAGTTGCTGCAAGAATTTAGGCAAGAGAAGAGGCCATCCCCAAATACTGTGTGAAAATACATTTTGTATCTTATTATCTGCTGTCACAAATACAAATAGCAAAAATCAGAAAAAGGTAGTAAGTTAAAGGCAGCAATTTAGATAGTGGGAAACTAGTTGTAAACCAAAAGAAGGCTTTTCCCAGTAACCCAAATCTTATTGACCTTTGGATCTAGGTAACATGAAATGAAGTAACCTTGAATTTTATTATTCTGGAAACACAAAAATTGGCTTCTGCCAATAACAACTGGAAAAATCTTTACTTGCTTTTGGAAGCAATCTTGGCTGTCTTTTTGTTCACTACAAAAATGGGCCTCTGATCCCTCTGACTGAACCTCTGGGCTCTACTATAGTGAAAACAATAAAATAATGGTCTATATGGTACTGAACTTTCTTCACCTAAAAGGAACAGTCTATTAGTGTACAGTGTAGCCCACTCCCCTTCTGTCTCTCCTCACCCAAGAAGAAGCTATTCAAGCTAAGCAAAACAGTTTTTAAATGCAAGGAAGATAAAAGTCAATACCTTCATAAAATATATAGCACACCAGGGAATTCTTTCAACTCCTCACCTCATTTGCATCGGATGTACTGGGAAAAGCAGACAAGCAAGTTCATACAATTTTGCTGAAGTGAAGCATATCAGATATTTGCACAAGGGGGATAAAAAAAGGAAATAAATAGTTAAAAATTTATCTCCTACTTATTGGGATGGATTTAACTATCCTAGTTTAAAATGTCAGTCAGGTCAGTATTTTTCTACTTTTCACTAATGTTATAAGGTTTCCTCATAAATCTAGGTTATGTTGAGACAACAGAAAAATTCTCCTCCTCTATTTTGAGTACATGACTGAAAGGATAAAAAGAGAAAGAAAGAGAAGGAGAGAGAATTTTACGTTTCACACCAATCATTTTAAATCTTAAAAACAAAATAAAAAAAAAATCCTTCTCCTTACCCAAACTTTCATCGGGTAAAGCAGTATAAATATGTTCCACTATAGCGTAGTAATGTTTGTAGAGATAACTTCATGTTACCTTACCTAAGAACCAGGAATGAGATTCCTGAAGTTATATGTTACAAAAAATTCTGTGCGAACTAAATTAGTGCTTACCAGATCAGCCACTTATGCAGATAGCTAGTCAACTAATGAAATGCAAATATTTTTGCCCCTTTCTTAGACACCGAACCATTATTAAAAGAGTAGGTTTCTACAACCATCCAATTCCTTCCTTTGTAGACTGTAATTTTTCATTGATTGAGAAGGAGATGTGTTTGAAAATGAGGGGGGAATCAATAATGAAGTAGTTGATACAGAAGACTTCATTTAATCATAATTAAATTAAAATTAAAACTTTTTGAAACATTCAGGTCACACAAAATTAATGCATCTTCTTCATTCCCTCATGTAAGAAAATAAAATCTGTGCTATCTATCTCACTTTGATCTCTTTGGGCTCTTCTGTGTTTTATAAATATACATATCTCATGGTTCTGATCTGAGAAGTCCCACAGCATGCAAGATTTAATTAGAGCAGACATCCTCTCAGAGTTATTACAGACCTGAGGTTCCATAGTATAAGTATTACTAGAAACCATTCTGAAAATAAATTTCAGTGATCTAAACAAAAAAAAAATTGATAGATTTCCTTTGCAATCTTAAATTTTATTCCCTTACTTGAATAAGCTCTTCTTTCAGCTAAACAAAACACAATGAAAACTAGCTAATTTCCATTCTTTACCATAAACATTGCTTCTTGGCATCAGCTGATCTGCAGCATAACCCTCTTTAGATTTCTTCAATGACTGCACACAATTTTGTTTCTACTATTCATTTTGTTGCCCTGATTATTAAGTTATAAGTAGCATTCCCAGAAAAGCCTTTTCCAATAGCCTCTTTTGTCAGAAGTCCAAATGAGAGCACAATGTTCTTCTCATTGCAGAAGCAGGTGTGACAAAACTAATAAAAATATTCTCAAAAAACCTTGGTGATTTTAGAGAGGTTTATTAAATTACTTTAACTTAAACCCAACAAAATTGTACTTTATTAGGCTCCAAAAAGTCAATTTAAGTACTATACAAGCGATAATAACTATTCCTGGGAGAAATTCTGCACTGTGTAGAACACGAGTATAGAATATATTTGTAGGTTTTCTCACTCTTAAAAAGCTACAAATTAATATTTTAAATACTTGAAGCATTCTTTCTGAGAAGGACAAGAAATATTGACTTAACATTTTCTCCTGTCATCAAGTATGTTCTATTAGATGCGTAACATGAAAGAGTTGACAGACTATTTAGACTATACCTAAAATTTAGTGAAAAAAAGTTAACAAAAATTTATTGGAAAAGGGAAATATTTAGTCATCATCTGTAGTTTAAAATATTGTAGGAATATACATGGGTGTTCATATTTAGAAGAGTATGTTTTTCTAACCCAGCCATCATTAGAATATGCAGAGTTTCAGAGAGTTCACATGTGGACAAGACTGTATCAACTTCTACTGAGATGACTTACTGTGTTATAGAAAAGAAACCTAAGTGTCATTGGAATATCAAGCAAGAAAATATGAATTAAAAAAAAAAAGGAAAAAAATAGAAAGAAACAACAACAATAAAAAACAACCAACAAACCAACCAAATAGCCTAATGATTTTTTCAGCCTGGCTATGACATGAATCTGATTTTGATCTTACAGTCTCACCTACCTTCAATGAGTAGGGTGGTTAGGGATTCTTGATATCTTCCTGAGATTTATTAACTTTCATTGGTCTGTTTTCAGGCATGTATTTATTCATGTAATAGGAATGGTTCTGTCCCCAAAGTTGTTAATCTTGAGAACACCACAAAGTTGCTCCTAGATGATTAAATTGTCTTATTTATCTGTTCACAAGGGCTTACTCCCATTTCTTTGGACAGTGCTGGTACTAATATTGTTTAGGAATTAAGATTCTTTTCAAACCTGTCTTAGATACCTTTATAATACAGTATAGCCAGAACCACAGTGAAGGAGACATTCACCGGAAATAAAATGGCGGCATCAATTTAACTTCTGTCACATCAGAGTTGATCCTCCTTTCCCTGCTTGCTACGTTATGAGAGAGAAGCATTTGGTAAGGATTAGTCTTTGCAGGTGGTCTGGAAGAAACATGTCTCTCGAGTACATTCTGATTTTTCTTTTTTAATGCCTAGTCTATATGCTAAGTGGTTTTAAAAATTTGAATGTTACATGTCTTTAACAGTTAAAAAATTTAAAGATTTTCCATGTAAAAATTAGAAGGATTATTTGAGTTGATGTTTAATGCTCTGCTGGCAATGTGGCTGAAGCCCCAGAAAAAAGTTCAGACCCTAGTAGTAGCCTAACAGAATTTTCTAAACATTTCATGTTCACAAAAGCTGAAAAGAAAGAAGTCTGAGCAAGAAAAAAACCCTGTAATCCTACTGCATAAATGTGTAACATCTTGATTTTTTTTCCAGGCATTGAAGAAATATACGTTCTTGGAAGGTTTTGTTTTTTTTTTTTCAATACAAAAGTTCTGATTTATACAGAAAAAAGTCTTTCCTGTTACATTGTGTCAAATGTGACATTAGCTTATCTTAATCAATTTAAGAAAAACGCTTCACAGAATGCAAAGAAGCATTTTAGTTAAAGAAGATCAGAATTTGTCAATAATACACTATCTATTTGGCCAGTTAAGTCTGGAAAACTCCAGACACTGTAGTCATTACATACCCAAAGAATTAATGCTCAGCATGTTTTTGGCACAAATGCCTTCAGGGAAAGAAAGGGAGGGACCTAGGGAAAGAAATCCTCATTCTTCTAAGGTATCTCTTCCATTTAGGGATAGGCAAAATCTTTGGGGCTGAGTTCAGATTTGAACCTAGAAGAATAAGACCTAATTTTCTCCAACACTGATTCCCTAACAGGTTGGTTCTCTCTGTCACATAACCTCTCTGTCTTGAGATTCTTACTTGTAGGATATCTGAGATAATTGTTCACAATACTGGCTCAGAATGTTGAACAGGAAAACTGTCGATACTGCAACTGTTATTATAATTCTTTTACTTCAGTATTCCTATTTCCCCAATGTATTTTGCTAAGCATTTCAGTCCCTTAAGTTTTGCTTTATTAGGAGCCAACACTTTTCTGCCTTTAGTGGAAGAAGTCTCTGTGCTTTTCTGCAGAGCTGGGGCTGCTCCTATGTAATCCAGAAACCAATGTCAAGTGCTCTCTCTAACTGAGAGTTTTGCAAAGCCTCTCTGTGTTTGTGTTTTATATCATTATAGCACAGTTATGTACCACAGGGTTAGTAGGAAATACTACTGCACAATGTGTCAGCAATGTAGGAAATATCCCTGCCAGACCTTATGGAAGAGTAAGGGGATTTTATTTAAAATAAAATCTGAAACAAACCAGCTTTCACTCAGTTACCCTCACTCTGTCACACTGTCATACTCACAAGCACCATGATGTGCACAGTCCAAGAAGCCTGTCCAGCAGTCAGACACCTCAAGGCTTGTCCAGGTGTGAAGTCTAGGATCCATTCTGTTGACATAGTGGAAAAGGGATATGAATTGTCAGGTCCTCCTCATTTCTCCTGGGTTTCTCCTAGGTTGCTGATTACATGCAGGTTATGGTTATACTTTTTCTGCTGGGATGCTGATAATGGATAGCAGATGGCTGATCTGGGAGCCATTAACCAAGGCCATTCAGAGAGTCCTGTCTCTGCTAATGAGCCCTCAGCCCTGTCCCATCCCTTTTGTTACCTCTGCATGCAGGCATCCCCATTCACTCTTCATTCACACCAGTCTTAGGCTTTCTATTACAATTCTCTACAGGTTCACAGAAACACTGAAATACCAATAAGCAACATGACTTAACCCATTTTTCAGAAAATGTATTCCAATCTTCCATATTATACTATAACACCCTTTTTGGCAAATATGTTTCTATGGTTATGTTTTTAATGACTTTAGGAAAATTATTGGTGAATATACATAAATCATACACTAGAATATAGAAGAGCTGCAGATGTGGAACAGAGTATCTGAATGAGAAGCAGCAAACCCGTGAGACTTATTTTCACCTTGAGGCAAACCTGTTCTTTCTAAACAGTATCACTCACATAGAGCTGTGTGCAGGCCAATTTAAATTATTTTTGCAAGGAGATTTTATTTCCTCCGTACCTGAACAATTTCGGCCCCTGTGTGGCTGTTTCCTTTAAAGTTTTTCTGCTTCTTAAGAAATGGAATACAATATATCAGATCTCAGCATCATAGAAATGAATGTCTTGAAAAATGTGGAAAGGCTATGGAATAATATTAGCTATCACCTCTGGTGAACAACATTTTGATCTGCAGCAATTCTTTTGTGCAAAACCCAAAACTTCTGGAGTAAACCCATGTGGAAAAAAAAAGAAATCAAACACCCCTTCTTCCCCCCCCCCCGCCCACTCAAACATCTGAAGGAATAAGTTCCATTAGGAAGAAACATCTCTGGGGAAATATTCTTTAGAGGATTTAGCTCTTCCTTTCAAATATGTAGCTCCTCAGATGAGATTGATGTAATTGCAGGAAATATTCAAAGAGCTTCCAGGCAGCTGGGTCAACATCTACTTGATTTCCTCTAGCCCATTGATGAAATAGTCTCCTACTGAATAGTGTTTCCTTAACTCAAGTTTTCCTACATTCTGAGCAATGATTCATTCTTTATGAGATATTTTTGTGCTATATAAAAAGAGTAGCATGTTAAATTCAAATTCTTGTACACTTTCTATGAGCCGAAGCACATAGAAAGAAAAGGCACCATTTTTTCATTTTTTTTAATTGATTCCTGCACCCACCCCAAATACAGCAAGAAAAGGAATCTCTGTTGTTCTCTTTAATGTAGTTTTTTGGATACTGATTGAATTCTTTGTCACCATCTGACACAATTGAGCTTACTGCATTTTCTGCCTGAGGGGAGACTCAACCTCCCACCCCCCTGGGAGAGTTGCATAGCCACTGGACTGTGGGCAAAAGTGGACCACTTCTCTTTTTGTTGAAACTCTTCCACTATGTGTCAAAGATCTATACTTCAACACACCAGAGAGAAAGGACAAAAATAAGCCAGAGTGCGTATATGAGTGTTTGGGGATTGGCCTTGCAGCTAGAGGGGAGCTTTCCAGGCCGTGATTCAGGGAATGTGCATTTTCCATTAAATGGTGATTGGAAAAAGGTCACATAAATATTCCTTTGAACAGGAACCAGGGCTTGTAGTGAGGCTGGTGGATGTCCCAAAGAAAGACCTATAAGATCTCTAGAGATTCTAGGCGGAAAGGAATAGTTCCAACAGACGACTCAAACCTAGCTCTGCTTCCTGCACTGTACAACTTCTAGCAACAAGCTGAGGTGCTCACACTCATGTAGTCTGCAGCAAACATTTGCTATGCACCATACCACTGTGTAAAACAAAGCACCAATGGGACCAGTAGCTTCTCCTTCAGAGGTCTTGTGAAAACTAGTAATTGCTTTGAGAATGCTAGCCATCCTCAGCAACCTGGCTTTCAGGTGCCGAGAGAGCCTAAACAGAAGAAAAAACCTGAAGTACCTGGAGTGTGTTTAGGATTAGGTGGTAACTGAGTGAGAACTTTGGATCTTACCATTTGTATGTTAAGAGGAGAGAAGTGGGAATTCTCCCAACTCCTCCTGCATATGTATCCTGGCTGTTTTAAATGTTAACTCTGACTCACATGACTACACCTGTAACATTTTACAAGACACGTTTTTTTTCCCCCTGCTGCTGGGAGTTAATGGGTTTTCAGGATCAGAAATTGGTAATGAGCAAAGAGCTCTCTTTGCAGAAACACGTGACAGAAGTGCAGCCTTCTCAGCTTCAGCCTTTAAGCTGAAATTGCCAATAAATTTCAGCTGAAAGTGCAGACTGCTGGCTGTGGGGATGGTAGTTTATATAATACAGATTTGTCATCGAGATCACTAATCCTGCTTCCCAAATACAGTGCATGGCTGCCAGCTAGTACACAAGCTGTGCTATTTTAAGAGCAATTTGAAAGATTACTATTCATTGCAAGGCTATCTCAGTGATGGTGTTAGGTAAATTTCTCACATAAAATATGGTCATCACATTACACAGACTTTGGACTGAATAGTTACCTGCACCTTTTTTCTGTTTGACTTATCAATCGATGTCATCTGTCAAGTAATACTAAAGTGAATTGGGTAACCGTCCTCCCTCACATATTTCATTTATACGCTGATCAATACTTGGATGGATTTTAAACTTGGTGCATTAAAACGAAACTGTCAACAACAAAACCTAGTTTTGCTCATTTTAAAAGGGCAGTTAAAACATCCTTTAAAATGGAGGAAGCTTGGGAATAATAGGACATGCTTCTCCATTACATACTGATTTCTAGCAAAAAAATGAAAGGCAAATGAGAGGAAAATGATAATGCTGAGACACATAAAGATTCGTAGCAATCTTTACAAAAGGAATTTATATTAGTAATTTTCAGTATCTCTAAAATCTCTTTCTATCTGGAATTGGGTGTGGACAAGGTTGAAAAACATAAGCATGAATCATATTGATATGTCAATCATAGTTAACAAGCACTGTTGGGAGGTAATCTCTTTCAATCAGTCTCTTGCAGGCTGGGAGACGGCATTTATTACTCTGCAAATGAACCCAGCAGCTGTTTTTTGCAGGAGGTGACATGAGTTAAAAAGCTAGTTAAGTGGAGTCACTAAGGGAGTGTAAGCATCTCTAAAGGTTAAGATGGGTAGTAAGGCACTAAAAATATCCTGTGTGTGATTTTTTTCTTGAAAACAAAATTGGAAGGTTAGAGGAGAAAGCCTTTTATTTTTTTTTTTTTTTCAAAAAATAGTTTTGGGTACCTTGGGTTCTTTGAGATATATGAAAAAGTATGTCTTACTAAACATAAAAATATTGTGTTTGTGATACCTCCTTCCCTCTCTTTCTTGTTTCCTTCCTTCCATGGTTGAATAGTGGTCATTCCTCAACAGTTTATGAGTGTGTTTCTAAGCAAATATCCTGCCTGTGCAGCAGCTGCCTCATGGAGATGCATGTTGTGTTGGCCCTAAAATCTAGTTCACTGAAAGGAGTAGTGCTTGCTTGGAAATACTGCTTTTTTTGTTTGAAGAGAAGCTTGCTTTCCTTAGTGTGCCTTATGTAGAGCTAACCTAGAAGCTTTTTCTGATATACCAGCAGAAGAAAGGGCATGTATGTTTATTGGTTGCATTTTCCTGAGAAAGCCGCATAACAGTTATAATTATCACATCATTTTATGCTTTGGACAGTATAGTTTTTTGTGCTTGCCAAACCATTGCAATCACTATGGTTGAATGTAATCCCAGTATGATTATACTGGCAAAATATTTAAGTGTTTGATCAAAGCTAAGCTCTATTTCTCCATTGCATGGTTTACGTTCTGGGAAGAGAGGGAAAAGAGAAGAAATAATGAGTTTCCCTGTACCTTACAGAAGTTACATAAAGAGAAGGCAGACTACTCTTCCTAAATCCATGGGAGGACACACGTTGCACTCTATTTCCACAGAGTTATGAGTAACCACATATGTCAACGGATATAAAGGCCTCACAAGTGGTAATATGACAACTTTTAGAAGTGGACAAGCTTATGTGCTTGCTACATATGAAAAGGTTTATCAAATTAAACTGTAAACTTTGGTTGCTGATGTTTACTTTTGGCATCAGCACTAGGCTCTTGCCTCCTTCAGGTTGATTGTCAAAGGCTAGTAGTGTGTATTAGTGTCCTACTTTCTATCCTCCAGGGTAATTCTGTCCGAGAAACTGAGATTTTGCGTTCCCATCCACAAAGCTGGGCTAGGCCATTGGTGCAGCTGCAAGAAATGCTATGTCGCATAGCATGAAAGTTTCAATCAATGTATTTCTTGTTAATGCTAGTGGTTCCTTTATTGTATTTCCATAAGAACAGACCTGTTCTCTCTGTAGACTAGCTGTTTGTTAACTTTCCCACTGAAATACATAAATGAAGTGAGGTGTAAATGGACATATTCCAGAGTTACTTTGGGTAACTGGAATTTTCTTTCTATAAGACGTTCACGTTTCTGTTCAAAGCATGCAAACCCATGCAATTTTGCGTGAGTTAATTTCAATGCAAAAATCATCTTTGCTCCAAGGATTGTGGATTCCTACAAGAAATTTCTGATCTTTCTCATGGGAGCATTCTCACTGTATTCACAAATGATAATACTGTGAGGCTCAGAAACTAAAAAAAAAAAGCAGTAAAATGATTAGAATACTTCATTTTCTAAGCATTCACATAAGTAGGAGGAATATAGCCTAGGGCTCTTGCTTTCTTGACTTAACTCCCCTGTGGTTTTATGTAGTACTCTTTCCACCAAATTAAAACGTTAAAGTTTTGACTAGAGTGGGCTGGGAAGTGGTTTTCCCTCCTTAAAAAACTTGCTGAAATTAAAGAAAAAAAAGCACGACCTATACACAAAAACAGACTTCTTTCTAGTCAATCACTGACATTGCAAGTGATACAGAGATTTTTTTTTAGTTTGCAGTTGAATACTTGAATAAGTCAGTTTGAAATTTCACCCTTTCAGCCTAGGTTCATCCTAGTTGTCTACAATAAATTTATAGTGGATCCTGAAATGCCTACTGTGAATGCTTTAACCATTTGGTAATAAGATCACTTATACTAATATAACCAATAATCGAGAATAAATTTTCAGTGGGGAATATAAAATAACAGCACAAACAAGCAGACAAATGATTTGCCCATTCATGTATGTGGTAAGCCAGCCAGAGTTAAATTCTATATATAGTTCCAAAACAAAAATGAAGCTGTAATTCAGAATACAAATCACACTATATGTTAACAGTGAATCTCTTTAAAAAGTCTTAATTGATTCTGTGCTCTAGCTTCCTTTAAATGACATTGTCTCCTATTGTTAAAAGTTTCTAAACTAGTATATAAATATTTCCATCAATGTAATTTGGTAGAAAAGTATTTATCAAATGAACTCACCTTATTCTGATTACAGGCCTAGGAAAATATTTTTTTTTTAACCATGAAAAAAAAAATCTGTTCTCCAGTCTCTCACTCTTCTTCTTTGAAGTACATGCAAACTTATCTCAGCGAGGGGATTTTAGGGAATTCAAAGTGAGGTGTGGCAATTCTTATTAGTTAAAGACAAAATCAGATTCTCAGGTAATTTGAAAAGTTTTGAAAGAATTTTTGTACTAACTGGACATCTATTCCCTCCCAGAGACCAACTGCTAGTCATTGAAATGAGGGACCGTTCCTTACACATCTTTCAGCTATAAGGAGACTGGCTATACCGTGTCCTGTTTTAAGTTTCTGTATGGTTGGAAAAGCATTTGAGCCCCTGATGGGATTTATCTCACCTAGTTTTAGATATATGCATTTTAACTTAAGGCTAAGTTTTATTAATTGTAAGCATCTACTTTAGGATGAGACTCATTAATAAGAAATTAATTTATATATAGTAAATTAAATAATGTTTCAATTTAATGGTGCAAATTAAATAATGAATTTATATAAATTATATGGATTATGTGAATTCCAGACAAACAGATGCAACAGGTGGCGTTTTGGTGAAGCCCCAAGACAATCCTCAACTGTCATCCTATTGAACTTGCTTAGGTGGCTCCCCCAAGTAGTACAGATAATACAAATGATGTCTCTCTTTTGTCAGTTGAGGACCTGATAGATTTTTCATGTAAATAGTTACCAATCAATTTTATTCACTTGAAAGAGCTGCCTGACTTCCTGACTAGTAGTCTTAATGTCATATATTTAAAATCCATTGTTTCAGAACTGTGGATCAAGGTGCATGGTACTTAACATATAGGCTTAAACTCAGTTGTTTAATTAATACAATTAATGTGTCTATGTGTGAGGCTACAAAAAGCTTCTCTAGGGATTATTTGCACTGCAGAAACTGCTGTTATAGTGGAGTCTACCACCAACATACACAAAGCATCAGATGACAAACGGTTTTTTTTTAAAAAAATCTTCTCTTCATTGTTACCATCAACAACACAAATTAGTGTAATAAAACTTCTTTTCTGCTTATATTCAAAAAGGCCATGACAAGAATCTTGCGTCCCATTGATTGTGCATTCTGTTATTAATTATATTAAATGTTTATGTTCCAAAAATAAAAGAAAGGAAAAGACTAGAAAATATAAAGGGAATTAAACAGCATTAATCATTACTTTTTCTGGTAAAGGGACTGTGGATTATTGCTATTTTTAATGGAATTTCAAATATCCCTCATGTATTGATTCCATCGGTGACCCTTTTAAGAAATGAAATAGCAAGAAAAGATTTTAACAAAGAATTATTATATCCAGTAGAATAACTATAGAGTAAGATTAAAAGAACAAAGTGATTAACTGATTGTAGAACAATCCTAAATGGAAAAGAATAGAATAAATTTAATATGTAGCAAGTTAACAAAATAGTAAAATCTTTAAAGATTTCATTCAGAGAAAGAATAAAATCAAACATTTTATAAAATTGCTTCTGTCTGAAAGCTTGGCTAGAGTGAAAACAGAAAAGTAGAGGCTTAAAACAGTAAAAAGGCAAGCACATTTCAATCCAAACAAAGTTTTGGTGAAAAAGTAAAAAGGGATATCAGATGCTTTTTCTGCTGTTGTCCCTAATTTTCAGGCTATTGGAATATGTCTCTTAATTTAAGTGACTGAAATTCAACTCATTGCTGTGTTCTCTTACTGTAGCTGTTGCTGGCAGAGCAATGGAATGAACAGTGGTCAAAATTACATGACTACTATAACTCCAGTGCAAAAAATGAAACTGCTTTTCATTTCCAATAGAATCTTCCAAGAGAAAAGATAATAGAATCAAATCAGGTTTTCTTTCTTCCTCTTAGCATCTTTCATATCATTCCTTTTCTTTGTACAGGTCCGGCAGCTGTTGGTTTTCTCACTGCCATAAAGATGTAAGGTATTTTTGTTCTATATTTTGCCACCAATAATAACAGTTTTCTTATGCATATGTGTGTGTATGTATAGTACGCTGGTGATATATTGCTGTATCAAAATGAGCATAACCAAGTAAAAAAAGACACTAAAGAAGCAAAATTATCATTCTGTAATCATTAACCCTTAAGACAGTTAACTCTGTAGTTACCTGTACAACCTTGCCTGTGCAACCCTAACTCGAATCTCTAGTTGAAGTCATATTTTTTTTGCATTATAGTATAAATCCTTACTTAGATTCAGAGCTCTCGTTTTCTGTTTCTGAAGCCATAATAACCTCTTGAAATTAAGAGGAAGAATTTTATGTATACTTCTGTTTGGTACCTTCTGCCCTGCAATGGACCTTTAGAAAAATGCAAATGCTGTCTTTAGGAATTCATCTGTCAAATTCTGTCCATATATATCGGAAATATGAGAAAAGTGTGGTTTTCAGAGATATGAAATTGATCCAAATTTCAGTTTATTTTTCACTAGGAGAAGGCTTATTATGACTGGAGTTCCAGTTCATGCTTTGAAACTGAGAGATAGTATAACATCTTCACAAAACAATTGTATTGACTTTTTCAGCAAGGGCAAAACATTTTTCTTCTCTGTTCTTGTTCTCAGAAACATCTGAACTGTTTTAAGTGATGTTTTCAAATATATTTCAGCCTGAGGCCCACTCCTTCTGCATGTAATTATCAACTGGAGTGGTTCAAGTCCAACAAAGTACATTAAAAAATTATTTCGGGGGAAGGGTTGTTTAATATTAACCATAGATTATGTTACTCATGACTCTGACCTCATGGGAAAAAAGGTACATAATTCTAATATTACAATTCCTTCAGTGTTTATCTCCTCCTCCAGAGAATAGTTTAGAATTTTTGTGAAACTGAATCCAGTTTACCTAATAGTGTAAGTGCACTACCAATGTAATGTTTTCTTCCTCTTGTACTTAACCCTGAACTTTTACAATAGCTAAGCGATTAATATTACTGTCAGATAGAGTTAAATAAATCAGAATTTAAGTTATATATTGCCTACAATACTCAGTCATTATCTTGATGAGTCTTGTGAGTCTCAGTCGGCAAGGTGATAGCTTGATTTTTTTCCTCTTTATTATCTGAATTCTGAAAATATTAAAAGCAACTAAAAATTAACATACAAAACATACAACATACAAAAGTTAACAAAATTCAAGCAACTAAAAAGAGAAGACAGAAACAGTATCAGAAGGAACTTTAACTGCTAGGAAATTAGCCCCTGTATGAGAGAAAAAATCAGTTAAATATAGGATTTAGCTCTTCTATAATGACAAGCCCAGTTAGAATACAATTCTTTAAAGTACAGAGACGAAAATACCTAACAACTCAGAGGCTTGATCTGACCCAGTGTACGATCTGGGTCTGATTGCATTTACATACCCATATAAGCCACACTGGATGAAGCAGCACAGCTATGATCTTTTTCTCAGTCTTCCATGATTTACGAACTACTGCTTGATCCATTCTTCTCTGTATGCTTAAAAATTTTCACAAGCAGGCGGTACTGTTGGAAGGGCGGAGCTTGACAGGTCCCTCAAACATTTACCAGGTTGGCTGCAGAGGCTGTATGTCTTCACACTGTGCCCACCTACTGTGATGTTCTTCCCTGGCATAGGAACAGCCATAGAGCTGCCCAGCCTCACATATCCTGATCCTAGCCCTGTTTTGTTGTGTTAGGGACAGAGGTAAAAATGTTGGCTATAATAATAGTCAGAAATTAAATAAGTTATTATCTATTTTAAGAATCACCTGATAAGTTGGCTCATAGCATATCTTGTGAGGGAAAGTGGTCTTTTAACTAGGTGAGGCACGTGTATGTTTGTGTAACTGAGGGAGAAGAAAGAAGTTTTATGAAGGAAATTAAGACCCGTTTAAAAAAATCTCTATAATAAAAATGCCTTTTATTTGTTCAAAACTATAACAGCAAAAGCCTACTTATTGGACAAGAACTTGGTTAGGAAGTTTTACTCTCATTTCTCATGAGAGCTATAGTTGTCCTTATACAGTCTCCTCTGTATGCTGGCTTTTACTGGTAACTAACATGTCTGCTGAAGCGTCACGGCTGGAGATGTCTGTGTCAGTTCAGCAAACACAGCAACTGTGTGGTGGGAGGTAACATAATCTATAGAGAGAAGTGGTAGAAGGTGACAAGAGTATACTTTTCATAGAGCACAACAGTAGCACACCACGGAAACTGCCTGTGGGGCATATTTAGCTAGAACCGTGCGGGGCTTTTATCCCCAGAAGTCAAATGCTATGATTCAAAAAGTCCTGGACTCAAAGAGAAGTCACATACTGGCTTTAATAAATATGCTTCATCTGAACAAGTTACTTACAGTTGCCAGTTTGGACTGTTGCTAGGATATCTCAGTGAAGCCTGAAACAATTTTCTTGTTTTTTCTCTCTAGGCCATGCTCTTTCTCAGGTCCCTGAGTGCAGCCCTGAACCGTTTTTCTTTGTGATCACTGTTTGCAACTTCGTAACGGCCCTCTCAGGGATTTAGCTGACCCTGCTCAAAGTTTCCTTTGATGTGGTGTAGCCATGTAACCTTGAATGAGACTGCTGGGAAAAAAAAGTAGTGAGAACAGATGAAATGAGCCTTCCATTTCTTGGATGATGATTTACGCCCTTGGCCCCGAGCTATGTCACAGCTGTGACTGTGCCTGTGCCTTGCGCTTCCCTGGTCCTTTTCTGTCCTTGCTTGAATGGGCTCCCTGGGATGACCTGGGATCTGCATCCTCCTTATGGACCTGGCTGGCCAGCTGGGCTTTGGTCAACCCTGGTCTTCATTACCAGATCTACTCTGCTCTGCTTGTTCAAATATGAAGGGATTGTCCCCCTTGTTGGGGAGGCTCTGCTATCACCCTCAGCTCCACTTCCCTTCTGGAGGCTCCCTTTCCCTACTTGACAGGTGTAAAAGACACTATTCATATAAAAAGTTATTTCATAAAGCAAGTGTACTATATGAAAATTAACATCCCAATTGTACTTGTTGTTTTCTGTTTCATTGCTGAAAAAAACCCCCGTATCTAATTGATCTAGTACAATGAACTCTGCCAAGAATTTAAAATTTAATTATTAATTTAATTTCAGAATAAGGAAAAAAAATATTTCTGAGTATAAAAAAAAACAGGTATAAATGATGACATTAACATTTACTGGGTGTAGGTGCATCTTCAAGTTTTCTTGTCTAAATATTTCTGAAGTTTGCAAGACTTTTGGAGATTGTGATGATTTGAGGTTTTTGGATCTAAATGTGATGTTTTCCACCAGCAAATGTGTAAGCACATCAACTTTGTGTGCTCAGTTTAGCTGAGGAAAAATTTTCATTCCTTATGTGTACACAACAATTTATAGACATATGAAAAATGATACCTCTGTAACATCTTTATTATTTAATTGTGCTAACCATATATTGTTTCACACCTATGTGATTCAGCCAGGATTAAATTGTCTAAACTAGAGATCAATAAGGGGTTCACATGTGAAACAAAATCTTGCAGCTGTTTGCTATGTTGCTATTTCACTATCTTAGATTAAAAATATGTGACACAATTGCTTTGAAAAACTATTTTCCCTACAATTGACATAACAAACAGCATGTTTTCTGCTTTTGTAAGTGAAGATTTCCCCAGCTATCTTAAAAGAAAGATAAATTTAAAGAGTGCACTACAACACAGGGACTTCTTTAGATTCTTTTATAAAATATCCTACAATATATGGAGTACATTCCAAGATATAATGGAAAGAAATCTACACTAAAATTGTCAGAATAAATTAACAACATTTCTTGAACATTTGCCATATTTTTTTTATTGTCTCTTCGTACACTTACACATTCACAAATGAGAGTAATTTGACATGTATTTTTTGACAACGGGAAACAAATCTTGCTCTTCCTGAAGTCTCCAGCTAATGTCAGTAGACAGGTTTTGGTTCTGTGCAGTTGGCAAAGTTACCACTCTACATTACATTACAAAAACATGGAATTAAATTGAACATGAAGAGCTTACATCTCATTTTAATGAAGTGTTTGTGCACAAACAAATATTTATGACTTCAGATTGAACAAACTCCATTAACACACAGGCAAGCAGGTATATATGCCCATTTGACTTGCTTACATGAGTAGAGAGATACACTTTTGGCACAGATTTTGGCTACAAATTCCTCAGTGGAAATCCTTAATTTCCACATCTTTAATCTTTAATCTTTACCTTATTTCTGTTCTGGACTGTTCCATGTGATCAAACAGAAAACACCAAAATAAGTGGGTTTTTTTTAAAATCACTTTCCATCTTTTTTTTTTTTTTTTTTTTTTTTTTTTAAAGTTAAAGG
>WKFP01014122.1:118938-140112 GCA_011057875.1 Pterocles orientalis | reverse complement strand
TTTTTTTTTTTTTTTACAGTAAAGCCTTCCGCAGCATAAGTTGGTAAGTAGGGTTTAAGTGTAATCCCTGACTGAAATATTGGAAATTTAAAGAAGCTCAGTGGAATGGTGAAAACAAAAGTAAACAAAACTAGTACTTCAGAACATCCAGGAGCTGAGTAGGAGAATTAAGGGCTGTAAAAAACCAAGGACATCATTAAAGTTGTTTGGACCTTCTTCCTAAAAAAAAACCCAAAATAACCAAGAATAAGAAAACAACAAAAACTAAACCAAACCTCTTCTTTTTCATTATATCTTTAATTCTCATTGATTCTTTTCCAAGCAGCAGAAAATTTTTGCCCTTTGTGGATTATATTTGTTGCTGAGTAGATGGACCAGGCTGGTCCAGCCAAGGAAAACACTCAGACTGTTATGCCCTAATATGCCTGTTTCCTCCTTGAGACTAGATGGTACCTGCTCCTTGCTTTGTCACCTTTGATGAAACAGCGTAGATCTGAAATGAGGAAGAGTATTCCCCACTGTGAGCCAGATTCTATACCAGAATAATGAGAGGCAGTTTCTTTCTGAATGACCCCTTTCCTTTTTGCGTGCTCTACATTCATCTCTAGGACCATCTTCATTCGCTTCCTTTCTGAGTCCTCTAAGTGAAGCCTCAGAAAAGGTACTATCCTTCATTATTCTCTTTGGAAGGTTAGTCCTTAAATGCGTACTCTGTCCTCCAGCAGACATTCAAGAACAGATGCTCTCAATGGGAGTTCTAACTTCCTCTCTTCAAGAAAGATTGTATATTTGTAAAATGTCCATTGCAATCATCATTTTTCTTTTGATACCAAAATAATGTTATGAAATAGACAGTTGCTGATGATAGCTTTTGATCTCATCATGACTTCTCTTATATGGCAAGTGTATGTAGAATATAAAATTTAAGTGATTGTGGTTTGCTCTAATTACTGTTACAGTAGTGTTTTTGAAAATGGTAGATAGTTGTTAATGTTTTTATGCATTACCTGTCCTCAAATGTTTTATTTATGTTAGTTGACTTCCTGTCAGGATGATTAGCTATTTAGGCATTCCTTTTCTTTAGAGACTTAATGTGTAATTTATAAGAAAATAAATACATTCAGTTTTACTTTAGTCTTAAATATGTGTAGGGATGGTTTTTAATTTAAAAGAAGACTAGGCTGCATATAGCTAGCCCTTTTCAGTCTCTCTCTCTCTCTCTGTTTTAGATCATCTACTTGACAAACTGTTTCTTTTTTATGGATGCAGGAATGACAGCAAGGACAAGTGGACTGATTTCTACGAGGTGACTAAGCAATGTAGAACAGCAGAGTCAGAAAGGTAACAAAGGTCTTCTGAGACACATGCTACTTTATCTGTTGACATGCTCGGCCTCTCTGCAAGAGCAAATTGCTGTTACTTGTAACTTTTGTTACACTGCAGAACCAACACAGCTCTCAGGGAATGAAACCGGGCTTCATTCCAGCTGGCACATCATCAACCAAATTCCTAAAAACAGTCAGATTGCAGGGTCTTTGTAGGGGATGTGTGAGCCAGAGAAAACCCGGCTACACTTTTGGAGTTTAGGATGAGTTTGAGAAAGGAGCTATTGAGAGAAATACCACAGATTTTTTACATTTAAACTGAGAACAGAGTAGATGTAATATGGGAATCATTGAGAGACAATAAACAAGAAATCTCCAATACTTTTTTTAAATTTTTTTTTTAATTTTTTATTTAATGCAGTTAGTTAGCAGGGCAAAACCACACTTTAAGGATTGTAGCTACCTTGGTCTGTCTATATGTACTTATCTTTCCTTTCCAGCCGACTAACCCCCCACACACCATAAATGAAATCCTCAAGATGTCAAGTGATACTTGCCAAAAAAGCTCTAAAGCTCTTTAGCTACATTTCTAATTTTTCAGTAAAACAAAGAAAAAAAACAAAACTACAGTCTACTTTTCATCATATCTATTGTTTGCTTAGAGCCACGCCAAATATTTTTAGGAAAAAATTATCTGACATATTTAGCTCTTGTTTATCACTAATGGAAAGATACGCATTATAAAGTCATTTGCTCACTATTCATAATTCATTCAAGTTTTATAAGAGTAAATGCAAAACTGTGGATTATGACAGACACCAAGACCAAATGTTCAATGATCTTTTAAATCATGAGGCTTTAAGCTGATGAGAGGGAAGAACAAAACATTTTTGTTCTGGTTTTACTCCTAGTTTTGACTTTCCAGGGCTTACCAAAATGATATTTGTAAGCTTTCTACAGAAACATAAAAATCCCATTAAAAAGGATATTTTTATATATATACACCTATATGTATATGGATGGGAGATATATTGTATTTCATATAAACATATGTAAATATATTAGGGTAAAAGGTGTAAAGAAACATTAGATTGTTTCATCTTTACTTGTTTTCAAGGTTGAGAATTTAAAACATTAAATACTGAGTGCTGGGAAAAAAAGATGTCAATTTAGAGGCCATCATAAACACTTATGTTTATTATTCTCTTATCAGTCATGTTAGTCATTGATCAGCTTAGTGCAATCACATTTTCTCTTTCCAGATCTGTGTAATAGCAATAGCAGTTCTAAGCAATCCACTGAATTCCAAGGAAGGAAAGAAGGAAATGCTGGGCAGACCTCAGTGGTTTTGCTATTTTTGTTGTTGTTGTTTTCTGTGTGTCTATACTACACATTAAACATCTGTTCATACATAGTTACGTTATGTGTCCCCCATCATGTTACACACAGAAATGTTACACACATGTTACACACAGAAATGAAGAACCAATTTGATATAGATGGGCTTGGGCAAACACTTATATTTTGTCAAATTTGCCAGAATACATGATATCAAATTTATGCCAACTTTTTGTGGGTTTTATGTTCTGTGCAGAACAGACAAAGCTTGATCTGGCATGAAGCTGCTGATAAAAATTTCATTAGGGTGGTTGAACTTATCTAAAATGTCAGAATAAAATCAAACTGGGCTGTCACTTTGCATCATTTAGCCACACTATTTTTGATCTGACACCAGAAACCAGGGAGTCAGTTTAACATATTATCAAACTGTGGCCAGAGACAGCTTTGAATTAGATAGTTGGAGGGCTGGAGGCGACGTGGCCAGCCCTGTGCAGCTGTACTAGCATTGCGCTGATAACACTATCTAGCTTCTGGATAGTTAACTTAGTATTTCAGCTTAACACCTTGCTGTGCTGTTTGGACGTGCAGTGTTCTGGGACCTGACTGGACAACGTGATTTTGGCTGCATGCTAACAAAAGAGCATGAGATTTTACTTTGGTCTTTCAGGTTGTTTCCTCATAGCTGGAACACACAGATTTTTGTCATTCTTGGTTTGGGTTCTGTCTTCAGACAGAAAATTTTGAGCATACAAAATAAGATTAGGACCAGATCTGCTTTATTTTTTTATGTTCTCATTAACTAAAAGGATTGGAGTCCCATAATGTTAAAGATGTTAAAGAAAAATAATGTTAAAGAAAAAAGCACCAAAACAACACATTCTTCTTTATGCAACTAAAAAAGCATACTTGTTTTTTTTGAAATTATTAGTGAAATGCTGACAACTAGTTGTCATGAGCGTTAGTTGCATTGCTAACAGCTGTTTGACATAACTGATTTTGTACTTCAAATTATTCTCAGAAACTGCACTATATGTACATGGAATAACTAAACAAAGATGAATAGTGGTTATACTTAACGGCAACAGTGACACAGTGAGGGAAAGGAAACAGGACCTGATGCGTCAATGATTTATCAGAAATCTTAAATATTTAATATTTATTGGTTGAAGTAAACAGTCAATACCTACTTGAAATCACTTTAGGCAATTTAATCCAGACATCTGTACAGAACAAGATTAATATTTTTAATCAGAATCAGCTTGAAAAAACTTTATGAAGAGAAAACTCAGTTTTTATTAGATAAAGCATTCACTAAAGATTTTTTCAACTGCTTCTTGCTGTGGCTGGATATTTTATCATGTCTGTGTAAAGGAGGAGGGGAACCACAACCTCTGCTTTATACTTTAACTATTCATAGTCTTACTCACACAGGATACTCGGCTGCTCAAAAAGATCTCTGTAAATCTTCATGAGCATTTTGTAACACATATTAGACGTAGAGTTCTTGCTTAGAGCTAAAAACTGAAAGTTAGAGCCATACACACAAAAAAAGGACAGCGACACAATCATTATTCTTAAGATATTGTCAGGAAGCCAGAGCCCTGGTTTTAACATGCAGCTCATGTATAAATAAAGTTACCAACAATCTCTGCCTCATCCTCTTCCCCAGTGACTTTCTGAATTTCAGTCACATTAGAAAACCTAGAGCAGTGGTAAATACCACTCTTTTTTTTTCTTTTTTTTTTTTTTTTTTTTCTTTTTTTTCTGTCAGTCAGACTTTCTGGTTTTCAAGCATTGTGTCTTTTAAGAGTGAGGTAGAATTTATGAAGTGAAACACTCACATGTTATTGAAACACTTCTGCTTCTGCTTAATTGTGAAATTAACATTTATTTGTATTAAAACACCTTAACATTTTGACTGTATAGGAGAACAACAAAAGTGAGTCTGAAATATGTGCTACATGTGTCATACAGAAGTTACTGATTATGACAGGATCAATATTTTTCCCCTCTTATTCTCACTGCTCTGGAAAAGGTTCACTGACAACTATCTAAAAGCCTAGCCATCTTTTTTTAATTTTTTTTTTCAGTCAATGGCACATTCTTTTCTTTGCGCAAGATTTGACGAATTTCCAATACTTGGCTTATATCCCTTCTCTGTGATGTAAAGTGTGCATCCAAAACACTGAACCAGTGCTTTCAGTAACACAGCTATTCAGTAGCCAGCAGGCAGTTCTTGTAATATAACTCTGCAGTTTCTAGAACTTTTTCTTCTTCTTGTCTTGTTTAGGGAAATAATTTGGTCAATGTCTAACTGGCTCTTCACAATTCAAATAATAATTTGATCCAGTTGAGTGTTTCTCTGTACATTGTAATGAAATGTTTCAAAATATGGAACAGAGATCACCGTGACAGGCTTTGTTTAGATGCTGACATTTGGCCAATATGCTGAAGATGGAAACTTACTTTGTGAAAATAATTGGTCTTGAAAGGGGTAAAACTGCTTATTACATTTTGGTATTAGGCTGATTTACTTTGTTAATGCATTTGTACCGCTTAAACAAATGTTCCAAATAAGCTGGTTTGATTCATAGATGGATGTTTTAGTGGAGCTCACCCAACAGGGGTTGCATGGCACAAATTCTTTCCTTTACACTCCCAGCTTAAGTAACACATGGCACTGTTTTCTCTGCTGGTACAGGGTATTATACATGTTTTGTATAGTACTGTAATTTAGAATTATGGGCTCTTTATGCTGGCTTTTTGTAACTGAATCTCAAAGCTTCCCATCTGAGCATGATTGAATCTACTCTAAGCAAATTTTCAAGGTTTGTGTACATTTATTTGGAGTGCTGCCACCTGTTAAACAGGTTTCTAACGGTGATCTATAGACCATACTAATAGCTCACCATAGAGACCAGGACAGAGGTGACACATCTGTTCACATACTGTTATGGGCAAACCAAAAGCAGGAAAGCAAATATTTAATGATATATTTCATGTTGGCGCTTAACAGGAAAAACAAAAACCGTCTCTCTGTTGGAGAAGGAAAGCTAACAGCCAAATTGGTTCAGCTGTGCAAACCCATGCAAATTTCAACATCTGGCTTGTTATGCAACTCTTGAATAGGTTTTGGAGATGGCCATCAGCACTTGTGGGGAGGGTCTCTGTTCTGCAATCACAGACTGATGTGGCAGACCACAGCTCAGACATATAGTAAAGTATAACAATAAAGTTTGTTGTTAATTCTAGAAAAAACACCAGCATGAAGCCAAAACTAACATATTCCTAGTGGAATACATATCTTTAGTAATGAGGTACTTTCACCTCCACAAGGAGGTTCTAACATGGCTCTAGCAATCTAATTAAGAACTCATTATTTTTTACTACAATGTGTCCAACAAGACTTACTTGCCTCATTACGGTAGCTTATTATCTACTTGATGCAGAGCAGGAGACACAGATTCTAACAGTTTATAATCTTTGTTACCCTAAATCTGTTTATAGAAGCACTTGATTTGGTGTTTCTTATCTATTTTTCTTGGGGGTAGAGGCAAAAGGGGTAAACTTCGTAACTTTGTGTAGAGAAACAATCTTAAGGATAAGTAAAGCAGAAGAACAAAGTATTTTCTTTGCCTACAATCACTATATGTATTACATATAGTTTGTGCACTATATATACTGCACATAGTGCATATAGTTGGATGCAAGTATGACAGTGTTATTTCAGTATTAATTTGTAATAAAGTTGTTAACTGCTTCTCTGAAATTCTAATGGCTGCTAGAAAAGTTTTTGAGTGTTTACTAGGTATATTTGGGACATGGAAAGAAAAAGATAGCTACATATGTCCTTTTTGATGTACAGAAACTGACATGGCAACTAGTATTCTAGCCCCATTGATAACTACAACTATAGAATTGAAAAAGTAGTCTCATTGAATGAAAGGTGTGTTTTTTATTATTATTTTAAATAACTTTGGTTGTATTTCTCCTGGTAGTATGTAGAAAGATGAGATAATACTATTGAACTTTCAGGTTAGTTGGAATGTTTTCATTTGGAGATATTTGTCAAGTTCTTAGGATAATGCAGAGGCAGTTCTGCAAAACTTGCTGAACACAGATCTGCATATACTTCATTAATTATACTTTCTGTACTGTATAAATATTGTAAAACATTTTGGAGACAAAATAAATTAACTTTTTAAAAATAAAATATCTATGAAAAATGGCCATTCACTGTAGTCCATTGGTTTGCTGTAGGACTCAAAGGAGACAAGGGTTATTTTTGCCATGAAAAAAAAGGTAATATTTTCCTAGTTGTTCCATAGTGAAGATATTTTTGCTTTATCAGCTTCTTGGGTAGATATTATTTGTTTCAGTCCACTGTCTTCAATCAGTTAAAAATTTAACTGCGGTTTAATTACTTTTGTCTAGGTGACTGCTTTCCATTTTTCATGAAAAAATGTTTTTTTCTTATATCAGGAAATAAGGTAAATGCAACCTGTAAATGTTAGCTCTGAGTGTGTTTAAAAAAATCCTACTTTTATAAATTGAAATAATATACTTATGATAATTTAATTTTTATTCAGAAGTGATGGAGTGATGTAACTAAAATACAGAAAAGATCTATTTGATTAGTTGGAATGAAGCCTCAGTTCATCATAAATCCTTGATGCAACCTCTAGGAGTATACAACTGTGATTAACCCGAACCATGCTGTGAAATTTTAGTTTAGAAAACTCTCTACAGAGAAGCATTTTGAAATCAAAGATTTGCATATGTGCCTTGATATTTCTTAAAAGAATTGATACTAATCTGGGCAAAAGCCCAACCCAATTCAAACAATAAAGGACCAAAAATCTCTCTTTCTATAAATTGTTCTGCAATACTGCATATCTAATAAAAATTAAGAAACAGGCATGCAAATGATATTGGCCAAAAGGAAAAGAGATAAATCTGAAACATTTTTATTGAATTTTTATTGAATGTTCTTATCTGAAACATTTTTATTGAACATTCTTATCTGAAATATTTTTATTGAATTGCTAGCTATAATTGAGACCATTGCAGCTAGATTTTCCCTAACATTTTTAAAATAGTTTATGATTATTTTGCATTAATACTTTTGAATTTAGTGCATTTCTTAAACAGTGCGATCTGTACTAAATTCACACACAAGCACAAAAGTAGTCTATTTAATCCATTAGCTCCCCATGACAAATGGTTTAATACAGATGAAGTAGTCATTGGAATCTTTCCTCCAGCCACAAGAAGCTGCTAGCTTATCAACTGGAAACAAAGCAGCATCATAAAACATTTCTCAGCAAAGCCAGGGAGAATTATTTGATATCTAAAACCTCCAGTAATTGAAAACATATAACCCATATACTCCTGAATTATAGCTGTGACTAATCTCTTATGAAATAACTTTTTTCCTCCCAAGTACTTGCTATCCTGCAGTGAAGGTTAGCAGAATGCTCTAGGATATAGGTATTATTCAGGATAAGTAAAATTACTTCCCTGGATGCCAGCTCCCTCCCCTCCCACCAGCACCTATAAGGCAAATCGGAAACTAACGTAAAAATCTAACTTTGTGATCATTCATGAAGCCACTTGTCAGTTTTATTTATGATTTTATCCTTCGGGTGATTATGAATACTATAATATGAAAGACTACTTAGTAGAGTGACTAACATTTTGTCATTAAACATTTCCGAACTACGTGAGAAGAGGAACATGGTGATTCAGGTAGAATATTAAAACTTGTTTTTAGGTAAATCAGTTAAATTTGATGAATAACTAGCAACAGAAAATTAGTCTGAAATCTGTTCTTTGGCCTGTATGGTGTAAGTGGGTGGTCTTACCATAGGCCTACAAGGATCACAGAAAATACTGTCACAGCTGACAGGATCTGGCAGATGTGATGGATTAACCTATGAAGACCCACTGTATAGTATCCAGATAATTAGAAACTTCTCAGATCCTTCTGAACATCCTGGTACAGGAACTGGGATGCAAATCTCCTAAAAGGCAACTCTTAGCCGTTGCTTTTTATCAGCCTTTACTTTTTATGTAGGAAACTCTACTCAGAATTATTTTAGGAACATGGGACTAGCAACGATATCTTAGATCAAACTTTTCTGTCCCTGCTACAACAGTCAAGAAGCATTTACTCACATTCCTTTCGTAGCACAAAAACTGTCTCAGATTGTCTGTCTCTGTTATGAGTCTTCCAAGATAGTTTCACTGCTTCTCTCTCTCAGCAGGACACCATCCTGTAATTTCCAGCACAATTTCCACTGTGTTATATATTACTGTGAAACAAGGCCTTACAATTTTGTACCAAGTATTGTTACTGATTAAGGACAGTTTTAAAACAGCTAAAAAAGTATACAAGATGTTATGTCATTGTTCATAACAGGATTCTTTTAGTGGTTTTTATTAGCGCATTAACATCAGGAGAGATACAGCGTGGGAATTTCTGCTTTCAAATTCTTTTTGAATTATTTCTTAAAAAGACATATGGCAGACACATTTTTAAAACTCTAAAGCTCAAATATCAAAAGGCAAATACAAATATTAACATAATTAGCAGATTTTTAAAAGCCTCACTTATGCTTGGCTTAATTAATTTTATTGTGCTCAGGATTTTATTTTGTTTCGTAGCAATAGTTTTCATCTTACAAAAAGAGTTTTGCTCACTGATTTGAAAACAATGATTTAATTTCATTGAAAAATAAACTTCATAGATATATTTACTTCATTAGTATACTAATCTTTCAAATAAAGAAATGTAACTATATTAAATTTTGCCTGAGGGATTTCTGAAATAACTTGTGAAAATGAGTGGAACCGAAACAAATTTAAAGACAAGGTCTTTTAACACAACCCAAGAGAAGAATAGCAGACCAATTTCACTTGTGAGGAAGAGATGGAGCAAAATCTCCAAAGTCAGTAAAATTCTAGGGAAAAATACAATGATTTTTTTGTTGTTGTTGTTCTCCCAGAATCTACTGTCTAGACATCAGTGAGTTTCTTCAAGGCAAATACTGTAGGAAGGAGCAGATTTCTAGGTAAGTGATTTTGCAACAAGTTAGGACCCAAGAAGCCTGAAAAAAAAATGGCAGTGGAGCTTCCTTTCAGACTGTGGTAACTGAAGTTATGTGAATTCTTTGAGGAACAGAAATCAGGGCACGGATGGAAGTATTTTTTTTCCACATTTTTCTGTTTTATATATTTTCTGTTTCCTGGTGCCTGTTTATGCTCTTGAATTAATAAATGCCATTCCTATTAAATCTTTTCTGACAGTGGTGCTAAGATAACTGTAATTTTACTAGTGTTGATGAAATGGGGGAGTATTGGTTCCACAATCTTTTACTTCTCATTAAGTTATTGGAGTTAAGTTGTCCTTCAATTAAAAGAAAAAAAAATGCAAAAACTGAGACACCTATTCTTTGCTATTTTTTGAACAGTGTTTTCCGCTTCATTTCTCTTTGTCACCACACTCAGATGGCCAGATATACTTAACCAGCACTTTATAGAAAGAATACTGATAACTTCTATAGAACGTTAGTTTTCTGTTCATGCTCTTGTTGAGGATTCCTGGTTCCTAAAGAATGTGAAAGATTGAACTTTACTAATGACTCCCTAAATCACTCATCATGAAGAAAATGTCAAAGTAAAAGTTTAAAAAGAACACCTAACTTTATAAAAAATTACAAAAAAATGTTTAAGAGACAGTATAAGAAAATAGCCACTACATAATATATTTTCTATACATATGAATTAAAGTGTTGCTGTCTTTACATTTTTCCTGTGCTCTTATCAGTTTAAAAGATTTTCTAATTAATCTAAGTCTCAAGATGTTTCACACATCTCCTCAGGGGATAGAATATATTCTTTTGACAACCCCTGTCCTTGGGCTCGTTTTCCCTGAAATTGATGTAGATTTGGAACATATATCTTCCTTCCTGAACAGAATTTGTGTTGAGTATAAATTAATCCCCGGGGCTTCAAACACCTTCTTCCTTGCTCATGCCCTGTGCTACCAAATTCAGTAACATGGTGACTTGTCTACTAACCCCTGAATACTCTGTTGTGGGGATAAAGAACTACAAATGTTATGTGAGGGTGACTTTTGAAGACCTCACCTCACTGGCTGGGTTCCAGGAAAGCCTAACAGTTATGTAAAGGTAAACAAATTTATTTACCTATTATATTTTTTTTCTCTTGGCACACAGAAAAAAAATAATGTATATATATATATAATTTCTACATGATTTACACAATTAAAACTAATTATTATAGGTATGGTAGCATATAAAATTTACATTACTATAATCTGTAATTTCAGAAACTGTATAGGTGAGTAGAAGAGAAGAACACGTGGTTCAGTAGTAGCTCCTACAATGATGGCAGACAAGCAAATAAGGGGATAGCAAACAACAAAGTGATTCTGAAGTGCGGATTTTCAGAACTGAGAAACATTACGTTAATCTCATAGGGCAAATATATACTTAAAAATATCCTGCAAATCAGATGTAGTTAAAATTATAAAGCAAAATTTTGTCATATTTGTATGATTGTTGCTTATTCAGTTCCGTAGAGTTAAAATATCAGGGTAGATCAGTAAGGCTTTTTCTAGTACAGGTAAAAGACTTTCAGAAATAAAATGAATATGGGCAAAGGGTTCAAAATTTACTCTTACAAGACTTCTACAAGTCTGTCTCTCTTAAGTACCACCTTTTTCAATCATTCAGCATTTCAATATTAAAAGGTAACAGAATTTCTATGGGTTTCTTTGGCATCATTTAATTTAGGTTACATATTTAATTCAGGATAAATGGTAGTGTCAATAAAAAGGAACAGCATATTACCAGATTTTAAATGTTAAGCTACATGGATAGCATTGGGAGTTCTGACTGGGTTGAAAAAACAACATATTCAAAAACATTTAATCTGTATAGAGCACAAATGAAGAAGTGAATTTCATTTAGACATTTCTGGCCTATTTTGAGTTTAAAAAATCTGTTTCACTGCTGAGAAAATGGTTTTAAATTTAAAAGATCCATTTCACTGTGCTGAACAGACAGAAGAATCTATCAGATACAGCTTTCCCTTAAAAGGATTGATTTTAGTAGGTATGTTTGTGTGTGTTTGTATGTATGCGTGTAAGTACACACACACATATAAATACAAATAGTATATGTGTGCTTGTACGTGTGTACGCGTGGAAGTGAAAACACAAACACAAAGCAGAACCTTTCTTGGATTTTCAACATTAAATAAAGTCCCAAAGCAGTGACATATTTTCTGATTCTTATTTGTACTTAAAGGGTGAAAGCCTCCTCAGGTTTACAATGCGATTTTATGTGTGCTGTACAAAGGTGACAGGAGTTGCTGTCTCTGTCAGTTGGTACTCTAATTTAGAACAAGGTGAAAAAGCTGAATGTGACATAAAAAAAAAATAATAACCCTGAATAAGTACAATGCAATGATTTCAGATCAGGTAGAAAAACTGTCTTTATCCTTCCCAAATGCCAAATCAGCAGTCCTTTGGGGACTGAATCGCTTCTAAGGTTGACAGCAGAAAGAGGACCCTGAAAGTGAAACTGAAGGAGGTGGTGACCCGAGGCCTAGATTTGTCTATAACTGCTCTCCAAAGCACTTAAGAATACAATTAACTCAAGATGCAAGCTTAGCTGCTACTTTCTATGATTTGCTAAATAGATTATAACATGGAACTTTTTTTTCAATTGAGATTTTCCAGACTGAGATTTAATTCCTCATGTCTTAAATGTTAAGGATAATGTTTTCTGATTGAGTGAGACCTGGAAATATTCAGGAGCTGAGCGTCTCAGAGGACTTGGGAATCTACCTTTCTTTGTCAATCAGTCTTCCATGCCATTTATATATAGTGGCGTTTGGGTTTTTTTTTATTACTTGCTTGCTTATTTATTAATCTGAGTCTGTGTGACTTAAATCTCTGTGACATAAGTTTCTCTGATTTGAAATTCTGCACTGAAGTAGTCAGTTATTCTGTTTCTGTTTTCCTGTAAATTTTCATCTTAATTTTAATAAGTATTCTTTCACTATTTTCCCCTGCATCCTCTATGTTTTTATATAATTTATGCTGACTGTATTCTATGCTTTACAATAACCATAAGAATGTCAATAAATAATTTTTAATGACACTTTGCACACTTTGATTTGAGTGATGGTTTACCTCCCTTACCACAAATAATATCCTGTTCTCCTGGAAGTTTTGTTTTCCATGACATTTCTCAGAGGAGGATTCTTCAGCTCCCAGGCTGTAAATATTAAGTCCAGACTGGAATATGGACTTAATACTGGTATTGTGGGGGGAGAAGCTATTGGAGGTATCAGGATGTCCAACTTTTACACAGCTGTAGTATGAGAGAACACATCAGAAAAGCTGTGAATGATGGAAATTAAGTATAATGCTAGTCTGTGCAAATAATATTATTCATTTAGAGAGTTTATTTTTTGGTTTCTGATCTTTTCAGATGTTTTATCTATATATAATTTAGTATTTTAGAAATAAATTCTTTCAAAATTCCCATTAGAAGTTATGTAGGTTCTCTTTTACTGTGTTTGTGGCTAAGTAGAAACTTCAAGATCTTTCTGTGCAACTATGGAAGGGAATGGAACTTCTTATTAAGAAACAATAGTACTTTCTCCAGTTATCAGCTATCTTGGGTTTTTTAGAACCTCTTACTCCAAATTCAAGTTTCATTTAAGCAGGTTTTACTCAAGTGGACTGTGTGGGAATAAGCAAGTACTATTTGGACATGCAGCGCTAGCTTCGGATGTGTTTTTGAAATCTTGACATTGGTCCTTGTTCAAATGCAGTTGTAGAGGGGAACAGAAGCCAGAAAGAAGTAAAGCAAGTAAAGCCTGCTGTCTGCTGTAGTTCTGTATTGTGTTTACATGGCAAAGTTTGGTGGGGAGGCAGGCTGCTGGGATAGTTTCTGTGACAAAACATCAGGAAGTGCGTCCATGTTGGAGAGAGACAGTTCCAGTCTGCTCCAAGATGGACCTGCTGCTGGCCAAAGCTGAACCAATCAGTGATGGTGGTAATACCTCTGTGATAACATATTTAAGAAAGGGTAAAAAACACTGCACAGCAACAACTAAGAAAGAGGAGTGGGAAAATGAGAGAAACAGCCCTGCAGACACCGAGGTCAGCAAAAAAGGAGGTGCTGGAGCAGAGATTCCCCCGTGGCCTGTGGAGAAGACCCTAGCAAGGCAGGCTGTACCCCTGCAGCCCGTGGAGGTCCCTGATGGAGCAGATCTCCACACTGAAGCCCAAAGACAATCCCAAGCCAAAGCAGGTGGTTGTGCCCTGAAGGAAGCTGCAGCCCATGGAGAGCCCACACAGAAACAGTCTCCTGGCAGGGACTGTGGCCTGTGGAGGGGATCCCGCGCAGAAGCAGGTTTTCTGGCAGGACTTGCGACCCTGTGGGGAAAACACGGTGGAACAGTCTATTCCTGAAGGACTGCACCCTGTGGAAAGGACCCACACTGGAGCAGGTCTTGAAGACCTGCAGTTACTGAATAACTGTATCTCACGGGAGTAAACCTACAATGGTTCAAAAGAAGAATGTCAAGAAGAGAAAGCACTACGAACTGACCGCAATCTCTATTCCTCATGCCCTGTGCAACTCTAAGGGAGGAGGTAGAAGAGTTGGGAGTGACGTCCAGCCTGAGAAGGAGGAAGGGGTGGCAGAAAGGTGTTTTTAGATTTGTTCTTATATCCCATTGTCCTACCCTGTTACAATTACTTGTCAATAAATTAAACTAATCTTCCCCAAGTCAGGTATGTTTTGACCGTGACATTAACAGGTAAATGATCTCCCTGTCCTTATCTCAACCCATGAGCTTTTAATTGTATTTTCTCCCCATGTCCTGTTAAGATATTGATAGAGCAGCTTGGTGGGCACCTGACAGCCAGCCAAGTTCAACCCACTACAAGATTTGATCTTTCTTCTACGAGCGCATGTCAAAAGTCACTTACTGGGATCTCTTGCTTTGATTTTAGACCAATTAATGTGGAACAAAACTATTAGGATAACTAAAAGAGAATAAAAGCAAAGTTTAGCTGAATTGTCCCTCATACCAAAGCCAAGGAGAATTATTTAGACCCTCTATGTAATGTGACCTTTAGCCTCACTTTTCCTCTTTTCTGTCTTTATCTGTATGTTAGCAGGGAACAGAGCAACTTAGCATAAGTTTCCTGTCTCTCTGAGTGTTCCATCCGTTAAGTACTATTACATAGCATTGCATAGCCAAAATTTCATTCTATTCACAGAGTCTGAATGATACATACAATGAAATATAAATCATATTTTTGAAAGTTTGACTCAGGATGGTAGACATATTTGAACTGAAAATAAGAGTTTGTTTGATTTGGCAGTTTCTGTGCCCAGGCAAATTTAGAAAACAACTACCTTTTCTTCAAATGTTTTTTTTTTTTTGCACTTAAATATGACAAAGACCTGTTTGCCACAAGATTACAGAAGCAAAAGCATATAGTTAGACATTATACTCAAATTATGTGTAAACAGTTTTTGCCTTCAAAATCTCAGATAACTGTTGTATTTAATCTAATCAGAAAACAATGTTCCTTTGTTCCTTTCAGAGTGAGAGGGCTGCTCTACCCTCTGGGATGATGCTGGAGTGTGAAAGAATGCAGAACCACTATACACAAGGGAAATGCCTGTTTTGTATTGCCCTGCAAATCAGACTGTGTATTGCAAGAATTCTCACACACTCAACAAGCCTCATTCTGCCTTCAGGAACAGGGACGGAGAAAAAATCAAGAACCTCATATTCAAGTATTGATAGTAGTCGTCAGACAGATCACTTGTGTATACACTTGTGTACATACATTCCTGTGAAAATTCACACATACGACTCCAAATTACGTATTTCATTAATTCCTCCCATTCATGACTTACCAAATATTTGTAGCAATTAAACCCAGAAAAAAATACTCAGTATTCAAAGCCAAAAATTGAACAAACATGAGGGTGACATGCATGAACACTGACCAGAAAAGCTTTTTGCCTATTTCTTTTTAAATCAGGCTGGAGAAAATATTTATGGATTGACAAAAGGGTCGATTTAATGTCCATGGTTTTGATCTGTATTGTTAACATTAACTACTGTGTTCCAGTTGCTTTAGACTGTTATGGGGAATGTAGAACAGCCATTAGCAATATTTACTGGTCCATTAGTCTGGCTAGGTGGAAAATTTTCTTCATGGAGTTGCAAAATGAGTACCAAGGAATGGTACCACAGCAAAAAGTGCCAAGGAATCTACACAATGCAATGAAAGGAACATATATAAAGATGGAAACTCAGGATTTCAGATGAATTGGTTTCTCTGTATCCTAGTCAGCAAGGTACTGATTACCTATTTTAGCATCTTAGCCACACTGAATTGACATAAATGCTTGACTGGTACTTCTGCTTGTTCTCATTTTCTCTGCTGCAGAATATGGGACAAAGTACTTAAAAAGCGTTCTATCAATTTGCTTGTCAATAAAAGGTCTGCACAAAATTATAATATTAATAGAAAAATAAAACATTAAGCTTAACTGTATCCAGATTTATCCACATGGGTTTTATATACTGACTTTAGTTGAGTCACTCCAGAAGTCCATTGTACGTCACTAAACCCACAGCATTCAATGTAGAGCTAGTGGTTATCTCCCACAGAGCTTTGACTCACAAATTTAAAAACTACAGGGATCATAGAAGTCCATTACCCTTCCAGTCTGTGGAAGACAGAAATCTGGAAGAAGGATTTGAACAACTGTTCTGCTCAGCAGAACTGTATACATATTCTCAAAATGAAAAATCTTCTTTAAAAAGCAAGTTTTGTGCTATGGGCAATCTCTCCATGTACATAAAGGTAGTGGGGAAAAAGAAAAACAAACATAATTTTATGACTAGTCTTAACAAATTTGGAGTCAATTTATATTTGAGGAAGATATCTGGGACACGTTTACTTAAAATGTAGTGCATAATACAATACCTATAGTACTGTTATCTAAATACCTTTCAAAAAGTTAAAAGTTCTGGAGTTCTTGTAGTAATGGGTTTTTCTGTTTGTAGAATATTTTAAAAATTTGTCAGCCTTTTGGGGAACATCTTAGGTCCCATAATACACATTTACCAATGGAAAATTTTCTTTATGCTAGTGGATATTGTGAAAGTTTTCTTACAAGCTTCATAATCTCTTTCAAAGTAATGTACCTACTTAATTGCACGAGACCACAAAGTTGTTCAAAAATATTCTAATAGGTTCAAATGTCCATATAATTCAGAATTGTAGGGAAACGAACCTTTAAATGTCCATCTGTTTCTGTCTTTTTCCAGTGGCAGCAGCAAATTCATGCAAAGATTGTTGCATTTGTAATCTTCTTTATTTATTTATTTTTACAGATAATTTCAGAACAGTTATTCTAGATCATCACATCAAAATCTCTCTTGCTGGTACATCTGTTTGGGACTAGAATAGCATGTGTCATAATACCATAAGAAAATATAACCTTATTTCCAACTAGTTTTCAAAGCTGGAAATACTGGCTATAATGCTTTGTGAAAAGCTGTAGAAATAGTCAGGACATGGCACCAGTACCAGAATACATCTTCCAGAAATTACTATCTAGAATGGTTTCCCTTGCCTCCCTTGTCACGTTCCTTTTGATGCAGTAATTCTCAAAGTAATGGTTGCAGGCTCCAAAACTGGATTTCCATAATGAATCAAACAAATTCTCTCCTTTTAGTTTTTCACTGAGGGGGAAAAGAAAGAAAAAAAAAAAAAGAAAAAAAAAAGGATTCTTAAGTGGTCTTTTGTCTCAGGATAGGATTACCTCACTGTGGTGATTCCTTCAAGACTTCTTGAAAAGTGTCTGGAAGCATTCAGATCAAAACCAGCATCAGATTCTCTCTGTGGAGCACTTGCAAGCAGCTACACGGGGAGACAAAATGTACAGAGTTGCATATTCATGTTCATGAAGCTTTTTATACAGTAAGTAACAAAGTACTTGATTTAAGATATGATTTTTAAACTATAAAGGTAAAACTCCTCTGGCATTATAGGCAGCTTCCAGTTTCTGTACACATTAGGGCCTCAAGTATTTTGCTACTTTAGCAGCATGTAAACACAACATCGGTTAGGCAAATCGCTGTGTGCTATTACCATTGTCGCCACATGGAGACCATGTTGTTGCTTTAGTACGTGGTAGAGTATTTCCTGGTAATACCACAAATGGTGCCTGTCACCACTGGGTTATTTAAGAGCTCTTGAAATATTTAGATATTTTGTTGTCGGGTTTTGTGCTCCTTTTTAAAAAAAAATTATTACACTTTCTGTTTATACTTTGATAGCTTTTCTAAAGTAAGCAATAAACAGAGGTGTCTTTTGCATTATATACATAAAAGGAAAGGGCTTGCCTGCTGTATGTTCTAGCCTCCCAGGATTCAGATCAGAGAGTTGGCCTAATTCACTGTCATTTAAAAACAGATGTTTTTTCTGGCACACTGTCTTGCAAAAGCAACAATGATATTCATCAGATGGTACTCAGGGAAGCTTTAGTGAGTTAAGTTAAATACCACAAATAAGTAGGAACAATGAAGAGCTGAAAATAAATCTTAAAAAGGAACCCAGATAAGAGAGTTTTTCCTTAACAATCTACTAGAAGTTCTGAGTTCAAAGTAGTAGTCTTTGATACAATTTCGGCAACAGGATGGAGAACTGTTGCATGTTTTCAAAATAGGAGCCGATGCTATACACACTAGTTTACACAGATCTAGTTATTGTTACACAAAACAGTTGTATTCCTTGCTCTCAGGAAGAGGACAGTGTAAAACTACATGCACTGGTTTGGAAATCTAGGCTTTATGCAATTAGAAGTTTATGTAGAAAATAAACTTTGCATCGGTTCTGTATGGCTTTTGAGCTAGTGAACTTAAAGCAATTTGCCCCAGATCAGGCCCTAGCCCCTCACATTCTCTATAGATAAAATGAGATAAAGTGAACTAGACTGGCAAAAATGCAAGGATTTTTTTTGTTGTGGGGAGTTTGTTTTGTTTTGTTTTACTTTGTTTTTCTATTCTCCAGTACCATTTGCATAGTCAGCTGCATGTTATACTGAATAATTTAAGTGTAGCATCATAGACGCACACAGTTCACAAAATGCACTTATACTCAGTAGACAGCCTCACCAGTTACTTGATAAACCCCAGCTTGAAATGATCTCAAAGTAAAAAAAACCAAACAAACCTCTTATTTAAAGATCAAGTTATCTACCTAAACCAATCAACTCTATTAAGTTGTAAAAACTGAGAATCTACATCCAGAAATTTGAGGCCCGTGAATTATGTCATTCATTAAAAATGAACAACTGAATGTAAAACGTTTTATATCTGGGCTGGTAAACAAAAGGAAGTTCTAATTTCCAGGCTGAGAGAAACGTGATTTTATTCTCTAAATTGTATACACCTCACCAGAGTGTTTCAGTTCAAAAAGAAAGCTTAACTAAAGTACTCAGAGAATCAGCTGAATAACTGTGAATAATTTAGGAAAATTAATAGCAGAGTTTGGGAAAAAAATTATATGAGGAAAATTCTAACAAGTATGTACTCAAATCAAAATTAAGGAAGACAATTAGAAAAAGAAAAAAATTAGAACTCCTTTTGCAAGCAAAGTTTTCTAACATGAAATGAAGAAATCTTAGCATCACCACAATGCAATGACACTATGCTAATTGATGGTGACACAAAAACCGAAAAAAGACATATATGTAGTGCTAAACACAAAACAATTTGGCAAAGTTTACAAAGACAATCTGTAACAAGAGGAATTTGTAACAATAACTCAACGTAAAAATGGAAAATATTATTGAATGGTCCTTTTATTCTTTTTCTTCTTTTTCCTTCACTGCATGAAATCTGTTAATCCTCAGATGGTAGACAATAGAATTAGGACCTGCAGAGTGGATGTGGAAGGAAAAGTTTGAGAAATGCCTGTGAGCATTGCTGAATTTAGTTCTGAACTGGAACCTCTCCCATACATTTTGATTAATTATGGCCATGACAGGAGTTAAGCATTAGTCTTCTCTTTATCTGTCCCAATATTTTAACTTTCTTCCGTTTGAAGACATTTTCTTTATCCTGATTTTTCCTCTTTCTTTCACAGTGAGTCTGTTTCCTTCCCATATTGTTCTAATCTGTAGTAGTCCATCTTTGCTTTCACTCAGTCTCTGATCCTAACCCAAAAAATTCTAAAATACTTATTGGTCTCATCCTTCAGACATCATGTGAACAGCATGAAAGCAAGCTGCAACAATTCAAAGCAGTGTTTGTGGTACTGAGAATGGTGCAATATTTTCCCCTCCAGATACTGGGGTGCCAACAAATATCTGCCAAATAATTTGCTCAGGTTTCTCGGATACCTCTCAATGCCTCCCACAGAGACTACCACTTTCTAGACACTGCATACAGTTGTATAAGATTAAATGTACCTAGGCTTTCGCCATCCAAAAACCGTATGTGGCAGAGTGCTTCTTAAATTGGAAGCACTCGTGATTTTGAAGAGCTATGATCACTACAGTACCTCATGTCCTCACTGGACACTGTTCAGATCCCTGGGTATTAATTCAGTTTGTTTATCTTGTACATACTTGGAACTAGTGAATCTGGGGCGGGAGGGGTGGGGCAGGGAAGTTAAAACTATAACACACTAGAGGGCACTAAAACCTCCAGCATAAGCTTGGGCAAAATTTTGCTGTATAAAAACTTACAACTATAGAACCTTCCACTATTTTTTTCTACATTTAAACAGTCTAGAGAAAAGTCCAAGAGTGACTATCACTGATTTTTTAAAAAAATTCCTCTTTATCTGAGGATTCTATATGGCTAAATTAATCCACGGTAGTGGACGTTTGAAAAATACCTGAGAACTTTTTAGATGCCGAGATACAAGAAGAAGTGGTGTCGTGGGTTAAGCAGAGCAGAGTTAATTTTTTTTTTTCCTTTTCCCTTCTCTTCATAAATAGCTAGGAAAGAAGCTATGTTTTGGATTCCTGCTCAGGAGAAAATTGATAAGAGAAGAACGTTTATAGTTATTGCTAGGATGTTGCTATTTGTTCTCAAGGACATACATTCAGCCTTTTGGGGGGGAAGAGACAGTCTGGCTTCTAGCCTGGGATTTGCTTTTAGGTCAAGATTGAGAAGCAGACTGACCAATTATTCCATCCCATGCACGTCATACCCAGTATTTTAGAAGAAGACTCTTCTAGGGGTACTGGCTTTCACTTCCGCATTCGTCTCGCTCTGAGAACCTGCGTTCGCTCTCCCAAGGCCTTTTCCCCCCCCCCTCCCCCCACGGTCGCCGTTAGCTCTCGGCCCGGGACACTCGTTTATCTCCGTTCCGTGAGTTTTGGCATCCTCCCTCTCCAGGAGGATCGTTAGCTGT
>WKFP01014122.1:79395-117880 GCA_011057875.1 Pterocles orientalis | reverse complement strand
TTTTTATTGGATTGTTTTCCTTTTTTTTTTTTTTTTTTTTTTGTCTTGAAAGCTAAAGGATATTGCAAAGTAGTTTTTTTCCCATATTGTCCTTGCATGCTTTTTGCTACTTACAATGGCTGTTGGAGTCTAGCACGGTAACTAAAAAGAAAAGGAAAAAAAAATAGTAAGACTCTGTGAATTTTCTATCAGACCTTAAAATGTATCTGATAATTTCTGAAGGGAGATTGCTGCACAGCCTTTTTCAAGAGACTTATTTGTGTTCTGATAGCTGTTATTGTACTGCATGCATGTGTTCCTTTGACACATCTGTACATTTCATACAAACCTCAAATGATTTTAGATCTTCTGTAAGTGGCAATAAATAGCTTGTCGTGGGTTAAGCAGAGCAGAGTTAATTTTTTTCCTTTTCCCTTCTCTTCATAAATAGCTATAAAAAGCTATGTTTTGGATTCCTGCTCAGGAGAGAATTGATAAGAGAAGAACGTTTATAGTTATTGCTAGGTTGTTGCTATTTGTCCTCAAGGACATACATTCAGCCTTTTGGGGGGGGAAGAGACAGTCCGGCTTCTAGCTTGGGATTTGCTTTTAGGTAAAGATTGAGAAGCAGACTGACCAATTATTCCATCCCATGCACGTCATACCCAGTATATAGGAGACACTTCTAGGGGTACTGACTTTTCACTTCCTTTTTGGTTCCATTCATCTTGATTTGGGCACCTGTGTTCGCTCTCCCAAGGCCTCTCCCCCCACGGTTGCCGTCAGCTTTCCGCCCGGGACACTCATTTATCTCCGTTCCGTGAGTTTTGGCATTCTCCCTCTCCAGGAGGATCGTTAGCTGTTTTTTTTTCCCTGCTTCGGTCAGCTCTCGGGTTGGGACGCTTTGGGCTGTTATCTCCATTCCGTGAGTGCCTCCGGGAGCGGTGCACCCCCTTTCCCCATTTCCACCCCCTTTCTGGGGGGAATCGTCTGTGCGGTTTCTGGGGATTATTAGTTGGCAACAGGCCGAGCCTTTTCGGGGGGGCAGTATCATCGTCAACAGGCCGAGCCTTTTTTCGGGGAGTGGGGGGGCCGCATAATTGTGTATCACCTATTCTCTCCCTCCTTTGGAGCCATTGGCTGGGAGTGGGCTGGGCCTTTGGCCATCAGGTGGGGAGGGGTAATATCACTGTGTATCACATTGCATCTTTGTATATAGTATTATTTCTAATATTATTGTAGTTTAGTTATTAAATTGTCCTTATCTCAACCCACGAGTCCTCTTTGCCATTTACCTCTTGAATTTTCTCCCCTATGATTGGGTGGGGGCAGGGACTGTGTGAGCGGGTGTGTGTGGTTTGGCCCCCAGCCAAGGGCCAACCCATCACAAGTGGAAAATTAACAGCGAAAAAAAAAAAGGCAGAAGAACGGTAGCTAAGGAGAAAATAGTAGACAAATTTGTTTTAATATGATATATGATGTGAAATACCTGGTAAAATGTCCCTCTCTTATAAATTCTATTTGTGCTAGATACAAATACCACCATCTGGACTGAAAATCCATTGGAAAACAATAAGCAAAGATTTGTAATGTAAAGTAATTAGGTTGTAAGAGAATATATTATGACACTTCAAACTATGACACTTGTCAATATGTGTTATGACTGATATGGATATTTTAAAGAGAGACCATGAAGAGTCTAATGACATTTATGAATTGTCAACTGTAAATACGTTAAAAATAACAAATAGAAATAATACAAAGGAAAAAATGGAAATCTGGACCACAAAAGCAAACAGTAAATCAATTTTTTTCTAGAAAATATGCAGGAAGTAACCCTGAATATGGGGAAAGTAGTAATGCAGAAAAATAACATTTATGACCAGAATAATAAAAAAATAAATTGTTGACACAGAATTGTTGGTATTTTACTGAACAGAAGGATAAATATTTCCTCTGCATAATAATTTTAAAGCACAATATGAAATCTACCCACTTGTAGATTTGTATCCTTTCAGTTACAGCAATAACATTTACCCTATGCCTAAGACGATTTACGTGCTTAAATACTTTCTGAGTTGTGGACTGCATTTCCTTCGTATACTGCTGTCTAGAATATAGCATTCAGTCTTTGGTATATGATTACTGGAGAAAGGCTGAATAATTGAAGGTTAACAGATGAGACATGAGGAATAAACATTATCACAGTGCTGAAGGGAGTAACACTTAAAGGAAGATTAAGATTAAAAGAGCTAAATGTGTGCAGTCAGTATAAAAGACAGCTAAAAGAAGGTATGATAACTGTTCATAAATACTGGAATGATACAAAAATACTTACCTATCTTATTACGGAATATTTAATGACTCTTTAATTATTTTTTGCTTTCCATTTAATGTTACAGTATGTAAAATAATTAATACCAGTGGTAATAGTACTAATAATTTTCATAGAACCATAGAACTGTTTGAGTTGTAAGAGACCTTAAAGACCATCCAACCACCTTCCATGGACAGGGACACCTTCCACTAGACCAAGTTGCTTGAGGCCTCATCCAGCCTGGCCTTGAACACCTCCAGGGATGGGGCATCCGCAGCTTCTCTGGGCACAGTACAATATGAGAGCTTGGTGAGATCTAGGACTATTTATTCAGGGAAGTATTATTCAAGAGAATAGGGCTTTGCATTTTTAACACAAGGAAAGTAGAGTAGAACTGGGACAGAAGAGATTAGGGGTTATAAGTGATCATGGACCACCACAAAAAAAGGCACTTTGCCTCATTCTGTACTACTTTTAGAAAAGAGTGACGGACGAAGTCCTTCAGTGGGCACTGCTTGTGTATTTCCTTTCATTCAGGCAACTGATATTTTTTGTAGACAAGATATCTTTCAAGAATCATTTGCATTCAGCATGGACAATCAGAAGTGTGAGTTGTTATAAAGGATCTAAATAACAGTATTCAGGGAATCAGATTAAATGTCCCAGAAAAAAAAAAAAAAAAAAAAAAAAAAAAAAAAAAAAAAAAGGTAAATTTATAAGGATTTCTTGCCAGTGCTTCTGTGTTTGATACATAAGATCTTGAGGCATTCCCAGCAACTATTTTTGACTGAGACTGTGACTAGAATCAGGGCATTATTCTGCTCGCTTTCTAGCACAGATGAACATGGACCCATCCCATATCCGTTCTTCTGCTATTGTAAAAAAGATGGTCTCAAAATTATTTACTAGCATAGAATCTGCACTAATGGAAAGATGGAATCAGACAAACCATCTTCAAGGAAGCAGAAGATATTGGAAGAAGCAGAAGAACTAGTTAAAAATTCACTAAAAACTTTTCATGAAATTTGAAATTGTTACTAAATACTAAACATTTTCAACTCTGACAAACATTCAGCCAAAAAACCAAACATCTTCCCAACTTTTGTCCATTTACAGTGCTAATTCTCTACTAAAGGAGAGAGAGGTTCTCAATTCTTGCCCGTTTCCTGCTTCAGAAATAAATTTCTCAGCATGTTTAATACATTTTTTTAAAAACTAATTTTTTTTGGCAGTAATATTTTGACTTAAAATTCTGAATACTGGATGCATTTTAAGAGTTCTTGGCAGTTCTGTATCATGGGAAAAATAAACCAGCTAAAGTTCTGGGAGCAAAGGAAACAGGGAGAAGACATAAATCTTCCATAAAATGTGGACAGCATTTGTTTTTTAGCTAGAATATTTCAATTTTTCAGCTCGTTGACAAAAAATGTTGTTCTTTAAAACAAATGCTTCACCCCGTCCCTCAAAAACCCTATGATATTTCTTTAAAAACTGCAATGAAAATATTTCAACCCACATAACAGTGTTATTTTCAGCTTAGATTTTTATTAGGGACACTTTTTCTGTTACTACTGCTCCAATGTAATCATAATAATCTATGTGAAAATCCCATGGACAGGTTGCATCTGGTTTGTTAACCAGTTTAATGTACATCTTATTTGGAATGGGATCAGCATGAATGATGACCAGACGCTTGCCATGTTCTGGCAGCTTCAGCCACTAAGGACAGGGCTCTGGAAGGAGGGGAGACTACCACTTCCTTGAGCAAATTCAGCAAATTTAGTCCTTGGGCAGCTGGGCAAGCATGAAGAGAAATCCAGGAGGGATGTTATATCCGTGGTGGAGTAAAGAGTTTCCTGAAAAGGTAGCAAAGTTAACTCTTAAAAGGAAATTTTGTTACAGAATTACCAGCATTTGTCTCTAACCTGTGGGTTTTTTATGCTGCAATTCATTTTTATTTCGGTGGCAAATCTGTGGGAACTAGAAAGCTGATTGCCCAATGGGCTTTATGAAAATATCATATATAGGACATTCATAAGGAACACGTTAACATAGAGCAAATGGAAATACTTTATAGAAATGGGACTGCTTTGATATTTTTGAACTTTGGCAAAAAAAAAATTCATTATTCACCTTCTTGCAGCTTTTTTCTGCAATGAAATCTAAAATATATTTGAATCCTCTTCTTATTCCAAACCTGTGTATGTATATGATTTTTTTTCTCTTTGGGTGTATTTTAAGTAAGAAAAGTTTTCACCTTTCCTCCTCTGCAAGTTTAAGCAATAAGTGTGCAGCACTAAATTTCCTTTTCTGGAAGATTATGAAGTGTTCAGATGCTTAGTGACAAGAAATCAAATGTCAATAAAAAACTATTTAAATTTTAATATCCTACAGTCATTCTTGCTATTTATCATTGTATTATGATAACACTGTTTTAAAAAAAGTACTAGTTACTAATTTTTCACAAATGTGACCACAGTATGCAATGTAAAAGTATAACTGTTGATGTTAAAATAGTTGGCTTCCCTGACCTTATATATATTGACCTTCCTCCCATCTGCTCACTCTCTCATCAGTCATGGAGTCTTAATCATGTTTTCCTATGCTTCTGCAAAGTTATGTGTGTTCCTCTCACACTTGTTCATGTCGTTTCTGATCAGTTCTATTCCCCTGTTTCTCTAAACAGGGTCTTACTCAATGCTGTTTTCAAATCAAACCTTAAGTACCTCATATTTTTCCTGTGTCTAGAATGACACAATCTCAAAGTACTTTTCTTTCTCCCTTTAGCATGTCCTTCAGTCTTAACTCTTTCTCCCTCACCTCATTGCCTGTCATTCTCTGGACTAAACTCCAAAGCGTTTCCATTTGGAAAGTAGTAATTTTATAATTTTTTTTTCTTCTTTCTTCTCTACCACCATGTTGAAGTTTTTGGCTTGGTTTCTTTTTTATTTCTCAGTAAGAGACTTGGGAACTTCTTAAAGGCAATCTATCCCATGCTCTGGAAGCTTCTGATAAAGCTTCTGAAGAAGTTTATATTTACAATTGAAACAAAATATAGCAAATAGAGAATTGACAGCCTTTCACATTGTGCATTAAGCTTGAGTGACTGACTCGCAAGTGCCCATCAAGCTGCTGTTTCAGTTCTCCTCCTCTGTAGGACATATGATGAAAACCTTGTGGGTTGAGATAAGGACAGGGAGATCACTTACCTATTACTCTCATGGGCAAAAAGACCTCAACATGGGAAAAATAATTAAATTTATTAACAATTGGTTGTAATTTAAAGACTCCTTCCCCCAATCTCTCTCTGCTTCAGAAAGTCAGCTTCACTCCCAGCTTTACTACCTTCTCCCCACAAGTGGTGCAATGGGACAGGGAATGGGGATTGAGGTCAGTTCATAACACTTTGTCTCTGCCGCTCCTTCCTCCTCATGCTCTTCCTCTACTCCAGTGTGGGGTCCCTCCCACAGGAGACAGTCCTCCATGGACTTCTCTAATGTGGCTCTTTCCAGCTGGCTGCTGTTCTTAAAGCATTTCTCCAGCATGGGTCCTCCCCACATGGTGCAGTCCTTCAGGAACAGACTAATGGCCCTGTGAGGATCCACAGGGGTCATAGGTCCTTCCAGAAAACTTGCTCCTGCATGGGCTCCTCTCCACAGAGCCTCAGTCCCTGCCAAGAGCCTGCTCTAGCATGGGGTCTCCACAGGCTGTAGCTTGCTTCAGAGCACAACCACCTGCTTTGCTGTTGCGTCATCCTTGGGCTCCAGCATGGAGATCTGCTCTGCTGTAGACCTCACAACCTCACAACCAGTACACTATGGTCTCCTCCAGTGGCTGCAGGGTAATCTCTGCTCTGGTGCCTGGACCACCTCCTCCCTCTCCTTCTTCACTCGCCTTGGTGTCTACAAGGTTGTTTGATTGTCTTGCATTTTCTCACTCCTCTTTCCCAGATGTTGTTGTGAAGCATTTTTTACCCTTCTTATATTTGTTACCAGAAGAATCTATTAACGTTACTGATTGGCTCAGGTTTAGCCAGCAACAGGTCCATCTTGGAGCTGACTGGAACAGGCTCTGTGGGACGTGGAGGCAGCTCCTGATGTCTTGCACAGAAGCCAACCCTGTAGCCCCTTGGTTACCAAAACCTTGCCACATAAACCAGATGTCAGTACATAAAAAATTATGCACCAAGCTGTACAATTTACAGTGAAACTTATATTTTTCCTCTATAATCTAAATTTTCTTAACCAGAAATCCTAGACTTTGGACTGGAGAGTTAAGATTTAGAGCCCAGTTGCCCTAAGCACTAAATCTGTATAAATAAAAGTCAGGTCCTTGCTACAAAGAACAATTAGAAATCTCAGTCCATCAAATACAGTCTACTATATTCCTCACAACCTTCAGTGCTTATCATCTTCAAGAACTGTTTTGATGATGCGAGTATTATGAATTTGTATAACTAGTAGAGGGTTTTTACTTTTTTTTTTTTACTTTTTCACTTTTCTATAAAACAAAAGAAAATCAGAAGTAAGAAATACCTCTGAGCTAAAAGGTACACCATTTTTTTCAACGCAGCTATACAGCCCAAGCTCTAAATAACAGCTCAGGAACAAAGAGTTCATAACATAAGTTCAGCTACAGCATTTCTTATAAGACATATAAGAACAATAAAAAACGGAAGAACTAAATTGCCTCTTTTGGCAGTTTCAGGCTGGTAAACAAATGTGTAGCACCAACGGCCATAAGATCCATGATGGGTTTAATAAAAGCAAACATTTAGCATCATCCAGGATGCTTTCAGCTGTCTACTGAGAAATGGCACTATGTCTCTCAGAAAATATGAGTCTACAAGTATGAAAGACAACTTAGTAAATAGTAACAGTTTTCCTGGACTTTAAGGGTGGAAGTCATTTTTGCTTTTTAAATTTTTTCTTCCCCCCTTCCCTTCACCCCAGAACAATGGAATCAGACTATTTTATTTGCTTCCATTCTTTATTCTGAAAAAAAAAAAAAGGAATTAAATACTAACTGGCCTTTGGATATTTGAGACCTTCAACCCAATAGCTTACAACCAGAAACTATTCATATTTGCATTCTACTTAAGGGTATTTGATGAAGGCTTCTCTGGGATGTTCAGCAGTTCTGAGACAGCTAGTGAATGCAAGCACATCTAAAGAGTCATGGTTCAATATCTGCTCAATAGTCTACTGCAGAAATCAAGCCAATAAAATATCTTATTTTTTTGTTGTTGTTGTGAGAAAGAAGGTGGTAAAGAAGTCAAGAAGCAAGGAAGAATTAAGGAGGAGGAGAGGGAGGAAAGGAGGGAAAGAGGGACGAAGTCCTGCTGAGATTATGATTTCTGAGGTCAAATTCTGAGTAAAATAAAATTATGTTAATTCTAGAACTTAGATTATAATATGCATAAAAATATATCAAAACTGGTGTATTCCTGCTTTTAATCAAGAACTTACAAGATCCCTCTCCTGATACTTAAGTGCTCATAGTGTTTTCCTTCGAAAAGGCAACACAAAGGAGGTCTGTAGTCCTATGAAACATGAGCATCCTGACACCGTTGACTCTATAGGAGTTGGAATATAGCGCTGACAGGTCTCAAAGGCTGCCATATATAATAATACAGGATCACAACCTGGAAGAAATGGCATGTTGTGTTCTGCTTCACTTTCTGTTTTGGCTGTTCAGAATTTTGAAACAGGTCTACATTTCTTTATTTGAACCAAAAAAAAAAAAAAATCTAAGATTTCCCTCAGGGCTAGTGGGTTTGCTGTTTCCCTCACTTTTTTTGCCCCTGCCTTAGAATGACAAGCCTAACGCTTTTTGATCAGGGACATACTGGACTCCGTATGGCATTTACCAGGAGATGAGGTAAAGGCAAGAATAAGGATCAACAGGGGAATATAAGGCCATAGCCATGATGCAGTAAACCAAACCAAACCATACTGCCTAAGGAAGGTTTCTAAATGTGTGCCCATACTTGGAAGTAGTATGGAGAAATAAGAGCCAACATGTGGAGAAAAACACTTGTTCCTGAGAGTCCCAAATCTGTGTTATATACTCATGATGCATTTGAACTTTGACTAGCTCTAATTTAGGCCCATGGATTGAACTTCTATTAGGCACCGAAGCACAGATCAGACAGACATGAAGTACAGATTTGGTTCAGTTACACCTAAGAGGAATCCACTTTACATGTCTCAAGACTATTCAATGATAAAAACTAAAAGATGCTGTGTGGGTGCATGTGGGAGTGCACTTCTAATCCAAACGGAAATGCTGTTTTAGACCATGCTAAATCTCCCTTCTTCAGCCCAAGGGTAAAAGCTATTCAGGTTTAAAATACTTTCAAAGTACTTTCTTGAAAGTAAGGTCATATAAATTGCTGTTGATCCTGTTAACTATTCTTTTGGCCTTTATTCATGTTTGCCTTCTTTTTCCCTTTTCTTTTTTTCTTCTCTGTGTGACCTGTTCTTAAAAACATGACGGGGATTGATTTCTTAGTTTACCTAAATAATATCTTCAGTCACTGTGCAAAGAATAACACTGCGGTATTATGTATTAGCTGCTACAGAAAACAGAGTTCTGTCAAAAAAAAGCAGAAGTAGCAATCTGAACAAATACTTAAATGAGAAACTATTTTCTGCTGTCTTAGTTGAGCTGTCTCTTTGAGCTATAGAAATTATAGCTGTTACTCGTATCATTAGGCTGTAGATGACTTCAGAGAAAAATGTAATATTTAAATTGTTTTTTTGTATCATGAAACCACACTTAAAGAAGGTCCTGAAAGACAGCCTTAATCTGTTTTCACTATTATAACAGTTAGAAAATAAGGTTAAAAGAAACCTCAAGGGGTCATTTAACTTCAAAGGCAAGATAAAGTTTCCCTATATATGCAGATACTTGCCTGGTTAATACCTCCAACTATGGAGGCAGAATCTTATTGTTCAAGCTATGTTAGGAATGAACTATTTATAAATTTAGAAAGATTCCTAATGTTTGAAATAGGTCTGTAAATCTCCTACCTCCTTCATTATCTCTGCTCAGCAAGCTTTTGTCTACTCAGTAAACTAGGGGAACAAGTATTCCTTACTTTCAGAGACAGTTGACACAAATATTTAAATACAGCTGTTGAATGTCCTTTCATTCTCTGTGGACCATGTATTCCAAATTCTTCAGTCTTCCCTAGTTGGTTGTATTTCTTACCTTACTCTCCAAAGATGTTCACAGTCAATATACAGATTTCTGATCTTGACAGGTTTGAGACGTGGGCCTGTGCAAAGCTCACGAAGTTCAAAAAGGCCAAGTGCAAGGTCCTAAACATGGACTGGGGCAAACTCAAGCACAAATACAGGCTGGGCACAGAATGAACTGAGAGCAGCCCCGAGGAGAAAGACTTAGGGGTGCTGGTTGATGAGAAGCTCAATGTGATCTAGCAATGTGCACTTGCAGCCCAGAAAGCCAACTGTGTTCCAGGCTGCAAGTGTGACAGGCAGGTTAAGGGAGGTGACTCTCCCCCTCTACTCTGCTTTTGGGAGATGCCACCTGGAGTACTGTGTCCAGCTCTGGAGTCCTCAGCACAGGAAAGACATGGACCTTTTGGAGGCAGTCCAGAGGAGGCCCACAAAGATGATCAGTGAGCCGGAGCACTTCCCCTATGAGGGCAGGCTGAGACAGTTGGGGTTGTTCAGCCTGGAGAAGAGAAGGCTCCGAGGAGACTTAATAGCAGCCTTCCAGTACCTGAAGGGGGCTTTCAGGAGAGATGGGGAGGCACTCTTTATCAGGGAGTGTAGCGGTAGGATGAGGGGTAACAGTTTTAAGCTTAGAGAATGTAGATTTAGATTCGATATTAGGAAGAAATTCTTTACTGTGAGGGTGGTTAGACACTGGAACAGATTGCCCAGGGAAGCTGTGGATGCCCCATCCCCGGAGGTGTTCAGGGCCAGGTTGGATGAGGCTTTGAGCAACCTGGTCTAGTGGAGAGTGTCCCTGCCCGTGGCAGGGGGGGTTGGAACTCGATGATCTGTAAGGTCCTTTCCAACCCAAACCATTCTATGATTCTATGATTCTATGAAATTTGTGTCCTGAAACAGGACACTTTCACCAGTGAGTAGAACAGGGAGATTACTTAACGAGTTTAGCAAATGATTTACTATAATGTTAGAAGATCTTTAGGCTCTCTTGACCAGCTTCAGTCAGATGGGTCTTGGCCTTCATGATTAGCCCACAGCTGAAAGGAATGACTGGGGAAGATAAAAAAATATGTTAGGGAACTAGTGAGGAGATAATTGCCTTAGCTTCTGCGTTACAGCTGAAAGAAGTCCCAGAGGGGTGATAGTTCAAAAATTAAGGAACTGTTGCCAGCATTGATTATAGATGTATGAGCCCTTAGTGATTCAAGACTTGTTGTTGACCAGGAAAGCTGATGTATTTTTTGCTTCCAACTAATTTGTGCTGGTTTTGGCTGGGATAGAGTTAATTTTCTCCATTCTAGCTAGTATGAGGCTCTGCTTTGGATTTGTGTTGGAAACAGTGTTGATAACACACAGATGTTTTAATTACTGCTGAAGCTGTGCTTACGCAGAGTCAAGGCCTTTTCTGCTTCTCATATTGCCCTGTCAGTAAGTAGGCTGGGGGTGCACAAGAAGTTGGGAGGAGGCACAGATGGGGCTGCTGACCCCAGCTGACCAAAGGGATATTCCATAGTATAAGACATCATGTTCATCATACAAAGCTGGGGGAAAAAGAAGGAAGGGGAGGACATTTGGAGATGTGGTGTTTGTCTTCCAAAGTTATGGTTACTCTTGACAGAGCCCTGCTTTCCTGGAGACAGCTGAACACCTGCCTGTTGATGGAAAGTAGTGAACAAATTCTTTGTTTTGCTTTGCTTGCGTGCACAGTTTTTTCTTTACCTATTAAAATGTCTTCATCTCAACCTATGAGTTTTCTTAATTTTTTTCCGCTTGCTCTTCTGGTTCTCTCCCCCATCCCACTGTGGGGGAGTGAGCAAGCAGCTGTGTGGTGCTCGGTGCTGGCCAGGGTTAAACCACAACATAGTCTGAGCAATACATCAGATTTACATAAAAAAGTCCCTAGTAGTTTTAGAAGTACTTTTGTTTAAATGTATGTAACGTATGTTGCATATCCTAACAGAGACCAGGCTTTGTACTTCTCATAATGTTGTAAAGCATGCGAGATCATTCTGGATCCTGCTCAGACACAACAGGCAATTTCTATATGATTTCAGTTTTAGCTGTCCTAGAGTTACTGAGGAACTCTCAGTGCCTGTCTTGTCTTTATTGTTTTTTAAAATGAAAGAACCACATAACAAACTTTATAAATGGGTTACAAACCACACATTTCTTTGTCAACCTGAGAGGCTAGCAAGAGTGATAGTCCAGAGGTATTTTTGTGTGACTGATTCACACAAGATTCATGACCTTGTCAATCCATCCTTCACTTTCTTTCCCGCATTAAATAGGTTTTTGGAAAAGTCATAGCTGGGTCTCAAGCCAGAATAAGAGGTCAGCAAGAAAAATTTAGATTCTAATCTGAAAGCTGCCAAAGGGTCGGAGGGCTGGAAATTCTTATTAGTCCTGCCTTTCTGGTACAGATTCTTGGCCTACCATGCATATAATAGTGACCATTTTAAGTATATGACTCACGTTTTCAAGCTTATCAAGAAATAGAATAATTTTTATTTTAAAAAAATTTATAAAACAATCATAGTATTTCCTAGTCCTTTCAAATACTTAGGCTACACAGATTCCAAATGGCAGTTTGTTTTTGATTACTCTATTCATCATAGAAAAGAATCAGCATGTTAGTGAATACACTTTTGATATCGTTTTTTTGAGATTTCAACATTATGAATATTGGGTTGGGCTTATTAGCTCAACATTATTAGTGATGCATTAATATAGGAGGTTTTGAATTTAATTTAATAAAGGAAATACTTCTGAAGTGTTGTTGGTTACTCACAATTTATTTTAAAACTTGCATTTAAACAAAACACAAGGAAAGGTCTAGCAAAAAGGTTTCCTTTCTTTAGTTTTTCTAACATATTTGGTATAGCATGAGTAAGTATAGAATCTGGATATTTTCTGGCTTAGGCTGTTAATTAAGTGATATGATTTTGGTTGGTGGAGTAGTGATAAAAATTAAAATTGTAGAAACTTATTTGTGACATATATAAAGATATTTTTTTAAAGATGAGTTATTTTCGAGAGATGAGACTGATTTGTCTCTTGCTTTGTTCTTGCTTAAACCAGAACAGTTCTGAGTATTACAATGGGTAGAGCTTTATTTCAAAGTGAGCATTAGAACAATAGCTTGAATAGATTTTTAAGACTGTATCTTGTTGCTTTAATTGTGTAAGTATTTTGTATATTAATTAAATTTTAATGTGACTGATTAGAATGACAAAACTAACACAGAATGAATTATAGTTCAGTGTTATGGGTTTGCAGGGCCAGAGCTAAACACCCATAAAGCCATTCACTTACTCCCCAACCTCTCTTCTACCCACCACGAGACAGTGGAAAGAAAAGAAAACTTGCTGTTAGAGATAAAGACCATTTACTAGAGCAAAGGAAGGAGAAAAAAGGACAAGAGATGCAAAGGCAATCACTAACAGCCTCCCACAAACAGATCGATGCCCAGGCAGTCTCCAAGCAACAGCCGCTATGGAAGGAACACCTCTTCTCCCTTCCCCCTTCCCCCCGAGCACCATTTTTCTTTCTCTTCTGTCCTAGTTTTGTTGCTGAGCATGACATTATACACCATGAAATATCCCTTTGGCTAGCTTGGGTCAGCTTTCCCAGCAGTGTCCTGCCCCACACCCTCTCTCTGGATAAGGGTACGGGTGTGTGTTTGCAGAGTTAGAAAAATAAAGCCCAGAGTCTGTGCAAGCACTGTTCACCACCAGCTGAAACACTGGTGCATTACCAGCACTGTTTTAGTCACAAAAGCAAAGCACAACACTGTGCTTTTTCATGCTTTAACACAGAGGTAGGATAATGGTGTATGCCAGTGTTCATGTGTCAGATGCAATTAATGCTGACAAAAGTGATGTTACCAGCTGAAATAAGTGATATACCTTAAAGTAAAAGGCAAAATCAATTTAATTCCCATGGAGTTTCACTCTTTTGAAATCAGAAAATTAGTTTAATTATAGTAGACGTCCTGAAATCAAAATAAGTCAAGATAGTTAAATGCCATGAAGGACAAATTCTGATCACATCTTCATTAATTTCAAATAGAAATTCTTCCTTTAACATTGCTGAACTTAGTTTGACCACCTGTGTCATGTTTATTTATTATCAGACAAGGGATTATAAAGTATGAAAAATCAAAGTGGGTGTTTTCCATTCTAATCTTGCCAATATTTTTTCATTAGATGGGAAAACTCATTTAGCTATAATATGAACAGTTCCAATATTTGCTGAAATTTGAAATACCTGGAATTTTACTTTGTTTTCAGTGCTTCTCATGTTTCTTATAAAACTCTCTCCTTTCTATATTTCCAGTTCATCTTGATTTCATGAGAAATTAAAAACCATCCTTTCAGGCATTTCAGAAGAGTGACTACACACACACACACACAAATACACACAGAAAGCCAAACCTTCTTACTACTTGATTATTTCCTATGGTCTTTAGATGCTGTATCCATCTTTGTTTTTAAAAGAACAAGAAGAAATGTAACCAGAACTCCTGAAAAGGAGCATTAGAACTTGATATAGACTGAAGCTACACTGTAGCAGAGCACATTGCAACAGAATGGAGTATAAGGTCTGTAGGGGATTAGCTTTGGCAGCTGTGTAAACAAGATAACTGTATTTCTCAGTTTAAAAGAGGGTAATAATTAGTTTCTTTATGTAGACTGAATGAACAAAACAAAATATTTGTGCAAATTGTTAGAGCTGTGTAGCCACCCAAGTAGACAAGACTGTAAGGCAGAGTTTTCAAGAATTTCAGCAGAACATTGAGGCTGTGAGCCCTGGCACACTGGTAGATGCACTGCGCTGCATCAGTGTGCTATCCCACTATTGTTAAGGTTGCAGAACACCTTCCTGGGCAGCCAGAAGGCCAGCATTATCCTTAGTGCTAGATTTGTGAAATGGATTGGAGCAAATACTTGCACAAAAAAGTTTGTATACTCCATTCCTGGTGCTACACACAAATCAGTAGATCATCTGTGTGCAAGGTAGAGAAATAATAAAAATTCATAGGCGTTAGGGTGGTTGGAACTCTTTGAAAAAGAGACAGAGGACACAAATTCTTACACCTTGACCCCATGAAACCCACCCACCTCATTCTTCTGCTGCAGGGAGAAGGATGAATTGTAGTTGTGGAAAAAGAATTAAAAAAAACCAATGCTTGAAAGTTTAATTGCACAAAGTTTTTGCGCTAAACCTACTAATTTTGAGCTTACCTACTGCTGCTTTTTTGGGGAAAGACTTTTTTGGGGAAAGACTACGATGCTCTTCCACTGAAGCCAGAACACCATATTCTAATACACAGTTAGGAAGTGGCCAGCTGAATACTTAGAAAAATCAGAGTGGAAGACTGATGCAGTGATTTAGGAAAACTATGCATGAATTGTAAACCCTTAAGTTATAAGCTATATGGATGCTACAGCATTTCCACTATAAACTTACCATCCGTTAGGACTTCTTTTAATCCAGATCATTTTAGCGATCAACTTTACACAGTTATGCAAACAGTCTTGGTGGAATGTAAAGCAGATGTGCAAATCAAAGACCAGCATGAAGGGAAGGGTCCAGAATTTCTCTACTTTTCTCCATTGCTGAAGCCAGCACATTAAGAAAGTGTGGTATAATTGGTTTCTTTATGTGGGACTATGTACACTTTTCATGTTCATTCTGTAAATGAGAAAAAAGGAGAGATATCTTTATACTGGGGCTAAGGGAATGAAATGTGAAGAATCGTTGTTAAAAAATAGCTCTAACTTTGATGACTAGGTATTAAAGGAGGTGTTCTTCACTCTTCTTCCTTAAGCTCTTCAAAACTTACTCTTTCTACATAAAGAAATTGTTAACTAAGACTGTTTTTACCAGGAATTTATTCCAGTGACTAGCAAAGAGTCAGTAATTGAATATGGATCATTTATGTGATCCTTTACTATTTTTTGTGAATAATAAAATGCATCGACAGAAAAAAATTGTGCATAATAAAATTCTATGTCTTTTCAGTTTCTTCCTCACAACAATTCATTGCTAATGTTTCTGTTTAATGTGATACAGATTCTGTTGACTAAGTAAGAAAATCGTATCTACAGATACCATACACACAAAACAGAGATATGTCTTATGGACAAAATCTCTATTGCACATCACAGTTGTTCTTGCTCTTTTCCTGCTGCTTTGCCAGATGCCTTGTCAACACTTGGCAATATTATTAATTTGAATTTTTCAGGGTCACCAGAATTTCATTTGAGTTATAATGCTTCCCGTTTACCAGTGAGCATTCTGCCACAGGTTGTGTTCCAAAAATACGTTAGATCCTCTCCATTAAAAGCTAACCTTTCCTATTTTTTTTTCAGTAATATCCATCTGAAGGTTTAGAGTGCCTCCATTTTTATCTCTTTTCCTTCTCTTCTCTCCTCATATCTTCCTGACCCAGAAGCAGTAAGGGCACCCACAGCTGGTGTTCATACAGGGAACTTCGCATTTTGTTGTTATCTACTTGCTACTCCTACTGGATCCCAAAGGCTGCAGTAAAAACTCATATTGTTTTTACACCTATGACTAGCACCACTAAGAGACCAATACATGAATATGTACTTAGAGCAATTCAATAAATCCTTCTCAGTTGCAGCAGGTTGGCTGAATAAAACAGGGGGGACATCAGTTTCCATACTTACTGCATTTCCTGCTAACATTAGTAGGGAGGTTTGGCACATTCTTATACAGGATCTCATTTGGATAAAAACTCCATACAGAGCAGAAGGTTGTTGTAGAAAGAAATGGTTAAGAAAAGTGCTGGAACAACAAATTATATAAAGTTATGAAATACAACAAAACACCAAGCTAGTTCCACTCTCTCAGTGCTGAGGTGCTGAGCACAGCTGCTGTTGCTTAGATACACTCAAAGTCACTTGAGACTGTTCTTGCTTCTGATTTGGGCACCTTGTTTAGCATATCTGTTTCATTGTGCAGACAAACTCACTGAAGTGTAGCCTTTGGAATATACAGTTTTTGGACAATGTTGTCCAGAACAATCAGAGAACCTTTGATATATAAGGTCCAGATTTGAGACTACAAACAGCAGTCCCAGCTGGCACATTTGTTTACAGTAATTTATATATCCAACATCTTTAAAAGAGCTTTTTTTCTTTTTGATGCTTTATCTCTGCATGTATTATATCCTTCCATCCACAAAGACACAATTTAAGAAAAAGATTCGGATGAAGAGGATTTCCTTTTTAACGGTTTTCAAACACATCTAAAGTAGTTTCCGTCAGTTACTGTTGCTGTTGAACAGAAGAGCATACTCTGTGTAATTCTAAATTTATGGTGCAAATGTCTGTTATTAGGTAGTCATAATTCACAGACTGAATACTGTGGTAAGACTTTGTGGACAACTAGGTAATATTTTGTATGCTTGTCACAGTCTTAATCATCTCAGATACAAGGTTATTACATTTGTGCAATGTATGCATTGCACGCACAAAACGAAAAAATGGGAGTGAAGAAAAAAAAAAAGTCTTTCACCATATCTGGTAGTATGAGCCTTCCTTGACAGATGAGCACTAAATGAAGCAAAATGCCTTTGTTCAAGATTTACTGTTTTGTTAAATGTAAACATACTTTAAAAAGGATAGATTACACAGTTTATTTTATTCTATGTGAGAAAATGTTTACCGTTTTGACTTTTATATTGGAAGGAGAAAAGTTGAAAGTGAGCTGTTGAGACTGGCACCATGAAAGCAACAAAACGGACAAAGCCAAAGAAAGAGAAAACGTGGCCCAAAATCAAGAAGTTGTCTTCCCATTAATTCTGGTTAAGGAATGTAAAAGGCAGTGGTCCAGAAGCAGGGGAGAGGAGATTTCTGGTGATCAAATTTCTAACAATGCAAATCTTAGTGACTGAAAGCAACAGGTGAAAAATAAGAAAAATAGAAGGTCATAGGAGACCTTGAATATTTCAGGGGTCTGTTAAAAGATATATGATGGGAAGAGAAAAGAGTGAGCATGAATCATGTTTATCCTAGGACTATAAAAATGAAGAAAGACATTGCATCTGACAGCTTCTCAAGCAAATGGAAGCTTTGCAAGCTGACTGAAAAAAGCAAAGAAGAAAGGAGTCCTTTAATCTAGTCAACTAGAAATGAGGTGGAGAATCACCAATGCTTTGCATCTTTGACCATCTCCTAGATCACAGTCTACCTAAGACTTTGAACCAGAAACAGCATCCAGAACTGCAACTGCTGTTCTGCTACTTAAAGCCAGAAAACTGTATTTCCATGTAAAGGCCAGATTGCATACCACCACAGCTGCAACAGTCTTTGACAGCTCACCGCTGCCAGAAGAAGCCTTGCCCAACCAGATCCCTCTTTGATGACTCTTCTTGCCTCCAGATATGTATTCCTGCCACCTCCCTTGTTCTGGACCCTGTGTTTGTTGGACTTTCAGTGAGCTAATTCACCCCACTGAACAGAAAAACAATCCAGCCATCGCTACTTTTATGGCATGCTGAGTTGCTGATTTTAGTAAGGGATGACACAAGAGCCAGAGCAAGGAGTGAGAAAAGTGTAGAGGGCCCTCTCAGCTGCCTTCTATATTGTAACATCTGAGTGAATATGTACTGCCATTTTCTTAGCTAATCACTGAAGGTGATATTCAAGTGTTTGATGTTCTTGGTTATGAGAAATTAAGAATATCTACTGAAGTTTATACCTGTGATAAGTCTTTAACAACCATGCAAAGACTCCTCTCTTGTTTCTGAACAGGCTCTGTAGAATAGATGGAACATAGAAACTGCTGATCTAATGGCTTACTTCTGTAGAAATCAGTGCCAGTTACAACTGTGAAAAAAGAGATAGTCCAAGTAAAATTCCACTATATAGGTTACATTTGCATGGATATGAACATAAAAAAATGCATATCAGATTTTTTTTTTGTCTGCCATTTGAAGACGTAGAGTAGGTGTGGCTCATAAAGGAAGGGAAAGGAGACAAATGAGCCTGGGGAAAAAAATCAGTTCATGAAACTTAGACCCATTCCTTAAATAATTCAGTGTAAGTCCCCAGCAAAGGAAGCAATGCCAGGGCTAATTTGCATATGGTAGAAAATTGATGTTCTTGGAATAAGTCTGACATCACTTTGCTCTTTCAAGGAACTAAGGAAAAACAGAATCTGATTTAAAAATTCTAAGAAATATATTTCTTCTTATATTATACGTCTCTCACAAAAATGCAAAGGTTATTTTGTTGACAGGAGCCCTTTTCCTTCAAAAGAATGATTCATATTAATTTTATCCTCTTGTCCAAATATCAGTTATTATCAGTTCCTGCATATTACTACATAAATTTACTGCAAAAATGTTTAAGCAATATCTATAATTATCAGTAAATTCTGTCATTATTACATGATACTCTCAGAGGAGGTCTTTTTAGAACCAGTTTTCTCATAATGGTATCTAAAAATGATTCCTTAATCACTCGTTGGTGACCAGAGAATGTCCTAACAATTCCATACGCCAAATGGATCTAAAATGAAGGCAATAAAGAAAAGAAAAAATATCTAAATCTAGAATTATATATTATTTTTTTTTATTTCAGTAAAGCCATAAGCTGCTCAGAAACCATAGTGGTTTTTTAATCATTCATCATCACAGAATGCTTCAAACTGAAAGGATAACAGCATCAACTGCATCCCTATATTTTCAAAAGTATTACAGACTTTTTAAATGAAAACATAATTGTTGGTTTTGAGTAAGTTTTTTGGACACTCATTTTGAACTTTATTATTTTGACAGGATTTTCAGAGTAGTATGAAAGGATTTTCTCTCACTATATTTATAGTCCACTCAAAGCAGAAATCATATCCCAATTTTTCTGAATCAAAGGATGATCTGGAATCTAAAATTCCATTATGAATGAGACGAACTTTCAACTTTTTTAAAATTCACACCTTAATAAGGAATTTCTATCTCATCTAGATATTGATAGGAATTATCAGTTGATGTAGTCAATATATTAATTAATGAGTGAGTCAAGTGAGGAATCACCTCCTTTTATTTTAAACTGTCATTCATTTTGGTATACTTTAGTTATAGGTCATTTGTATCTATTAAAAAACAAATATACTAGATACGTTAACTCATGAAAGAAAATTATGATGTAAACGAAAATAGAATCCTAGTATCTATAGTTCTCTTACATAGTCATAAGGCACTTGTTTTTTTTTTTGTTATCTGCACATACTTGTGTATAAAGATTGTAATTATAGACTACATTTGAGCTCAAGACTTGTTTTCTTACTTTGAAAGCTCAAAACTTCATGACTAGATACTGGAAACTTTATCTCTTTATCTTTGAAAATGTAGACCTTTCAAGAGCTCCAACTCAGTAAGAGTTCAAAACAGCTTATTATTCTGTAGTGGTTACAGCCTGGATTACTGACACTATAGCGAGAGTAAAAAGATGCAGTTTTATTAGGGTTGGCATCTTTGAAACTGAGTTTCTTAGTGCCACTACAAGAGAATCTGACAGTTTCATGCAACTAATGCTCTAAATTTTCACTCTCTGACTTCAACCTCTGACTTTTGAAAAGCCTAAATGATACCAAGATATTTTCTATTGCTTTATAACATCTTCATTTGTCCATCTGTCCTGGTTTCGGCTAGGTTAACTTTCTCATAGGAGCTAGAAAGAGGCTATGTTTTGGATTTGTGCTGAGAAGGTGGTTGATAACATGCTGATGTTTACAGTTGCTGCCAGGTTTACCCAGGTTTAAACTATAACACTATGTCATCTGGATTAAACCACTTTACTGGAGAAATTTTTAGAAATATGTATAAAAATAAAAAGGTCTGATATAAAAAGATATGTAGTACAAGATATGGACACAGACCCTGTACTTAAAGTAATAGGAATTTTGCATAGACCATTTCAGCCTGATATAAAATCTTGGCAATTGAATTTTTGCATTTCTATCCAAAGTCATTTAAATCCAAACTTCAAATGGAACACCAGAACTAAGAATATACCAAGCAAAGAAATTTGATCTAATTGCATAGTATAATTTATATGTGAAGATTTTACAATTTCTAGTCATGTTTCTCCTTCATGTGAGCAGGTATACACTAAGCAGAAAGGGTTCAATTAAAAGTATGTCACTGTCAAAGTGGTGCTGCAAATACTAACCTGAAAACCTCAGTTACTCTCTCATTAACATGCCCAGTGCGATACGCATTTCTGTAAATTGGGATAGGGTTAAACTAGTGAAAGTTCTTAGTCAGTGAAGAGGAAAATCTTCCATTTTACCTCCACCATCCTGAAGCTATAACGGCTTTCAAAATGGTTACTCTTTATTTTATTTCAACTATATCTTGTTTATGAATTTCCAGAGGTCTGATCACTACATTATCTTTCTTGGGATGAATTTCTACAAGGAGTGAACACACTGTCAATTAGTGGCTCTCCAGTTAGATTAATATTTCAATTATCTGCTGAAGATATTATCCAATTATTATTTGGATAGTGTCCTGATATTGTTTTTTAGAACAGTGTTTTAGAACACTGACCTCACACAAGTCAACAAAAAAATCTTCTAAAATATAAGAAACCCCAGCACAAAAGGACTTGAACAGTAGACTTAGGGACTGGCACATATTTCTTTGCATGATCTGGGATACCAATCTGGATGCTCACTCTCACTGGTAGATATAGCTTTGAATTAGGGAAAATGTCTTCCAGCTGACTAGTATTCAAATTGCCAGGTATCAGGCTATAAACAAGATATATTTTAGGGTGCTGGAAAATCTGGAACGTGTTTCTGTCCAACCTTTGGGGAAAAATATCTTTAAAGAGCAGTTGTCAATTTTATAAACATACACAAACAAAACCTTTTTCTGCATTCTGTGTAATCGCATAGCTGATGGGTTATGATGTTCAGATTATTCTGGTCAATATCCAGTGTTAAACAATGAGCAACACAATCTGCTTTCCTTCCTCTTTCCAGGTGTTTGATGCTCATCTATCCTTATAGACTGCTGCTCTCATTCAAGTCAGCTATAAATACTATTAGGATCATGCCTTGTTGATAGTTGTCACATTCTTTTATTTTTTCAGGAGTACTGGACCTAATAACATTTTTTGCTTCAAAAATTTCTGGGTAGCTCTAATGCCATCAAAATTATATCTGGTTTAAATATTTTATCTGGTTCTGCTCTAAAATGTCCAGTCAAGTTAGATGTCATTGTCTTTATATCTGCTCTTCCCCTGTGTAAAAGACATACTTTTATAATTTCTGTTAAACACTCCATAATTTGCTTTACTCCTAGCCAATATCAGTTAAAAATAATGTCTCATACAAGATTCAGTCTACCCACTATCAATTAGAAAAGCACGTTTGCAAGGCTTAGCTAATTGAAAGTAGCCCAGCAGGATTACTCCGAGAACAATGATCTATTTTCATTCTCAGTTCTTGTTAATTAGTAGGCCATAAAACAGTTCTTACTCACCAGAAGCTTTTTTGAAGTTCAGATCACTAAGACAAATTTAATTCAGCTCACTGTTCTTTTAAGTTTTAATCAGCTAAAAATGCTGCTTCTTATTTTTCTTAACCACAATGCGTACTTATATCTAACCCATATTCATATTCATTTGCATATCAGAAAAATCTGTTTGACTGATGTTTTATCATCCTTTCACAAATATTGCACTTTTGTTAACAGGTAATAAATTGCACTAAAAAAATGTACATTTTCTGATACAATTATTTTGCAGCCAAAAAAAAATCAACCAACTTGTGTCGTGTCAGTCGTGCATAAAGCCCTCTTAATCTTTTATCCAAATCAGTGCTTTAAACTCAGTACTGTTTTGAGCCTCAAGGATAACACAGCCTGGCACTACGTCAGCCCACATTCTGCAGTGGAAAGGTTTCTGTGTCTGAGAGGGCTTTAGTAGAATTTCCACTGAACTTTAAAATACAATAAAATCCGAATTATTTTCTTTACTTAAAATGATTAATTGTGTTGCACAGAGTGATATGGTATCACAGTATTATTTGTTTTAATACTAAATGTGTTTGATTTGGTTTCCACCTCAATTTTTTAGTTTGTAGAGAATAATGTTTGAGAAAGTGTCTGATGTTTGAAAAGATGGCACAACTGCACGGCTAAAGTTTTCAGAAAAGTTACTGAAGTTTTGGTGTGTGGAGAAAAAAAGGAAGCTGTGGCCAAGAAAGGGATGGAGATAGAATGGAATTAACGCACCGGCTTCATGATTGATAGCTTGACCATTTACCACAGGAAGCGCAGAAGGAGGCAGTAGTATCATACCAGTAATATTTAGGATGGAGCTTCAAATACTCTACAGTTTTGTCCAGTAGTAGAACTTTTTTCCAAAATAGATGATGCCCCTGTTAATGTTACTGTAAATCTCACAAAAGTTCTCTCCTATGCTTGGTCCATGTGCTTACTTACTTATGTCTTCAACAGGTGGACAGACTCTGGAATAATTTTTAACAATTAGTTGAGTAAATTAACTACTCTTCCTCCAGGGCAGAGTTTAGGGTCACTGAAACTTTATAGTTTGGTAAGATCACTTTAGCAGACTATTTAGCATAGACTTTAGTTCACTCTCTTGGGAAGAGTGACAGTATTAACAACAGCTCAGCTAGGACGAAAATGACAGAAAAGCCAGCAATAAATGCCCAGAGACTGGAAAAGGTTCACAGGCTGGCATGAAGGTGGCCGGAGGGCAGCACACAGGAGGTGCAGCCTCCTTGGGAGCCCAACTTAAGTGCTTCTATACGAATGCACGTAGTATGGGGAATAAACAAGAGAATCTGGAGATGTGGGCAAGCCTGTGGGGTTATGATCTAATTGGCACTACGGAGACACGGTGGGATGGATCCTACGACTGGAGTGTTGGAATGCAGGGATACAGGCTCTTTAGGAAGGACAAGCAGGGGAGACGAGGAGGGGTGTTGCCCTCTATGTCAAAGACCAGATGGAGTACATGGAGCTCCACCTGGGGTCAGATGAAGAGCCAACAGAGAGCCTGTGGGTCAGGATCAAAGGGAGGGCTGGGACAGGGGTCATTGTAGTGGGGGTCTGCTACAGGACACCTGAGCAGGGAGAGCAAGTGGACGAAGCCCTCTATAGACAGATGGGAGCAGCCTCATGCTCACAAGCCCTGGTCCTCACAGGGGATTTCAACCATCCTGATATCTGTTGGAAGAACAATGCAGCACAGCATAGGCAGGCCAGGAAGTTCCTGGAATGTGTCGATGACAACTTCCTTCTCCGAGTGATAGAGGAGCCAACCAGGAGAGGGGCTATGCTGGACCTTGTTCTCACCAACAAGGAAGGGCTGGTGGGGAATGTGGAACTCAAGGGCAGCCTGGGATGCAGGGACCATGAGATAGTGGAGTTCAAGATCCTCAGGGCAGTGAGGAGGGTGCAGAGCAACCTCACTACCCTGGACTTTAGGAGAGCGGACTTTGGCCTCTTCAAGGACCTGCTTGGAAGAGTCCCATGGGATAAAGCCCTGGAGGGAAGCGGGGCCCAAGAAAGCTGGCTAATATTCAAGGATCACTTCCTTCAGGCTCAGGGGCAATGCATCCCAACAAAGAGGAAGGCAGGCAAAAATGCCAGGAGGCCTGCATGGATGAACAAGGAAGTCCTGAGCAAACTCAAACTAAAAAAGGAAGCCTACAGAGGGTGGAAGCAAGGACAGGTAGCCTGGGGACAATACACAAACACTGTCCGCGAAGCCAGAGATCAGGTTAGGAAAGCTAAAGCCCAAACAGAGTTAAATATGACCAAGGATGTAAAGGGTAACAGGAAGAACTTCTATAGGTATGTCAATGATAAAAGGAGGACTAGGGAAAATGTGGGCCCCTTGCGGAAGAAAGTGGGAGAGAAGGCTGTGATACCTAACGAGTTCTTTACCTCAGTCTTCACTGGCAAGAACTCGAGCCGCACTGCCCAAGTTGTAGAAGGCAAAGGCAGTGACTGGGAGAAGGAAGAACTGCCAGCTGTAGGAGAAGATCAGGTTCGAGACCATTTAAATAACCTGAAGGTGCACAAGTCCATGGGACCTGATGAGATACATCCGCGGGTCCTGAAGGAACTGGCAGATGAAGTTGCCAAACCACTATCCATCATATTTGAGAGGTTGTGGCACTCTGGTGAAGTTCCCACAGACTGGAAAAGGGGAAACATAACCCCCATTTTTAAAAAAAGAATTAAAGAAGACCCGGGAAACTACAGGCCGGTCAGTCTCACCTCTGTGCCTGGCAAGATCATGGAGCAAATCCTCCTTGAATCTATGCTAAGACACATGGAAAACAAGCAGGTTATTGACGACAACTAACATGGCTTTACCAAAGGAAAATCGTGCCTGACGAATTTGGTGGCCTTCTACGACAGAGCCACGGCACTGGTGGATAGAGGAAGGGCAACAGACATTATGTACCTGGACTTGTGCAAAGCTTTTGACACAGTCCCACATGACATCCTTGTCTCTAAGTTGGAGGGACATGGATTTGATGGAAGGACCACTCTCTGGATAAGGAACTGGCTAGATGGCCGCACTCAGAGAGTGGTGGTCAATGGCTCAATGTCCAAGTGGAGACCAGTGAGAAGAGGTGTTCCACAGGGGTCGGTACTGGGACCAGTGTTGTTTAACATCTTTGTTGGAGACATGGACAGTGGGATGGAGTGCACCCTCAGCAAGTTTGCTGATGACACCAAGCTGTGTGGTGTGGTGGACACGCTGGAGGGAAGGGATGCCATCCAGAGGGACCTTGACAGGCTGGAGAGATGGGCCCATGCAAACCTCATGAAATTTACCAAGGCCAAGTGCAAGGTCCTGCACGTGGGTCAAGGCAATCCCAAGCACAATTACAGGCTGGGCAGAGAATGGATAGTGAGCAGCTCTGAGGAGAAGGACTTGGGCGTACTGGTGGATGAGAAGCTCAACATGAGCCGGCAGTGTGCGCTTCCAGCAGAGAAAGCCAGCCATGTCCTGGGCTGTGTCAAGAGAAGCATTAGCAGCAGTTCAAGGGAGGTGATTCTCCCCCTCTACTCTGCTCTCGTGAGACCCCACCTGGAGTACTGTGTTCAGATGTGGTGCCCCCAACATAAAAAAGACATGGACCTGTTGGAGAGAGTCCGGAGGAGAGCCACAAAATTAATCAAAGGGCTAGAACACCTCCCCTGTGAGGACAGGCTGAAAGAGTTGGGGTTGTTCAGCCTGGAGAAGAGAAGGCTCCGAGGAGACTTAATAGCAGCCTTCCAGTACCTGAAGGGGGCTTACAGGAGAGATGGGGAGGCACTCTTTATCAGGGAGTGTAGTGAGAGAACAAGGGGTAACGGGTTATAAGCTAAAAGAGGGTAAATTTAGACCAGACATTAGGAAGAAATTTTTCACTGTGAGGGTGGTGAGACACTGGAACAGGTTGCCCAGGGAAGTAGTGGATGCCCCATCCCTGGAGGTGTTCAAGGCCAGGTTGGATGAGGCTTTGAGCAACCTGGTCTAGTGGAGGGTCTCCCTGCCCACGGCAGGGGGGTTGGAACTTGATGATCTTTAAGGTCCTTTCCAACCCAAACCATTCTATGATTCAATGATTCAATGATTCAACGATTCTATGATTCTATGATATACTGGAATCTTCACTGGATACTCTGATAGTTTACTTCCCTTCTCCAGTACCAGGTCTTTGGTTAGGATAGTCATTAACTTTTGTAATTAAGATAATTTTTCTGGGGGAAGGCGGCGAGCAAGTGTGTTGAGAAAAGAGTAAGAATGGTGAGCAGGACTCCCAGGTTTCTTTGCCTGTAGCTTTGTTTTAGCACCTTCACAGAGCTCCATTTTTCTTTCACAGCCTTCCCACCTTCTTTTCCTCATTTACCCACCACTGAAGCAGAACACAGAAACATTGTGTTTCATGAAACATATGCTAGGAATATTCCACGTGCCCTTTTAGCTGGAACATCTCTCTGTTTTCAGAACTCTCACATCTGTCACAAGCTGAATGATCATTCTTTCGCTGCACTTGCCATGCAGGCACCTTGTAAATTATGTCAATAGAACTTTGCAGTGGGATTCTCATAGCCCTCACAAAAAGCGTCCTCGCTTTGGCTGAGCTTGCAAGAAATCCATGTATTTCTTAGCTGTCAGCTACATTTTGCCAAAGTTCACAAACTGCAGCTTAGGAAGGGAGGTGTAAGATGGCTTTTGTGCCCTTCTGATCTCAATCCATCTGTCTCTCGGCTGACTCCTTGCGTTAATTTGATGTTGTTACCAGTTGAGCCAGCTGGCAATGGCCTCAAAGAGTCGATATTTTTTCACTTTGAATTAGATCTACATAAGTGCCTTCTCAAATAGGCCTCTATCAAAAGCCACGGACATTCTTTGAAATGTCCTTGAAAATGGAGTTTGACAGCTAGATGAGATAGAGCAGTGACAGGAGAGGTTCACAGCAACAGAGGTTTCCATCAGGAGCTATGGACATGTAACATGCCCATTGGTATAGCAAAGGAGTGTCACTGTAGCCGCTCAGTGTCTCCATGGGATTTCCTTATCATAGTGGCATAAAGACAGTGAACTGTCTTCTGTACCAAAGGTTTTGGATAGTACTTTAATCCCTTAAGACATGAACAGCATTCTGAAAGAAGACAGGTCCTGTTTGATCTGGTGTGTCAGCTGGTTTTTGACTCTCACGTACAGATGTTTCTATACTCTCCATGACTATAATCTACATTCTTCATGACATCAATAGCCATGGACATGGCTACTTATAGCAGTGACGTTCTGTCTAGAGGGATCTATAAAACTAGGAAAGATGGTTCAGCAGAGACATGAGATGTGTGTTGAATTACTGTGATTTATCTATCTACATCTACAGAAGAAAAGATATTCTATAATTGGTACTAGTACTGCTGATAGTCTTAATCAGTCTTGATATATAGGGAATAATTTTCTCCTATCAACTTTTAATATAAATAGAAAATACAACAAGTAGTATCAGGCTGTAGTCTCACATCAGCCTGGTATCTTGCATACAGCCTACACATAAACACAGTCTGGAAGAACTTTCCTGTCTGTAGATCAGAGTAAACACCTCTGCCATGTTCTGGCTTCTTGCCAGCAGACTTTTACTGGTCCCCGCTCTTTTTCTATATCCTGGGGTACTGGCAGCTGAAGTTTTTCAGTGTGTTCCAACACACATTTTTCATTGCCTACACTTCATTCAGCAGAAAGGTTTATGTGTCTTGTTTGTGTATCTGTTTCCTCTAGCTGTATGTTTTGGTCTAACAGGAGATACTATCTCTACCTACAGTTATTCTGCACTTATAGTCTCAATGATTGCAGATAAACAGTTATACTGCTGATGTCATGACAGATTTGGTGCAAAAAAATGTGACTTTTCTGTGAAATACAGTAAAACCTTTGTTTTTCAGTATGGCACTTTCTTGAACTCTGTGTGGAATAGAAAATTTAACTTTATTTAGAACCTACGGGTTCAGAAAATGTAGAGATGAACATCCAGAAGGTATAAAACTACCTTATACATTAAATCCTTAATACTGAAACTTAATGGCCCATCAGCTTTTCTTCAACCAACAGATTCTGGCATCCCAAGTGCTTTCTGAGTAGGGGTCATGCCATGTCTCTGGATTTCTCATGGGACCAGTCACATGTTCACATTTAACTGTTTTCATGCTGGTTGGCTTTGTCTATGGGATGCTGTAAGCAGTGGGAAGTCAGTAGGAAGCAGCACCTGAGCACATTTCTGCTGTACAGCCTGTTCCAGTGGTGTGCTGTTGATTGCCTGCTGTTTGGCAGAGATGGTGTAAACACACTTACTCCAGCTGGAATCATTAGGGCATCTTGTACCCCATGGAAATGAGTCTTTAAAAACACGGTGCAGTTCTTTGATGAGATTTCAACTCCAGCTGATAACGATAAGATCATTGTAGCAATGTTCTTCAAATTCTCTAAGGTATTTAATTTATTACAGGATGATAATTGGGTTAAAAAGAAAAACAAAGGCTAAAGAAAATAAAACTGGGACACTTAAAAGTGGATTAGAGACTAAAATAGTGACAGGCTGCAAACCATAACACCCTACTGGGAAACATCAACCAGTTAGACTTTTTTTGGTGTGTTTTTCTGAGAGCAGTTCTCACCTCAGTCTTATTCAGTATTTTAATTTATAAACTGTAAGAAAATCTGAAATCAAAATGAAGACTGCAGGTGACAGATGGTAGTGCTGTAAATTTAGGTGGTGAAATGTGATAGAAGATGAGAAATATCAAGCCCTTCTAAGAGTCTTGCACTAGGTCAGATATGGGCTGAACAGAGCTAGATCGTAGCTCATAGGAAGGAAAAAAAATATATCTTGTTTTTTTTTCTTACTATCTACTCACTAGAAACTTTCAAAATTCAGAAAGCTAATGTAAAATATTTTTTAATTTTTTGAGTGGATGAATATTATCTGTTTAAAATTTTAACCAAAGAAAATATTAATACACTTGCTTCTTGCAGAAATCTTCAACATCAGACATTTAAAAACATACTTTAGCGTAAAGATAACAAGAATTTCAACACCGCAAGACATTTTAACAAAAAAAAATATATTCCTTAGTATCAAAATATGTTTTGATTCTGCAAGTGAATTAATCTAACAATCAATTAAGCAAACATATCAGTGAAATCTGTGTCTATTTGCAAAGTATTTTAGTGGCAAAAAAAATTAAATTTTCCTAGATTTAAAATTGTGGGAATTATGTGTCTTTTCACACCTTAAAAAAGAGCATAAGAGACAGTTTTCAGCCAAAGCACTGTCAACACTAACTCAAGAGGGCTGTGTGGGATATGAAGCAACTTTAGAATAGTTCCTAGATCTGCCAGAGAAATCCTTTGTCCTGAAAACAAAAACATGTAAAAATGGTGCCTTACTTGCAGTTTTCTATGCAGACACAAGCATTTGTCTTTGTTATAATCTCTTTTTCTGTCTCTGGAGAACAGATTTCCTGAAGGATACACCAAAACATATGTCAAAGTGTGAATGATGGCAATACACTAAATATGGACTTTGTATTCATAAGTATACTTTTATAGGTATCTTTTAAGGATTTTTCTTTATTTTAGCCTTCAATAAAAAACAGAAACACAAGTCTGCTGCAAGATATGGAGAAATTTATGTTGAAATGTGCATGGTCCCCGTGTTATAGAATTTAGAGTGTTTTTTCATATGTATGAAGGCATCTATATCAATAAACATTCTCCTAGGGTTTTTGACAAAAAATACCCTGGTTTAAGACAGTGTGTGTGAACACATGTGTTCCCCTTCCGTTTTCCCTTCTCCCACCCCACTAGTTGTGATGTCTGTAAAAGAACCAGAAATGACAGGGGACAATTTTATAGGTATTGTAGAAATTATTTATTACTATAAAAATGTAATTCTGTGACTTAGCTACTGAGACATGAGATACTATAGGAAGAATAAGACTATTGATCTGTTAAGACAATAAGAAGCACACAGAAATATGTGAAACAATTTTCTATATAAAAAGGTCAAAATATGAAATAATAAATAGATAAAATCTGGTTGTTAAATTATCTCATAACTTGTCTTTATCTTACTACAAATCTTGTTTTCTAAAGGTAGAACGTATTAGATCCAAAGGTTAAAATAAATCCCCAAACTGTTTTTACAGAAAGCTGTGTAAATTCTGTGAGTTCTGAAGGAACTTCCTTCCTTTCTTTGCAAGGTGTCTAAACGTGATCCTGGGAAGTGTGGGGCAAAAACTTTAAGCAACTCGGGAAATTTCAGAGTAACCAGGCGTGTATGTGATAAGTTTAATTGTCTTCAGAGTAAGAGCAGGCACAGTCTGAAGTTCCAGAGTTACATCAATGTGCAATTTAATGAGGGCTTTAGGTTCATGACCTCCAAGTCCTTTCGCTCTAGTAGTCATCATAATAATATTTGATTTATTCAATTAAATACACCCCATCATAATTATGAAAAAACACTATTATACCTGAAGTAACTTAAAAAGCCCATACCTTCTCTAAAATCCTTGAAAACTCTATAAACAAAACCTAGTGTATTGACATTTATCTTCAGGACAAAAAAGTGCCCTATATCTGAGATACTTTTCTTATCCTTGTTCATAGTGAATTAAGAAGACAGAAAACAGTAACTGAAAAATAAGCTTGAGGTCAGTTTCCAAAATATGGCAGGTCCTTTCTTTTGTAAACAAAATGTGCTTTCTTTAGCATCTGAATGGGCAAATTAAGCAACCTTATGCACAAATAGATATATTCATGAACAGAACCTAACTTTCATCTGTTAAGGGTAAACAAGTGTGTCCATCAGCCTGAGATAGGCAATGCTGGCACAGCTTCACTCCCCATGTCCAACTAGTAGCAAGCATGGATTCCCAGTAAGCACACACATACACTTTCACACACACATATTCTTATATATATGCATACATACTTACACATATACACTCACATATATAACACATATATACACAATACATATATACTTCTATACATGGCCAGCCACACAAATAAGATACAGACATACAGATCATTCACATGAACACCAACAGCATCAGTGGCGTCGTCCTGTTCCCCTCTCTGGCTGAGCAGAAGAGACTATGTGTGTAAATATGTATGACACACGCATACAGTAAAGAGTACCTTACTGGAAAAAAGGAGACAGGTCAGACTATGGCTTTCAGGCACAGGACATGGCTAGACAAGCCTACCCACTAGCCCCTGCTTCCACATGATGGACCCTTTTATTCCCTTATCCCTCTGTTTCCCACACTTGATCTTCCCCAAATCACCTAAATTCCTCCCTTTTCTTGCTTTGGTTCCTCCCTTAAATAATAAATCCTGAGCAATCCCAAGCTGCTCTTCCTCTGCGTCCCATGTATCCCACATGTTCCACACTCCTGGGCAGCAACATCCATTTAGTCTGAAAGATGAACTGAGAGCTGCTTCCAATGACTCATGATGATGGGCTCCATGTCTGGACACTGGGAGTGAGGTTCTCCTTGGGCAATTCAGGGAGAGGCCTGGACAGGATGCCTGTTCCTCAGGAGTCTGTAATTCAGGTTCTCCTGATACCACTGTGACTCCATGCTCCTCTGAGCTCGTGGAGATGGGCTTTTGATGGGCCAGTGCATCTTGGGATGGACCTGAAAGCAGCTGGTGCAGGTTATTAATTGAGTTACCTCTGCCATCATTATTTCTGTGCCTTCTTTGTGCATGCACATGAGCTTTTTCTCACTTAACCTAGCACCATCCTTTAGGGGTTGAACCATATTTTTACCTTAAAATGTGGGTGAGCATAAATGTGCTTAATTTTTCGTGTGTAACTCAGCTATCAGAAGAGTGTTTCTAATTTTATTGTGAAGTGTGCCATAACTTATCCAGCTGTAAAATTTCGTTTTAAAAAAAAAGGAAAAAAGCTTATCCAGTGCAGTGAGAAATATTTCAGGACATATCTCCACTAAAATCTTTTCTCAAGAGTCTTCTGGATATTTAGTTGTGCTTCAATAACATAAGAGAGTCTTAACTAAGATTCTGCTAAGCAGAAGGTGCAAAGTAAGGATGAATCAACAGAAGAGGAAAGTGAGAGTAAAAAGTATTCAGAGTGAAAAGCAGAGAGGGGACAAAGCAAGTGGAAAAGATACATATATATATATATATATATATATAAAGGTCAATTACCATTTTTTAATGTATACCTAACATCTAAAATATTCCCTAGACAGTTATTTCTCTCCACCCCTATGTCCAATGTTGTCTTCTATTACTATTGTTTGCCAAATTCAAGTTTCTAATACACATGAAGAGTTTGTTATCAATAACAATTCAATAAATATCTTTATTAAAAATAATATTAAATTAATATATTTATTAAAATCACCTCTGAAAAAAATACTGTGTAGTACATGAAGGGATATTGAAATATATAGTTAGGTATAGAAAGGAATGAAGCATTGAAAGATCATGAGACATTGTCACAACCATTAACTTCATATTGACAGAAAAATATAGTATTTGCTGGACAATTATTTGAATTTCAATTTGCTTAATCCTAAAATAAGCATAAATCATCAAACTGGGAATGTCTTACACAAGTGTGTTCATGGAAAACACAGTTTTTGTCTAGGAATGTTTCTACTGAAAGATACCTGTTTGCCATTTCTAACATGAAGGCTGAAACAAGATACTTTGCCTTAGGTCGGTCCATGTCTCTGTGTTCACCAGAAACTCTGTGTTGCCTTAAAGAATTTTCACCTTGGATATCTGATCTCCTAATGTTGTTCATTGACTTTTGCTGGGGTGTGAAGGAGTCCATGTGTGCATATTTTGTTATTAAATGAAGGTAAACTCATATAACTCAGTGAAATAAAATACTCTCTGATATTAAATTTAGACAATGCAAATTTTAGAAAATATCATAGTGGTTATTTTATCAAATGTAGTTATTTCCTTATTCTTGTACAATGTGGTATTGCACGAATTTTGGAAATGGGAATGACTAACAGACAAGCTTTGTAGCTCTGCTTTTTACCTCTGTTTTTTAATTCAGTAGTCTGTTTTATCTTTACCATGTAGAGAACAAAAAGCATTTATCTGGACAAAAAAATATTCAAATGTTAATTTTTCTTTGAACAAAGGAAGTCTCAAGTAGATTTGCTGCTTTTTTGTTTAAACCACTTGCAAGACAGAACCTCTATTTTGATAAGGATACAAGATTTAAAGTACAGGAGGGTAGGTGACGTGGGTGTCTAAATTCAAATTTTGCCTCTTTATTTTTTTTTTTGTGTGTGTGTGTGTGTGTGTCACTGGGGAGAAAGTGAATCATGAAAGTGAACTTGATAAGAGAAACCGTCCAAGAGATCACCTCACATTATCAAATGTTCAAAAAATATTCTGCATGGTTAATATGATTTTTTTCTTCTTTTTTTTCTTTCTTTTCTTGAATAAAGGTAACACCTGTACAAATTCACTTTCCCCACAGGAATTATCTTTTGAGATCAACATATTTTGCTTATCTGTAATGGACTTTATGGTATGGAGTTCTTCCCTTCTTCCTGTGTACCATAGGTGAACTGTAGGAAGCATCCCTAGAACTCAAATTAAAAAGCATTAAAATATTTTGTTATCACCTCCTGAAATGAATATCCTCAAAGATGGCCCAGTTGGAGTCCTGAATTAATAAAGCATAACAACTGTGATAGACTTTTTAATATGAAAAGAGAAAGATACAGACAAATTATTTTAGAAAAGGAACTGAAGAGAAAATAATGTCAGCATTTCTACCTGTTGAAGATCCTTATTGAATACATTATCTTGCATTTGAATTTTTGTATATGGTAGTAATTGTTATCACTGGTGTGTCAACAGTTATTCTTGAACAGATAAAATGACAGCGCAGTTATGTATAATACTAAAGGTTTTTCACTTATTAGGTAAATGTTCAGTAAAAAACAGGCTTGAAGTAGCTTATGAGAAAATTAGATCGAATGGCAGTAAAGCTATTTTTCTTTTTTAATTAAAGTTCTTTTGCAAAATTCTATTGCAAATGCAGCCACTTGCAGTTACTGTGTTTTTTGCCTCCAACAAAAATACAACGGCTGTGAATAGAACATAAAAATGCAGGAATAAAATAAAAAAAACCCCAACAATGCAAAGAATTCCACAGCAGAGAAAATAAAGGATCTGTCAATGAACAGACTTAAGCCTGCATAAAAAATTTGGAAAATGAATTCTACATTTTACAAGAGCTGGTCTTCCAATATATGTTGTTCAGTGGCAAATGCACTGTACGGTTCCTAATAAGATTTTAGTACTGCCTGTGCCAGCTGAACTCTTTCCTGTTTAATACAAAATTATGGCAAAGCAATTTGCTTTGTGGAATAAAAAGGAATCCGAAGATCCCAGACAGAGAAATCCAATTTCATCTCCAGACAGCCGCAGCAATATATGCCTTCCATTTTAATGACTGTCAGATTCTATTTCTCCTTTCCTGGCATCACAGAAGAAACTGCCTTTCCTGCCTAGTGAAGAATCAGTTAACCACTGTTATATTTTGGGGGTTTATTTTGTTTGCACCTTGCTTGCAACACATGCACATACATTTATTAAGCCCTCATTTCCTTCTACCATTAATTCAGCTAAAATACAGTTGCCAGGTTAATGAACTGTAGGCTTATAAAAATTCTGTCTGTTGTTCCATCAGCCTTTTCTGATACTATGCCATTGACCCATCAAGTGTGAGCTGATGGCAGATTTCTAAAAAGTGAAACACCTCTTACTTTAAGACTAAAGCTGTATCTAAGCCTCTGAAACACCTGTGAGCTTCTCTATCAATCTATAACACATTTTTTAAAGTATATTTTTTATTTTTCCTCCTTCTGTCATAGAATGTCAAATTCAGGGCATTTTTAGACTGATCAAAGTCTGTCCTTTGAAGAATGGCTCTAGTTTTACATGCCAGTTCTAATAAAAGAACCAGACTTGACCCAATGTTAAAAACCATTTTTGGAGGAAAATGTCCAAGTTTAGGAGGCAAAATTTTCATTTGATTGACATACACTGAAGTCTGTTTATCTTATCTTATAAGTACAACCAAATTGCATTATTTCATTGCTAAGCATTTGAGGAACTTTTTGTTCTTTTTAAAAGTTGGATTCAACTTTACCTGTAGTAAAGGCTCTATTTTGCTGCACACTTTACTATTTGCATACAAATCTGTGTATGTGTTCGGAACTGAAATAACGGAATGCAAAATTTCCATTTCATGGAAAAGTAAAATATTTTTTAAAAGCAAAAAGAATTACCCTATTTAAAAAAAATTCTCTAAGCAAACTACAGAAGGAAAGAATTTCATTAAACAGTAATTCAAACTGGTTTGCACAGAAATATTCTTAATGAAACAGAACCTTAAAATCTGAATTCTTAGGTTTTAATCTACCATTTTTAAGAAAGGACCTCTAAACTTCCATCTATCTTTGAAGCACCTGAGTATTACTGCCAAGAAACTCCTGGATCCCCACAAGGATTTCCAGGCATGCACTTCAAATCTGGAAAGCCAGCTGCATCCTGGGCTGTGACTAGCAGGTGAAAGGAGGTGATTTTCCCCTCTACTCTGCTCTCATGCACCTGGAGCACAGCATCCACCTCTGGAGTCCTCAGCAGAGGAAGGACATGGACCTTTCGGATTGATTCTAGAGTAGGGCTACAAAAATGGTCAGAGGGTTGGACCACCTCCCATATGAGGACAGGCTGAGAGAGTTGGGGTTGTTCAACCTGGACAAGAGAAGACTCCGAGGAGATCTAATAGCAGCCTTCGAGTACTTAAAGGGGGCTAGAGAAGAGATGGGGAGGGACCCTTTATCAGGGAGTGTAGCAACAGAACGAGGGGTAACGGTTTTAAACTGAAAGATGGTCGATCTAGATTAGATATTAGGAAGAAATTCTTTACTGTGAGGGTGGTGAGGCACTGGAACAAATTTCCCAGGGAAGTTGTGGATGCCCCACCCTGGAGGTGTTCAAGGCCAGGTTGGATGAGGCTTAGAGCAACCTGGTTTAGTGGAGGGTGTCCCTGCCCATGGCAGGGGGCCTGGAACTTGATAATCTTTAAGGTTTCTTCCAGCACAAACCATTCTGCGATGATTCTATGAACATGAAGAAAAGTGATAAACAACTCTCTAACTATACCTAGACATCTTCAGCACATGCAGAAAATAATCTGTTATCAGGTAGTATACAATACACACATCAACTAGTTCATTGCACTTGCTTTGGGACCTAAAAATTAAGTCAACATACGTCCGGTGGTATCCTGGAGTATATAATTGACATTCTGAATGTAATTCACTGACTGTTATACACATGTGAAATGAAACCCATTCAAGTTAGTAATATATTAAGGGATGTCAGGACATTTGGAATTGAAGTATTCTTACATTCAGCAATTCAAGAAGTATTTATATTTTAAATTAATCTTGTGTTTGTACTCTGCTTCAGTCCTTATTTCTTCTTCTGGTTTTCTGTTGTGCTTCTTGCCTGATAATTTCTTATTTTTTCTCCTTAGCTATAAGAAATGTGTTCTGCAGGTCATTGGTAGTCTCTATTTGATAGCTCACCATAATATCTCCCTGATTTTTCCCTGTATATTGGCTTCATGGTATACCATCTTTGAACATTTTATTATTTTACCCTGGAAGCTGATTGCTAGCAGTGATTGAAGAATCCTTTCCTATCTGCTCAATGTTTTTGAAGTCTTAGAAAACTTTTTTTTAGTAGTATCATCCTTTTTTGGCATATTCTTCAACAAATCTTGAACTGTTTATGTTATTTATTGTTTTTATTTATCTTTGTGGACATCATCTAGAGAAATGCTTAATCTTATCAATTTTATTTTCATGACAAACTGTAGTTCCAGTGAAACAAATCAGGAATTTGTTGTTTGAGTGTACTGGGACTAAAAACTGACTTTTCGTTGAAAAATCTTGGCAAAAGTAAAGGTACTAAAATAAACTCTGAAGTTAGTGCAAGTTTTCTTAACACAGCAACTTAGATTCTGAACTCAAAGCTCATCGACAACCAAGACAGTTCTAGGATTAATCAGGCTTACTAGGATTTAGTCAGACAGTAACTCTTGGCACAACCTCTTGTCAGCAATTCTGAGCATGACTGTGATCGCCAAAATGTGGCCTGATAAGAGTCAAGAAGTGGGACGACTACATCTGCACCAATTTTGGTCCATGTACCTGGTGCTGGCATTATCTCCACTTGTCAGATGTTAAGATTTTGAAATGGACATAGTGGTCCACGGTAGCTACATGGAGCTAAGGGTTACTGTTATAATTAACAGATTGCTTGAACTGCCAGTAATTAGTAGACCGTCAGTGCAAATTACCTAGTATGAGGAAGCCTGTACATAATACTGCTATAATACTGTTAAATGCTGTATAGAACATCTGTGATATTAAACCTGTAATTTGCATAAACAGGTGACTCCTTGAAAATAGTAAAATTATGGACTTATAACAGCTGAGGATTTTATCTATCACGTTTTTTAAATTTCAATCCATTCTCTTTGCTGAGTCTCAGATCTCTTAAGTAGCATGATGTGTCCAGCTTAGCTTGTTTCTTAATATCATCCTATATTTGACAACCTACTGACATCCTTCTAAGATGTCTTAACATTTGTGTGTTTCTGAAAGTGATATTTTCTGATATTGCATTTCTAAGGAGGCCTTAGCTTTCCTAGTTGCCTCCCTACACTCTCTGACAACATTCTTATATTCCTCCCAAGTGGCCAGCCCCTTCTTCCATGATCTGTAGACCCTCCTTTTACACTTGAGTTTGCCCAGCAGATCCCTGTTTAACCATGCAGGTCTCTTGGCACCATAGAGATCTAGCATCGCTCCTCTCCTAGTCGGCTCATCCACCATTTGCATCAGGAAGTTATCATCAATGCACTGGAGAAACCTCCTGGACTGCAGATGGCTGGCTGAGGAGGCCTTCCAGCAAATGTCAGGGTAGTTAAAATCCCCCACAATAACCAGGGCCTGTAACCGCAAGGCTGCTACCAGCTGCCTGTAGAAGGCCTCGTCAACTTCCTCGTCCTGATCCGGTGGCCTGTAATAGACACCCACGACAGTATCACCCATGCCAGCCTGTCCCTTAATTCTCACCCACAAACTCTCGACTCGCTCGTCACCCACTCCTGGACAGCACTCAATACATTGAAGTTGTTCTCTCACATAAAGAGCAACTCCCCCCCCTCTCCTTGCTGGCCTGTCTTTCCTGAGAAGGGTACAGCCACCCATGGCTACATTCCAGTCATGTGAGCTGTCCCACCATGTCTCTGTAATTGCCACCAGGTCATAATCTCCTGACCGAACACGGATTTCTAACTCCTCCTGCTT
>WKFP01014122.1:64986-75017 GCA_011057875.1 Pterocles orientalis | reverse complement strand
GCTAGAGGGGTCAAGGATAATAGAAAGGGCTTCTTCAAATACATTGCAGATAAGGCCAACACCAGAGGCAATGTAGGCCCACTGATGAATGAGGTGGGTGCTCTGGTGACAGAAGATACAGAGAAGGCAGAGTTACTGAATGCCTTCTTTGTCTCTGTCTATACTGCTGGAGGATTTCCTGAAGAGTCCCATACCCCTGAAGCCAGAGAGGAAGTGAGAACAAAGGAGGAGTTTGCTCTGGTAGATGAAAAGTGGGTCAAGGAGCGGTTAAGTAATCTGGACACCAATAAATCCATGGGTCCTGATGGGATGCACCCACGGGTGCTGAGGGAGATGGTGGAAGTAATTTCTAGGCCACTCTCCATCATCTTTGGTAAGTCGTGGGAAACAGGGGAGGTGCCTGAGGTCTGCAGGAAAGTGAATGTCAAACCAGTCTTCAAAGAGGGCAAGAAGGAGGACCCGGGCAACTATAGACCGGTCAATCTCACTTCCATCCCTGGAAAGGTGATGGAACAACTTATTCTTGATGCTCTCTCTCGTCATATCAGGGATAACAGGGATTAGAGGCAGTCAACATGGCCTCACCAAGGGGAAGTCATGCTTGACCAACCTGATAGCCTTTTAGGAGGATATTACCAGGTGGGTAGATGATGGTAAAGCAGTAGATGTGGTCTATCTCGATTTCAGTAAAGCATTTGACACTGTCTCCCACAGTATCCTCGCAGCTAAACTGAGGAAGTGTGATCTGGATGATCGGGTAGTGAGATGGATTGTGAACTGGCTGGAGAAAAGAAGCCAGAGAGTTGTGGTGAATGGGATGGAGTCTAGTTGGAGGCATGTATCTAGTGGAGTCCCCCAGGGTTCGGTATTGGGACCAGTGTTATTCAGTATATTCATCAACAACTTGGATGAGGGAGTAGAGTGCACCCTCAGCAAGTTTGCTGACGATACGAAACTGGGAGGAGTGGCTGACACGCCAGAAGACTGTGCTTCCATTCAGCGAGACCTAGACAGGCTGGAGATTTGGGCGGGGGAAAATTTAATGCAATTTAACAAGAGCAAGTGTAGAGTCTTGCATCTGGGCAAGAACAACACCAGGTTCCAGTATAAGTTGGGTACTGACCTGTTGGAGAGTAGTGTAGGGGAGAGGGACCTGGGGGTCCTGGTGGACAGCAGGATGACCATGAGCCAGCACTGTGCCCTCGTGGCCAAGAAGGCCAATGGCATCCTGGGGTGTATCAGAAGGGGGGTGGTCAGTAGGTCGAGAGAGGTTCTCCTCCCCCTCTACTCTGCCCTGGTGAGACCTCATCTGGAATATTGTGTCCAGTTCTGGGCCCCTCAGTTCAAGAAGGACAGGAAACTGCTGGAGAGAGTCCAGAGTAGAGCCACAAAGATGATTAATGGATTGGAGCATCTCCCTGATGCGGAAAGGCTGAGGGAGCTGGGTCTCTTTAGCTTGAAAAAGAGGAGACTGAGGGGTGACCTTATTAATGTCTATAAATATGTGAAGGGTGAGTGTCAGGAGGATGGAGCCAGGCTCTTCTCTGTGACTTCCAATGATGGGACAAGGGGCAATGGGTTCAAGCCGAAACATAAGTGGTTCCACTTGAATATGAAAAAAAACTTCTTTACGGTGAGGGTGACAGAGCACTGGAACAGGCTGCCCAGAGAGGTTGTGGAGTCTCCTTCTCTGGAGACATTCAAAGCCCGCCTGGATGCGTTCCTGTGTGATCTGATCTAGGTGCTCCTGCTCCAGCAGGGGGATTGGACTAGATGATCTTTCGGGGTCCCTTCCAATCCCTAACATTCTGTGATTCTGTGATTCTGTGAAGTTGTTTTGAAACTTCTAGTTCTGTGAAGTATATTCCAGGCTGGGAGCAAATAGAGGGTGCAGTTATTTGAGTTAAAGAACAAATCTGTAAAACAAACAAACAAAAATTCCAGACAAAATTAATGTTCAAGGAAGGGGCTTTCTTTCTGTTATTTCACATGTCTGAGGTTTTAGTAAATGAAAGCTCTTTGCAAAACCTGGATAGTAAGGACGAGAGCTGGTTAGGGTTTTTTTAAGAACAGTTTCTTTTTGGAAAGTGCCGATTTGGCAAAACCAAGCTTTTTTAGGATACCTGCCAGTTTTGATAGATCTTCAGTTAGAAAACATTTCTCAGATGTAGGAGTAGATTTCTCTCCAAAATGAGAGAACTAGAACAACAAATCACTTGTAGAACTCACCTGACTTTGACAATCTCAGCTACATCTCTCTCACTTCTTTCATTCTGGTCCAATTCCTTTCTGTCACATCTCCCCATTTTCTTATTCATAGCTGAGTCTAGAAGGGTGTTATAGGAATTCCTCTGTAGGAATACCTAAGAAATTTCTGTAAGTGGAACCATTCTATGTTGATTAAAAAGAGACAGACAATTGTCTTGAATTTTTTAAAGGAAAAACAAAGTTCCCTTCTACATTAAATTTTGAAATGTTTGAATGCCCCATGGATTCACAACTCCAGTTTCCAACCACCTCTAATTATGTGTTCACAAGGGAGATTTTGGTTACACACAAGTGGGGGTAGACAGTAGGCGGATGGTCATACGTCTGTAGCAGGCAACTAGTTTGTTTTTGCAAACTCATGACAAGGTCAAGAATTATGATAACTCTCCTTAACAATGTTTTGTTTTTTCATGTTTGAAATGAAGACTACAGAATATCAACCACTTCCTCAACAGGCTGAATATAATGTATCTATAGGGTGGATGCTGAGCCTGGGTGTTTTATAAAGAGTAAAAGAACCCCTGACTCCCGTTCAAAATTTAAAAAGAAAAAAGTTTAGTATCATGAGATGATGTGATAGCCAACGCTTTTCTACCTGAAGACTGTGTCATGGGGAAAAAAAAAATCATGAGACAAATATTTTTCAACAACAAGGAAGGTTTTATATCCAGTATTTATCTGTTGGAGAAAATCAAAGCTTATTTCAGAAAGAGTTTTGGAACTATTACAATTCAACATCTGTGCAGGACACAGAATTGGATGACTCAGAAGATGAACTACAGTGAAAGCTGCCTTAAGACACCACCAAGCCCCCGCTGCAAAGAAAGCTATGTGGAGAGAAAGCCAATTCTCAGCTGACCTAGAAGATTGCTAATCTGTGCAGAAAAAAAAAATAGGAATGCTGGAGAGGAAAAGAAAAATGTGTTTATATGTATAGACATGGAGAAAGAAAAACAAAATCAACACCTTAATTTAGATTTTTTTCCCTTTAGTTTAGGAATGAGAGATTGAATTCATTATTCACAGAAGGAAAGCCATATTCAGTCAGCCAGAGCTTCAAGATGGCTCCCGATACAAGTTAATTAAGGTGCCTGAAGTTTCTCATGTGAAACAACAAACTGCTGCTTGAATATTTAAATGTTGATACATTTAACTGTTACTAAATGTTGTTAGGACCAGAGAAGCTGGAAAGATCTTAGAATATACTTGTACAACTCTGCAGTAAATAACCTCTTAATGTAACAAAAAGTAAGAAAAGGTGCCTATCTAAACAGATACTTAAAATCTGTTTAAATATTGCCAGACAGGAGAGTGGTCTAGAACAGGAGATGAGACACGCATTCTGTTCTGATAAGTTAAAATACAAAAGTAATTAATTGTGATGTGGTAGGCATTCCAAAAAATGGAATGTGCTTGCTTTCCAAAAATTGAAAGCTACCCATGCTAATGTAATTAGCAATATCACCAGTAATAGAAATACATGATTAAAAACTGTGTTTCAGAGAAATGTCTTTGGATTTCTGAGGTATGCTGTGCTCTTTTCCTGCTTAGGAAGTCCAATTACCCAACTGTTTTGATTTGTAATACCAAAGTGCTATCTTGATAGAATAGTATTTTTGTATGAATTTTGTTATAATAGGAAACAACAACATCACTTGGAAACAAGAAGAAAGTTGAAAAAAAATCAGGTTAAATTAAGGAGAATAAAAATATGAAAAATATATTACGCTATTAAAAAAAATCTTATAGAGTAAAATGGGGAAGCAGTGACAGAAAAAGTTGTGGGTAAAGGTAGTTTCTATTGCTTGCCCTGGGTAGATCTACAGAACAGACAGCATATGTTAGGAAACAGCTAAGTAAATGAGCTCAAGGTAACCGATTTTCCCCAGGAATTTGAACTGTCATGAATATTTATATACTTTACTACAGTATACTAAACCCTTAATTACTTAAACCAGGAGTGGTATGTTCCTCAAATGACAGAGAGCATAGATGGTCCCAGAAGACTTAACTGTGGTTTGAAAATACGTGTCCTTCAGAAGCATGCTAATCACTGAGTATTTTACCAAAAATAACAGGGTTAGAAAAATTATTGTTTTAATTCTACATTTTCCGGCTATGTACTCTGTAGTTTACAGAGGCACTGAGATGATGTCAGTTAGCGGTTGAGTGAAAAGTGGTCATGGCACCTCATCCTACTTTAGCTAACTGGATTGAACAATAAAGATAACCTTAGTTGTCTTGGCAATATTAAAAGCCCTCAAGAAAAGTCTACAAAGAAAATTCTGTAAATAGGTCACTCTACAGATCACAGTGGTTAGAAAAAAGGGCTGATCATGAATGCTAAATGTCTCTGAGTTTTCTTTTATATAGTGCCACTTACTACTGCTGAAATTTGAGTTTTTAACTTTCGCTATGTTGGCTGCCCGTGTTCCTAAGCAATATAGTATGACTTTTTTCTTTCAGTAGAAATTTCTTGCAAAAGAAATAGGCAGGATGATTAGCCACTTCAATCTTGTGAAATTCCACATGTTTTACCTAAATAATTCCTCTCTCTTGAGATGCTACAAGTCAGAAATACATTTTTTTAGGTTTTTTTTTCCTAGCAGTGCATTTTGTCAAATTACTAGCAGTAAAGTTAACAATGGAAAGGCATTTTTTTTTCAGTTTAATTTTTTCCTCCTAGATCTAAACTATTCTCTGTTTTCTGAATGACATATAGGATATAGGTATCTGGTTGTTTAATTTCAAATGAACAAACATTTTAAAAAATATACAGAACTATAATCCAAAAAATGTCTTGATAGAAATGTCATAGCACGTCTTGTAGTAAAACGGGAAATATTCATGATGTGGGCTGTATAACAAGGAAAACATTTTCTAACATATTTTGCAAATACATCTTTGGTGAATTGTTGTATTAAAAATCGTGCTGCAGAAATTAGAAAAATTACTGTAGATATTTGACTATTATATTTCTAGGCATTGTATAAGTAAACTAATGATCATTAAGTAAAGTTTTACATAAAAGACTTGGTGCTTCACTCTTTAAGTCAACATGTGTTAAGTAGCTTCAATAGTTTGTTTCAATGATGCCTGCTTTCAACTGCTTTTCTTCAGATTTGAATTTTTAAATTAGTTTCCATAGCTTCCTCTGCCCTCTCTTCTGAAATCCAGGACAAACACACTAATTTTTTTTTTTATTCTTTTTTTTTTTTTTTTTTTTTTTTTTTTTTTTTTTTTTTTTTTTTTACCTGACAGTTGCTCTTCCTTTTTTTCGCTGTCTTAAAATGCACTTTCATTACATAAGTTATTGTGGGTAGATCTTACAATACTGTGTTGGCTTTCATCTCTTTTCATCCAGCTGGCAGCTCTCTCAACATCGTTAAACCATGGCTGTGTAGGATACATACAAATATTCCTATTTATTATTTGTCTGATGTTCAGCCAGTTGAGTTATTGGAAGGCTTGTAAAGGTGCAGTACTTCAGCTTCCAGAAGAAATGCCAGCACATTCTTTCACTCAAAACTCAGGAATGTAAATTGTCTGTAGTAGTTGCTCCTCTGAGTAACGTTTAAAAATTGAGTGGAGCATTCTTATGTTTTATAACCATATGGTGTACAATTTGGCAGTGTTTATGGACTTAGCATTTTCGTTTGATGAGCTTCCAAAAATTTTCATAAAAGCAGATTCTCTTTGTTATCTCTTTCATATCAGTTTTCTTATAGAATTCACCAGCATCTTCCAAGAGAACATTGTTACACTGTTAGTAGGTCACATGCTGTTTATTCTCTCCCAAAAGAGAGAAGGATGAACAGCACAGGTATTGTTACAGTGTGTTTTATACACACCGATGTCTATACATCTATGTCCATATAAACAACATATTTATATGTAAGTGTGTGTAAGAGTCAGTTAGAAAATTAGCTTGTCTCAACCTTGTCATTAAGGACATGACACCCTCAGTTAGACTATAGGGTCCTTTCTATAGATTTGATGCGGCCTGGGAGCAAGACTCATCTCGACAGGCCTGTTGCAGCAAAGTTAAGATATCATGAGAAAATCTCCAGGGTAAAAGTAAAACACAATTGCCACTTTCTGAGACAAAGGCGCAGCTGGCGTGCAAAGAACTTGTTTCCCTGGTAACGCATCCTGGTACTGGTACAAGATGGATTGATGGGGGACGGAGTGAAACGGTCTCATTCCACGGCCCTGCCCTGTCCAAGACTATCTGTACCTCTGTAAGGACGGGAACAATGAGCTGCAGATGCCACGGCTATCCAACCAGAAAGACGGCAGACACCATGCCAAGCACTGTGACAAAATCTTTACCCTGAGGAGAACTTTGCTTGTTATAATGTCATTATAATACCAGAACACACCTCCATCCCAAAGGCTACCCGCCTCCAAGGTAGAGGAGGAGCAAGGTGTGTAGTTTAGCATAAAAGGTCATCCCCTAGCAACCTAAAGTTGAAGCCTTCCCCACCAAGGATCGATGACGATCGATCGTTAGGACCGCTGTTGGCTCCGGGCCCGGGGGACGCCTTGGACCCGTGGTGGTAGCTATATTCCTCTTTTCCTCTTTTTACTTACTTTTCACTCCCTTTATCTATCGCACGTCGCTTACGGAAACAAAATAATAAAGTTTTTGCTGTTTAGTTAAAGCTAACCCCTTTTGGCGTGGTCGCCTTAATTTTGCACTTAGAGATCTCAGCAAAGAACCACCACGAGTCCTTAGTGGACTGTGACAGTGTGTTGCTGAATTTTATGTTTTAATAATGCTGGACTAACGTGCCTTTCCCCTCATGCAGGAGTGATGAGATGTTCTGTGTGTCTGTGTGTGTGTGGTGGCTGGGTATGACAGTGGTAAGAACAGAGGGGGGGATGAAGGAATGGAATATTTATCTTACACACAGTTAAACCTGGAACAGATGTTGTCTACCACATGTGACCATGCTACATACTACAGAGAGTTCAGCTTTTCCCAGAAATAGAATCCCTTATTGCAGTTTTCACTTCCAAACCTTTTAAAAGTTGTTTTAATCTGCCATAGAGGACATAAAGACCAAGGGACTCTAATTTAATATTCCATGGCAAGCCAGTGTGTAGACCAGAAAAGAGACCAAGAAAGTTTTTTGTACCCTGGACCATTGGAGCAAGATACCAAGGAGTTCTGTTTGTTCTCATAAGCATCAGTAAGGTTCGCACCTACAACACTACCAATATCTGCAACTACTTCTGTGTCACAGACTTCACCAACTAACTTAATCTTCCTGGTATAATTAAAGTGATATTAATACCTACTTTTCTGTATTTCTGTTTGTAGGGTTTTTTTGTTTGTTTTTTTTTTTTAGTTTCACCTGAGCAAAAGTCGTATATGATTGATTACAGCAAAGTACAATGAAGCACCCAAGAAAGACATAATGCAAAGTGGTTAAAAGAACTGTTGTTTCTGATTTTGGAAATGCTTTATAGACCTTTTTAAATCGTTTTACACACAAAGGCATATTAAATTGATGTGTTTAAATTTTGCATTTAAACATTTGGTTTTGTTCCTTGGTCCTGCGGGCACAGTATGCAAATAACTTGGAATATCGGAAGGCCTTTTGATTCTCAAAGTTTTCTCTTCAGATTGTTGCATTTTAGACAAAAATTGAGTTAGTAACAATTTTAGCATATAATTTTCTAAGTATCTGATGAAAACTTTTAAAAAGTATACTGAAGCAGCACAACCTTTTTTTTTTAAAATCTTATATTTTTGCAGCATATTAATCTCTGTATTTTATGATTCCTATTCTTATTTTAATTAAATTCAGGGTTTAATCTTGCTTAGCCTATAGTTCCTTATCTTTTTAAGTGTTTACCTATTTCATTTTTTCCCCTAACAAATGATGATCACAAATGCACTACCTTAAGCAGTTTATTTTAAACCCTAAACCTGAAGTGTCTAATTTATTTATGAGGCTAACTGTGCATAAAGCTGTTTAGTCAAATTAATGCTTTGCAGATTTTTGAGTTTTATAGGAAAATACATACCCTGATCTAATGCTTTTACATTAAACACATTTATTTGCACTATATTTGTCTGCATATATTTCCATTCATTTTAGTATCTCCATGAAACACATAAGCAATAATGAACTCCTTTAAAGTGTCCCAGTCTGCCTTATCATTTCCCATTCTCCTTGGGAGTAGTAGGCCAGAATGAGAGCTAGTACACATAGCAGTGCATCAGATGATGTGTTTTAGTTGCAATTCCCCATCCACTACCAGTGGCACTGCAGAAGCTGCTACTCAGCTTGCAGTGAGATGTTCCAAAGACACAACTGGAAATCAAAGACCGAGCAGATTGTTGTCTCAAATTGTTGCTCAACATAAGAAAGCAGTAAAGAGCCGTGTTATAAACTAAAGTCCTAATGCCGTAACACTAACAGTTAGCTTATAATCCGAATTTTTGGAATTGCTCAAGGCACCTCCAAAAGGAAAAAAAAAACGAACCACAAACCAAACAAAAATCACCTTGAACTACTAGAGGTGGAATTTCAGAGTATATAGCTGGGGATTATGTTAATTTATTTTGTCTGTTCTCGACAGTCTAAGACTTTTAACACAGAAGCACTAACATATGTACATATTCTGGTGTCAGAAAGAGTTTGCACAACTTAAATGTTTGAGAGCACACAATTTCTTTTATAACTTGTGATGTTATTTTATTCAAAGAAAGCTTAGGGAATTTTACAAGGCATTCCTTGTCATTGTACAAAAGAAGATCACTATAAGATTTTCAGCTTTTCATTGAGAGGAAGGAAAAAAAAGAAAGAAGATATATTTAATGTGTTTTCTTAGAACAAGGTTAGTTTCAAAATGTGTGTTTTCACATTAGGCACGACTTCACCAGTTTCACCTCTGGCAGCTGAGGTTTCCTGATGGATTAGTGTCTTCACTTTGCTTATGAGGTTGCAGGAGTCATGTTTCCTGTGATGCACAAGAAAACAATCTCAAGGCACAGGGGAATTGTTCTGTTCAGACATAATGGTCAATTTAAAACATATTTTCATAAAAGTTTCTGCCTGCTTTTTATGACCCATGTAAATGAAAAGCATGTATTAGACACATCCTTAAGGTATTCACGATAAGGTTTTATATAATCAAGACGAAAAATTTACCTGTTTAACTCAAAATCCAGTTTTCATTGACTTCACCTATGTAGAACGTTTATATGTAAAGTGCATAAATGCATTACTCTAAAGTCAGTTGTGTATTTATAAAAATAAGAGTACTTGGAAAAGTTTAAAAGTATAGCAAAAAGATTGACTAATGTACTGTGAAAAAGATATTTGAAACCAAAACTTTTTGAAGATTAAGAGATACAATACACAGTACAATATTTTCTAGCATTCGCAAGATGTTACATCACATTGCAATTTTTCATTCACACTAGAACTTCTTCTGTTTTTCTGACATTTAATTTTTTTCTGATGTGGCTAGAAGGTGAAGTGGAGTAGAGCAACAATATAGAATACACTGTCAGTAATGTCTGTCTGTACTGTCGTGGGTGTCTATTACAGGCCACCGGATCAGGATGAGGAAGCCGACGAGGCCTTCTACAGGCAGCTGGTAGCAGCCTCGCAGTCACAGGCCCTGGTTATTGTGGGGGATTTTAACTACCCTGATATTTGCTGGAAGGCCTCCTCAGCCAGCCTTCCGCAGTCCAGGAGGTTTCTCCAGTGCATTGATGATAACTTCCTGATGCAAATGGTGGA
>WKFP01014122.1:27657-38488 GCA_011057875.1 Pterocles orientalis | reverse complement strand
AGCGTGGCAAAAAAGTCTTTGTGTGAATACAAAATCTCAACAGCTTGTTATGGAAGGAGACACTGAGAACATATTAAACTGATAAAAAAAAAATCAAACATGCATTATTTTAAAATGCAGTAGTTTTTATTATAAAGATATTCAAAATCTTTTAAAATTATAGACAAAAAATAAAATGTAAACTCTAAACAAACAGTTCTGGATCATCTGGATTAGTTTCTTAAAAATACAGGTCAATGCCTGTGAATACGGCATTTTTTAAAAATTTCTTAAAAGAAATCTTCACAAAAAGGAAAAAAAAAGTTAATTGAATCTCTTAAGAACATATTTAAAAAAGCTTTCAGTCATCACAAAAAGCAAATACATAGTGTAAGATTTTCTGTACTCTTAAGTATTTATTTTTGATCATGCAAAATATTTCTTCTAATAAAGAAAATGAAGCTTTTTCCTTAATTTAATTATCTGTATTCAGTTGATAACTTGAAAATAGGCTTTCTTATAATGAATATATTGTCAGGCTAAAAAACAGAAATGAAAGTTTTATATCAAAGTTAGAGGGGGAGTAGATATGAAATTCAAATTACTGAATTGAACAATTATGAAAACTTATCATGGACTTCAAGTTGTTACTATTAATAATTTTTTAACGGATAAACACTTTCCACTTCATCAGTAAAACTGAATTTTGTGACTCCTTACATTTACAGAATATTATTTTTTTCTTCATTTTGTTCTTCAGCAAAGTTCAAAGATATTCTGGGACATTTTGAATGGTAGCTTACAGGTCACCTAAAACAGTTCCTTTTTGTCATGGGCAGAAAGCTGTACGCCCACAGAACTTTTGGGAAAACAGCATGAGATAAAAAGTTACTATCCTGAGTAAAACTTTGTTGTGTATAAAAGAAACGGGGTTCATGAAGCCTGGCTCCATCCTCTTTGCATGCTCCCTTCAGCTGTTTGAGCCTTTCACTGTTGAGCACTCCCTCTCTGGGCGAAACAGTCCCATCTCTTTCAGCCTTTCCTCACAGGAGAGATGTCCCAGTCCTTTAATCATCTTTGTAGCTCTTCATTGGACTCTCACTAGTATGTCCTTGCCTCTCTCATAACAGAAAGCCCAGAACAGGACACAACATTCCAGGTGTGACCTCACCAGTGCTAAGTAGAGGGGAAGGATCACCTCCATCAAATTGCTGACAATAATTAACATAATGCAGTCCAGGATACCACTAGATCTCTTTGGCACAAGGGCATATTACTGGCTCATGTTCAAAGTATGAAGCTCATGACTTCATACTTCTCCTTGTTAAACTTCATGAGGTTCTTGTCAGCCTGTTGAGGTTCCTTTGGATGCCAGTACAACCTCTGGTATATCAACCATTTCTTCCAGCTTTGTATCATTGGCAAGCTTGCTGAGGTACACTGCCCCATTATCCAGATGTACATCCAGACTCGGTGTATACTGCCCCATTATCCAGATGTTGAATTGGATTGGACCCAGTACATTACTAGTTACTGGCCTCCCACTACACTTTGCACCACTGGTCACCACCCTCTGGGCTCAGTTGTTCAGCCAGTTTTCAGTATGTTGAGCAGTTCCTGACCTTCTCAGCTTGCTCCACAATTGGGTCCCAGTGCTTTGCAGAACATACCCTACATGAGACACACGGTCATTTTCAGGTTTGTGATCTGTCTGGAAGATTATTTTGGACTTGGGTTTACATCTAGCATCCAGCACAGGCGTATTCAGCGAGATCTCAGCTTTGGCCACCATGAGAAGGTTGTTTCAAAATATTTGCTTATATATTCTATATTATGGTTCAGTATGAATATGTAAAAAAACAACATTATATAGTTTATTTCTGAAATTCAGGTATCTATCACTTTCCCCCAACTATGTAGTCATATGTGTTAATAAGTTTCTTGTGCAAGACTCTTGCACTAACAAAAGTTCCTCTTTGTTGAAGCTAGGAAGAGTACCCTACTTAAAAGTTTCAGAGTGAGTGTTCATTTCTCTTTTCATCCTTTAGTAAATGATGCTCTCCTCAAATTTCACTGTCTTGATTGGCTGTTGTAAGTCCCTATTTCTGCTTAAAAGTATTTCACTTACCGGAAAGGTGCCCAGAATCCTGCTGCTGAGAGTCTTTGGGAGGCCACCTCTGAAGTTTTCCATCATCCACTTCTTCTTGTTAATCCTTTTAAATTGAGGGATGGAAAGCAAGTGAAGGGTCAATCCCTGTTGTGGTTTATAGTGGGAGTATGACAGTCACTTTCCGTATTTTGTAGTGACAAGACCTGCTGAGTACTTCTGTATCTGCTGCTTTTGGCCTTGTAAAACTTTAAAACTCTCTGTAGCGCTTTAAAATCTCTGTTCTCATTGGAGAGTTTATCCAATGTATGTAGAAAATTGAGAATAGAAGTAGGACTTGATTATTAATTTTGGACCACTTCTGCACTTAATGGAAAACATCCACTAGTTATTTCTAACCAGACTTCACATTTCTTAAATGTAAATTTTAAAATATAAAATATGCAATACTGGAAAAGTTCTCTCATATATGATGTTGCATTAAGTCTCCAGAAAAAATATATGATAGATATGGCAAAAAAGTTAATTGAGCTTTTTAACTTAATATTTAGTATGGCATTCTGATGGCTATAAAATATTTCAGACAGTGCTTTGCCTTTGCTGTTGGTTTAACAAGTTGGCTTAATTCCAATTTCATTGTGTTGTGTTTGCTGTTTCTATGGCAGTGACAGAATATTATTATTAAGGCAGAAAAGGACTGAAACAATATTTAAGGAAAGTCTGAAACCTGACCCATTATGCATTAGATGTAAACATTTTAAAAACCATGTTAAACCAAACCGGTAAAGGACAATTGACTTCTTTCACTTATAAGACAGACCATGAAAGAAAAGGGATTTTTTTTTATCAGCAGCAATAGAATTAATACCTTAAATATGGGCTTCATTCATCTTTGTCCATTCTTCATTTTGATTATAAACTGGCTTAAAGCAGATTAGAAGGAATGTACTAGTGGCCACTGGAGAAGTCATAATCAAGAACAGTAGTAATGAAAAACCAGCAGAAATTCTTACTCCATCATATTTCACATAACAAGTCTATGAGTTTATATGTGCTATAATAAGTATACATGAAGTTCACCTTTAAACTTTTCAGACTAGAATCAAAAAGGTTATACTTATTCCAGTTCTAGTTATACTATCCAGATACATCCTGAAATTTTCTAGAAAGGTCATGGTAACTCAAAGGATATACAACTTTCCTGGTATAAAATAGTTCACTGAGCATATTGTCAATGTGTTTAAAACAATTGATTTGAGATAAAAATGGCTGCATGTGGGAGGAAATAATTTATATTAAAGGAAGAGAGACTGAAGCTTGAAGTTTACTTTAATATAAACGAGAAGACCTCTAGGTTTATGCATCATGAAAAGACATTTTAATATCAGATTATTATTCTGTACTCTACTGAATTATTTTTACCTCTGGTTGTCGTGATACCATGGTTCCATAATTACTCACTTTTGTGTGTTGGAATATTGTAAATATTGCACAGCTAGTGCATGCTCTTCTTGGAAAATATGACCTGGCTGTTGAATTCTAAATCAAGCTCAGGTGAACATTCATTAATATGTGCTGGACTGGGGTCTGTGATAACATTATTCTTGATTAGGATGATGAATATGATTTTTTCATTAACAAAGAAATATTTTCTAGATACAAAATCTATGGAGTCTGCATTTCATTTTTAAGTTGTTGGGTTTTATTCAGCTAATTTGCCCATGTGTTTATTTGACACAGGAAAAAAAATAGAAAGAGGAAACTTAAAATTACTTCTGTTGGATATGGTTGAAGGCCATCCAGATGTTCTTAAGCAAGTGCTTAGCTTTTGGCATGGTAAAAACTGGGACAAGATTTCCATGCGTTTCATATCTATTTTTGTTTGTTAGAATACCTTTTCTGGCTTTATCTCACAGAGGTGATATTATGAGTTTTATACGCAAATCTGAAAAATGTAAAAAAGACTTCTGGAAATAATTGTAAAGTTCTATGAAATTGTACTAAAGCAGCTATGAGTAAATTAGTGTAGGGCTGGAAACAAAGCCTAAGAAATTTTGATTTTATTGTAAGATTTTATTATATATTATTTAGTCAAATCATTCATTTTAAAAAAATTTTAATACCATATGTCAATCAGTTAGAAATACATCTGGAATGAATACCTGATGAATTTCCAGTGGAAAAAGGCAGCTCTTCATGGTTTGTAAACAGGTAAATAGACCATCAAAGCTTTCCTATGAGTCAACAAATTCAAATTTGGGAAACAAAACCAGAAAAATCAAATCCCTTAGATGATATATGTAACTAAATCTACTAAAATGTTCTGTCCCACTTAGAATTACAATATGTTCTATGTCTCTGGCTAACTTCTGATGTAAATGTCAGCATTGCTTGATGAGAAACTTAACATGAGCTGGCAATATGCACTTGCAGCCCAGGAAGCCAACTGTGTTCTGGCTGCGTCAAAAGAGTTGGGACCAGCAGGTTGAGGGAGGTGATCCTGCCCCTCTATTCCACTCTCGTGAGACCCCATCTGGAGTACTGTATCCAGCTCTAGAGTCCTCAGCAAAAGAAAAACATGGACCTGCTGGAACAGGTCTAGAAGAGGGCCATGAAGATGATCAGAGGGCTTGTACACCTCTATGAGGACAGGCTGAGACAGTTGGGTTTGTTCAGCCTGGAGAAAAGAAGGTTCCAGGGAGACCTTATAGCAGCCTACAAGTACTTAAAGGGGACTACAGGAGAGATGGAGAGGCACTCTTTATCAGGGAGTGTAGCGACAAGATTAGGGGTAACAGTTTTAAACTGGAAGAAGGTAGATCTAGATTAGATATTAGGAATAATTTTTTTTCCTGTGGGGGCAGTGAGACACTGGAATAGGTTTCCTGGGGAAGTTGTGGATGCCCCATCCCTAGAAGTATTCAAGGCCAGGCTAGATGAGGCGTTGAGCAACCTGGTCTAGTGGAAGGTGTCCCTGCCCATGGCAGGGGGCTTGAACTAGTCGATGTTTAAGGTTCCTTCCACCTCAAACCGTTCTATGACTCTATGATTCTATGAAGCATCATATTGAGAATTATGTTGTATCACAGCACTGTTCAAGGGAGTAAATAGAAATAAACCTACACATACACTATACAAAGAGGGATAATTGCTGTTTTTATGGCTGTTTACATTTTGTTAACGACAAACCATTTTCACTGAATTAGAATTTGTCTCCGATCCTTCCCATACAGAACACTACTTAAGGTGGTGATTTTTTCCTTTATTTTGTTACTGCCTATTAAATTAAAAGTAAAGTATGTGTTTCTGTGTCTGGCTTGTGCTTATCAATGTCAGCTGCTTATTAGCGTATATACAATTTCTAAATGCGTTCTACATCTGAAATGCTATTTTTGCTATTCTAACCAATGACAGTAGAAGTTGGAAATGGTAAATTTATTTCTTGCAATTATATTTTAAGAAAAAACCAAACAAACAAAGCTCCCTTTGTTTCTCTAAAGTTACCTTATTCCCCCCTTCTTAACTCAGCTTAGTCATTTGGAAACAATGTTGATTGTCTACCAGAGGCTAAACAAAGGTATCAGGAACATAGAAATAACATATTGTAATAAGGTCTTTGAACTAAATCACTCTTTCTGTAGGTAGGTAATTGGATACAGGAAACATGGGCTCCTCTAACATGGTTCATAAAGCAGTACTTCAAGAAATAACACAAACGTGTAACCAATGTCTAGCTGAGAAGCAGTCCACAGAAGCTAGCTTTGCCATCTCCAGAAGAATTATCCCAGTGGGTTGCTGAAGATTTTAGTCCTCTGTCATTTACTTAAACAAAATCCACATTTGGATTTTGAAGATTTATAGAGAATGAGTTGGATTTTTCATTCCGTGGCCAACTGAACATTGGCCTACAGTACAAAATGGGCTACCCCTTTTGAAGTTAAGTGGAATGTTCGGGAGATTTTATTAGGAAATCCAAAGAACACATGGGTATATAAATTGTTTCCCTGTATAGGGGCATATGATGACATAGTGTGGTCCTTTTTCTATAGCTTGTGAACTGCTTTAAAGCGTCTTGTATTGATTATTAGTCAAATGTTCAAATGTTACTGGCACGGACAACCCAGCCTAGTGTGGAAAGCAAGATATTATGTTTCCTGCTCAGTACTATTGTCCATATGCAAAAGAATTTGTTGATCTGGAGTTCATCTCATTAAGCCTTAGGTGTTTAAAAGACATCAATAGGACTCAGAACAAACTGGTTTATCTGAAAATAAATACTTATCAGCTTGTCAGATGCAACAGACATTATCTACCTGGACTTATGCAAAGCTTTTGACACAGTCCCACATGACATCCTTGTCTCTAAGTTGGAGGGACATGGATTTGACGGAAGGACCACTCTCTGGATAAGGAACTGGCTAGATGGCCGCACTCAGAGAGTGGTGGTCAATGGCTCAATGTCCAAGTGGAGACCAGTGAGAAGAGGTGTTCCACAGGGATCAGTACTGGGACCAGTGTTGTTTAACATCTTTGTTGGAGACATGGACAGTGGGATGGAGTGCACCCTCAGCAAGTTTGCTGATGACACCAAGCTGTGTGGTGTGGTGGACACGCTGGAGGGAAGGGATGCCATCCAGAGGGACCTTGACAGGTTGGAGAGGTGGGCCAATGCAAACCTCATGAAATTCAACAAGGCCAAGTGCAAGGTCCTGCACGTGGGTCGAGGCAGTCCCAAGCACAAATACAGGCTGGGCAGAGAATGGATAGAGAGCAGCTCTGAGGAGAAGGACTTGGGCGTACTGGTGGATGAGAAGCTCAACATGAGCCGGCAGTGTGCGCTTCCAGCGCAGAAAGCCAACCGTGTCCTGGGCTGTGTCAAGAGAAGCATTAGCAGCAGGTCAAAGGCGGTGATTCTCCCCTCTACTCTGCTCTCGTGAGACCCCACCTGGAGTACTGTGTTCAGATGTGGGGCCCCCAACATAAAAAAGACGTGGACCTATTGGAGAGAGTCCAGAGGAGAGCCACAAAATTAATCAGAGGGCTAGAGCACCTCCCCTATGAGGACTGGCTGAAAGAGTTGGGGTTGTTTAGCCTGGAGAAGAGAAGGCTCCGAGGAGACTTAATAGCAGCCTTCCAGTACCTGAAGGGGCCTACAGGAGAGATGGGGAGGCACTCTTTATCAGGGAGTGTAGTGAGAGAACAAGGGGTAACGAGTATAAGCTAAAAGAGGGTAAATTTAGACTAGACATTAGGAAGAAATTTTTCACTATGAGGGTCGTGAGACACTGGAACAGGTTGCCCAGGGAAGTAGTGGATGCCCCATCCCTGGAGGTGTTCAAGGCCAGGCTGGATGTGGCTTTGGGCAACCTGGTCTAGTGGAGGGTCTCCCTGCCCACGGCAGGGGGGTTGGAACTTGATGATCTTTAAGGTCCTTTCCAACCCAAACCATTCTATGATTCTATGATTCCATGATTCTATGATTCTATGATTCTATGATTCTATGATTCTATGATTCTATGTTTCTATGATTCTATGATTCTATGATTCTATGATTCTATGATTCTATGATTCAAGCCAAAACCCAGAATATTTTAATAGCATGAAGCTGAGGGAAAGAGTTGCACATTCTGGTTCAAGGCACAAAAACTGGTGATATTTGAGGGAGAAAGACTCTATGGGATAGTGATGAAAGAACATATAGAATGGAGTGAGCCAAACATTTTTCCGTAGAAGTATGAACTATTTTTATGCAAAGAGAAGATTAAAGAGACAGTTCTCTTTGCAACATCCAAATTTTACCAGAAAGTATAAATGGGTACGAAAAAATTCCTCCTTAAAAAAAAAAAACAGAAAAAACCCCACAGCAGTATTTCTATATTTTAAAAACTACTGCTGAATGTATGTTACTACACTTTAAGGTTTATGTGCACCAAAACATCAATTTTCATATCACCTCTTAAAGGTTATTGTGTGGAGCACAATTTTAGCTGTCTTCCTTAATGAAAACTAAATCAACCCAAGGTGGTACACTATGTTCTTTCTAACATTGTAAGAAACATGTCCTATACTGACTCAAGTTCTAAAAAAAAGAATTAGTCATCAAATGTAGACCATCTCTTGTTGTATTCAGGAATCTCTTAAAAGCTTGTGTTCTACAAGAGACTAGATGAAATACGCAGGTTATTTTCTCACCCAGCCTGCAGAACCCACTTAGTTCACAGTTCAAGGTCATAACTCTACTTAATTATGTTCGATGCATTATATTATGTTTAGGAATTATAAATGCTTCAATATAATTTTTGAGGTAGAACTATAGTGTGTTCCTGCTATATAAAAATGTAAGGAGGGAATCAAGAGAGCCAAAGGAGAGTACAGACTTCCTAATCTGTCTCCCAAGATCTAATTATCTAGAAGGAACAAGAAAGAAAGAATGAGAAAAAGCAGGAAAATTTCAGATACAGACATCTGGGAAAACACACAAGGTACCGCTTGAAGGCTTCATTGGCCTTTACCAGAGTTCACAAACATTCCATAGTTGTTCTGCTTTTGGCCTGAGGGTCTTGACATTTCTTTGTTGATGGCACCTCTACTTAACAGCAAAAATAACAGAGATTTAAAACTAGCTTCTAGAAATCTTTTGGAATATCGGAGGAGATCCAGGATGACATGTTCTTCCTTCTGATGCACAACTGCCAGTATTGTTATCAAGATCTGCCATCATATGCATGCAAAGAAACTTCTTTGTTTTTATTTAATTCTTGGAGAATCCTGCCAGAAGTCACTATGCCAAAATTTATTGATCTGTACTTCTGAAGGAGTTATTATCCAGAACACATTCCAACAAAGCAAAAAACATACATAGCTGAAAAAAAAAAAAGCTCCCAAATCAGCATTTAGACAAGGTTATTTATTTATTCCACAAGAATTTTAAAAATTGAATCATGCTTTTCCATTTTTAAAAATGCATATGCAAGGTTTTGCTTTATTTCTTTATTAATTAGAATAGTTATTATAGTCATTACAGTTACAACAAATTATATACAATCATTTTGTTCCATGGAATTTTATTTTTTGTCCTACTTCCCCCTCTTCCTGTATCTCCATGCAGAGAAATCAGTACTTACTTTTAGCATTTTGTGCCTTTTGCTTTGGGTACATCACACAACTTTTCTGTGAGAATAAGTTATAACAAGCTGTAATAAATTTCAAGATATTTATCTTTCGCCTAAAAAATTTTCAATATAGTGATCAGTAAACTAGTTTCTGCTGCACTTCTCTCAGGAAGAAAAGATAAATAAAAGAACAAACGTTGTGAAGTACAAATACTAATAGGATATTATGCATTTAATAATATAAATGCTGACTTAATCTATGCTTTAAATTTGGATTTTTGTTACCTGCTATCATATTTATTTTACAACAAATATCAGTATGTATTACTGTACAATATTAATTGTAAAGATTATGGTTAATAAAGACTACATTAAGCAAACAATATACTCAGACTTGGTAATGTAAAAATGGAGTTTCGGTTTCTGAAATTAAAATTTAAAAAAGACTTCTGTGGTTTTTTAGTTGTTTGTCACATTTGAATATTTATTTTTCCACTCAGGTGGAAAAACCTAAATTGGCATAATCTTGGCAGTTATGTCCAATGATTTATAACACAGGTGCTCATCTCTTGCAAACTGTTTTTTATCTCCACTTTAAGAATAGGGCTATGTTGATCTTTATTTACCATCTGTAATAATGACATTCATCCTGAATCAGTTGTTCAAGGTATTCTAGAAGCCCAATATGCATACTTGCTCCATAATTTTCAGCTTTTACTCAAGCTTCAGACATTAACAGCTGGTTTCTTCAATCAAAGCAATATGGACTATATTGGGTAGCACTCACTTTGACTGGTATATTTGTCTACTAAAAATAGTGATATTGCGACACAAATGCAAAACATCCACAGGTTAATTCCCTCTAAAATGGACATTTTTCATATGAGTAAAACCCACAGACTTTCAGTAAAAGATGCACTGTCTTACACCTATGACAAATGCCTCTACCTAAGCACTTTCCCCATAAATAAGAAGTGTTAAAAAAAAAAAAACAAGGCAGTCAGGCCTGAGGTTTCTTGAATGACATTCTTACAGTCAAGCTGTTGGGGGTCTTGAAAAGGTCTAAAAAGTTTACAAGTGAAGTGATTTTTTTTTTCCAAAGAAGGCTTTTCCTAGGTAAGACAGCTTGAGAAAACAAGTTGTGTCAGCAGAACTTCAGAGACATAGTCAACTATGTAACTTCACGAATCTACACAGTTAAAATACAAGGAAAGAAGCCTTCTGCAACAAATCCTTTAATATGCTTTATTTCTGGATTTAAAGTTATTGCTCAGTGTCGTGGGTTAAGCAGAGCAGAGTTAATTTTTTTTTCCTTTTCCCTTCTATTCATAAATAGCTATAAGAAGCTATGTTTTGGATTCTTGCTCAGGAGAGAATTGATAAGAGACGAACATTTATAGTTATTGCTAGGATGTTGCTATTTGTCCTCAAGGACATACATTCAGCCTTTCGGGGGGGAAGAGACAGTCCGGCTTCTAGCTTGGGATTTGCTTTTAGGTAAAGATTGAGAAGCAGACTGACCAGTTATTCCATCCCATGCACGTCATACCCAGTATATAGGAGAGGACTCTTCCAGGAGAGCTGTCTTTTCACTTCCGGATTCATCTCGCTCTGGGAGCCTGCGTTCGCTCTC
>WKFP01014122.1:14481-24871 GCA_011057875.1 Pterocles orientalis | reverse complement strand
GGAAGGGAAGGGAAGGGAAGGAAAGGAGAAAAGAGAAGAACATAGTTAAATTAAACCCTCCTAGTTTGTCAGAGGTCATGTACTATTTGAAAGTGCTTTCAGGAAAGCTTCTTCAAATTCTTATTTCTAATTATCTTCTGAAAACTTTTGAGTAAAAATATTTAAGAGAAAAAAAATGAAGAAAAGAAAGGAAAAAGAAGTACTATTTAGAAATGAGAGACAAAAAAGATTTAGATATTGAAACTTGCGACAATAAAATTATTTCACTGAGCTGAGTATAGGACATTATACGGCTTTTTTTCTTTTTCTGGGATTAAAAGAGTACTACCAGAAATACCTACTTGGATTATCTAAAGACATTCTATCACTCTGAAAAAAGGTTTCTCCATGCTTTATTCTTCTGGAGTTTATGACACAGGGAGTACACGGAGACATTTGTGCTAACATTATTGAATTAATCTGTAAACGTGACACAAGAAGCAGAATTTTCCTGGGGATTTCCGCTTAACTGTTCTCAAGCATCATGAAGAGGATGCTGGGTTTGTGGGGGCTGGGAGGAAACACTTCTGCTGTCGAAAAGTGGCCAGTGTGGAGCCAGGAATGAAATCAGGGTAGGGGAAAGGGGAAAAAGGTCTCACTAGTAGCACTCAAATTAAGCTGGGGAAACATCTAAGACTTCATCTCCTACTCCTTGGAAGTACTTCCTCTACATAAGCATTCAGTAAAAACAGATGCATTTTTGGAAGCAGGAGATCATACTCTACAATTAGTGGTTTAGCCACATGGTTACTTCTTCATTTGCTCTTCTGCTGACTCCTGCTCTCTCCAGTGCACTGCAGAAGGGGACTTGACAGATTACAGTCTTATGGGCAAGGCAGTCTTTGGTCGTGTGAGTCTGAAGGTGAAATGAGAACTTCTCCAGCAAATGCCCTAACCACCAGGCAGGTATACATATGTCTACGTATGTGTGTATTCAAGTAAGTCTGTGAGGAGCGAATCAGTCCTTGCAGAGCACAGGAGTGGAAGTAGGCTACAACCCATGCCTGCAGGTTTTACACAAGCTAGGGAACTGACGGCTGTCTTTAATATACAGATTTGTCTCTCAAGTTTTGACACAGTGTAGCAAACAACACAATCTGTTAGTGCTCTGCTGCCTTAGGCTTAAGTCAACTGAGCTGTCATTAATGGTGGGAAGAAGAATCTGACTTTCCAAGGGTTTTCAGAAAATGGTATCCCACTTTGGTTTCAAATGATTGTAGCATCTCTTTTTGATTTCAGAAGGGTGGGAAATCCTCAGGACTTTCTAGCAAATTTTTGTAACCTCCTATTTCTGGTGAGGCAGCTAAAAGTATACACTGACTCTAATGATCACTGTTACTTTGGAGGAAAAGAAATGAAAGGAGAGAGAGAGAAACAAAAGGGAAAAAATAAACTCTGCCTTCTATCCAGGCAAGAAGACAGACAATAGCGCAGGGGATGTGTCCCTTTGAGGAGCACCCTCTCCCAAAATCTTCTCTGTGGTAGTATATGATCCTGCATAACTTTTCCTGTAATAATGACATAGGTTTAATCAGGATCTGCTCAAAATCCTTGTTGGCTGTTCCTGCTTATGGTGCTGCTAGTGCTGTTTTTAGCCTATTTTTGATAAGGGGGAGATGTTACTTACTTGTTAGTTGTTAAAATTTTTGCAAGCATATTAATGGGTAATACTTACATTTAGGTGACTGTTGTATACTTCATTGTTTTCTTTCTCCTCAAATATAAACATAACTACCAAACGAGGCATAAAAAGGGGGAGGAGAGAAAGAAGGGGTTATTCTCAAGTCAGTGATAATCACTTAGCATGAGAAATTTGACATAATAGTAATGTCTGTGTTTGCCGCTGCAAGATTATGAGAACAGCATACGAAAAGGAGAACAAGAGAAAATAGTGTCACTCTAGCTTCAGAAAAACACTACAATGGCAGCTTAAGCAAAAGATTGTGGAGCTGCAAGTGAAGGGCGGGCTGCAGAGATACAGATGGAAGACCCTTAGTGTTACAAAAGGTGGGGCATTTACTGCACTGTAAAACACTGAACTGTGACAATTCTGTAGAGGAATTCTTACAGAAGTTTTCGTTTGCACTATTCAGTAGATTGGGCATTTGTATGTAAGTGCATGTTGTGTATAACAATAATAATACGTGGTCCTATGCGCTTGAAAGACACATTTAAAAATTATTTTGAAAATGGTGTTTGATTCAGCATTGTAATTTATATATAGACAGAATAGTAACATTGAAGACATGGGACTTTTTTTTTTTTTTCTGAGCCAATATGAGAGATTTGAAACCAAGATAATTGGAATGTGTAGCCTTAAGGCAGCACACAACAATGCATTAACACATGACAATCAAATAACAAGAGGCTTTGAGCAACCTGGTTTCCGGAAAGGTGTCCCTGCCCATGACAGGGGGATGGGAACTAGACGATCTTTGAGGTCCCTTCAAATCCCAAACCGTTCTGTGATCCTATGATTCTAAGTTAGCTGATATGAGTGTTTAGCCTGAACAAGAAGAGTCAGTATATGGTGAAATTGTCAATATAAATCCAAATTGTTGTTTGTTTGGAGCAGAGGTAACTGATATTTTCCGTTTACTGCTTTTCATTCAGTGTATTAATCTATGCATATCACAATTAATAAAGAATTAAACTGAGTCCCTTATTACATGTCTCATGCTCCCACAAAAAAAAAAAAAAGAAAAATAATAACCTCTCCAAATCGTAGTCCTAGTACTACTGTATGTTCCAGTTCTCTAAAATAACCAGGTGAAGCCATATGATATTTCCAGGGATCAGATTTATAAACCAAAGGAAGAAGTTCTGAAGCACTCAAACGTAACGGTCTCATGACAGATTCTTGACTCGCCGCTCAGAAGAGCTCTAGTTCAACTATCACTAATGATGCCAAGCACAGGAGTAGGACATAAAAAATATGGCAACACTGAAATTTGCTTGGGCCAAGCTACATGCAGAAGAAAACTATCACCTCTGAAAACCCTGAGATAGGTGTTTCCACTCAAAGAGCTCAGGATAATATTCTACTTGCAAAAGAGCCATCATCTGCCCTCAGCTTTTTTTCAAGTGCATCTTTAAACATTATCACATAACAATTAAATATTGAGTTACTTATATGAGATTAGTAATTGCGTGATCACTTAAGAACAATCATTCGTGCTGTTTCTTGAAGAAGACAAAACAGCTGAGGAGCGTAAGGAAGCCCTTTGAATGGGAATCCAGATAACTTACTGGCTAGGCCTCCTTTCATGGAGACAAGTATAAACCCGCCATATCTCTTTTTGCCACTAACTTAACAACAACCATCTTAAAAGTTCTGCATGAAGATTTAGGTTTATCCATAGTAAGCAGCTTCAGTGACTATCAAAATAAACTGAGACAGAAGTAAATCCTGTGGCACAATTCTTACTGACCTCACTGGGGTTGAGGTGTGAGCCCTGGAGGTGAGGCGAGACATTCTGTAACCTGTAAATCCTCTTTAAACTTCCCATTGGCAGCATAAGGAGTGTTATATATGGAGTGTGTGTGATGCACATGCAAATGGAATGTGAAAATATGTGCTGTTTTTTTTTTTTTTTTTTTCTACTATTTTCTCTCTGTTTGAGGCTGTGGCTGTTTCTTTGACCTAGCTCTTTCTATTTCTTTCAGAAAAAAGTCATCTGGGTTACAACTGGCAAAATGAGCGAGGGAGTCAAAGGCTAAATGCTCTAATGATGTCCTACAATGTTATATATGCAATTTATGGTTTTTCTGGTGTAAAGAAAATTGAAGAGAAGAAAAGGAAAGGGAAAGACCTCTATGTCTCTGTAGGAAAGTCTTGCCTGAAGAATGTCTTGTATCTCTGGTGCTAGAAGTTTTCCTAAATTTGACAGAGATGACTATTGATTCTTGCACTGCATTTTTTTTTATTATTTTCTTTCCTTTTGGATTGATTTATAGTATGTATTTGAAATATGACCTGTCTCTGGTTAGGGAAAGAGAAATGTCACATTTATCACATTTCTCAGAGAAGAAGCAAAGTGTCTGAGAAAATTCTCCTACTGCTCAAAATTGCCCTGTAGCAATGACATAAGAAGGGAGTAATTTAATGCTAATGTTAGCAATAAAGGAGAGCAAAGAGTGAAAGGCTTATTTGATAGGCTAGAGAAACAGTTCCAGGAAGTACTGGGCGGTGAGAAGGTTCTCCTCCCAATCACCACACCTAACACCTCACTATTCTTCCAGTAAATGATAGAGAGTTAATCTGTGTGCTGCAACAATGATACATTCCAGCATCAATCTTAGTTTCTCTAAAGGGCATGGTATAGTATTTGAGACCTGTTTTCTTCAGCAAATAAACTTACTTTATGATCTTCAACATACCAGTATATTTCTAGAGCTTACAGCTGATATTGCTGAACAGAATTTTAAATTATCTCTGGCTGTGTTGAAAATGTACAGGCTTATCCTGAGGATTGAACTACACTTTCTCTGTTATTATGCAGAACAAGGGACTTACTAGAACTCTCCTCTCCTCTCCTCTCCTCTCCTCTCCTCTCCTCTTCTCGCTTGTCCAGGATCAGGAAAAGGCTGAGGGGCAGGACTTGTCCCTGGAGTGACATTAGGGCACATGGCTGGTCAGGGTTCTGTGCAGTGAGCTGAGAGATACTATGCAGATACTGCAATGCTCTGCTTCTGCTAACAGGCCCTATAACTCCTGCAGTTGTTATCCAGCAGGGCTTAGTGTGTCACACAAACATTTTATGCAGATACTGCTTGAGGCTGGGCCCAAGCCTGGCAGGTTGAGAATACAGGAGAAGCGAGCTGCTGCACCTTGCAAAATGCTGTCTTCAAGTGTCTTTACAGTATCTTCTTCTGTTTCCCCTGTGATACGATGCACTTGGTGCCATGCTTGCTTTAAAATTATCTATCTGATACATCTGAGCAGCATATTTGATGCTGGATCAGCATCTACCCAGCAGTCTGAGCAGCATATCCTGTAAGTCAATCATCTGTGGACGAAATGCTCCTGAGTGCTCTTACTGGCAGCATACCGTTATGGTGATCCAAGTCACTGTGGGAAAATAGTCATGTGTTGTTCTTCTCTCTTAAATGGTGCAGGTAGGAAACCTATGTAATCATCTACTGGGATAGGTTACCAAGGGATTTATATTTTCTTATCCTTCAGTCTTTGACTCCTTTTCTGTCTTTGAGTCTATTTCACTTTGAGTCTCTAACAACACTGGTGGATGAAACTATGGGGGATGTGTTTACTTCAAGGCCAACAAGATCATTATGGTGGTCCCTCCTGGCCACTGAAGTCTGATAACATCAGAATAATCAAGAGAATCCTTAAGTGTGAAGTGAAGCCCAGGCTAAGGGACTTTAGCTCCATTGCTCAGCTCTGGGACTCTTGCCTAGCAGACTCAGACAAAGGTTAGAGAAGAGCCACCAATCTGTCGTGTCTGGTCATACAGACCTCCTGATTCAGAACTAAATAGTTAGCCAGGGGAACATCATGCAATAACGGGAATACAAAAATGAACTGTAAACTTGCTTCATTCACTTCTTCCTCTGGCTTACATTATGTTCATCTTGGCTATAAAGTTACGGGATTAGTTCAATATCTGGAAATAAGCATTATCAGAATCATGAGCAAATACTAGATCTCTCTGCAGTTTTTACAGTAATGTTGACTTAAATTATCAATATCACATTAATGATTATTAGAACTATTTTTTATTTTCTGAAACACTGTTTACTAAATCTGTGCTTCAGTTATGAGTTTGACAGAAGCAGTCCAGAACTCTGTATGGCCAAAAATACTAGGGAAATATGAGAAACTGAACGTGTATTTTGCAAAATAGATTGTTAACGTTCTTTCAGTATACTACAAAATCTTTGTATTTTTTTCACATATTTTTCAGGTTCAAAAAACTTACATCCATACCTATACCTTGGATGGATTAAGTCACTATGAAACCATTAAGACTTAGACAGATGCCAAATGGGGTTTCTTCTTACTTCAACTATTTCCCTAGATATCTAGATATCTTTGCTAGGGATTTTACCCTTTCATGGCAGTTCCTAGTAGAACTTGATGACTTTGACCCCACTTCAGGAAGTTGTATCACAGATTTTATTACACTGTCTTATTGAGTTCCAAGCTTCATGAGTTTTATTTGGCATACATTGTTGTGTCAATATGTGAATGTACTCAAAATGTGGTATCTACAGGTTATTGTATATGTTCACATGCTTCTACACTTTCAGATGCTAAAGGGTATGTTTTTATACATACTTGATTTTATTATTCCCTGATGGAGATATTAAAAGAGTTTATTATTTGCTAGGAGTCCAGGTTTTTCATGGTGTCTGGTTTAAAATCAGTGAAGAGGAGATGGGAAATCCTGTTTATCAAGGAGTCCAGGTTTTTCATGGTGTCTGGTTTAAAATCAGTGAAGAGGAGATGGGAAATCCTGTTTATCAAAGATTCTGACTATTTCTTCCAAGCATTAAATATAACTCAGCCTATCTGACATTAGGATAGGGTGAGAACACATAATGTGACAAAAAATTTCCCTTAACTATTCAAAAGCATCTGATCTTGGAATTAGCTTACTTGAGAGGAGTAAGAAGTGTAAAACTTTTACTGCTCCCATGCACCCCTCCAAAAAAAAAGTAAGAAAATAACTTTGGAGCTGGGAAGGGTACCTTCCCTATCCATGTTCTGTTTGTAGTGTTCCTGATGAGCTATTATTTGTTCTCTATGAGATGTGAAGTTGGGCTCATTTTTATTATGTATATATTTATAACCCTTAGAAGCAAAAGTGCCCCATTCATACGACAATAGTTTATTGTTATATGTTCAGCACACAATGCTGCTTTTCTTAATAATCAGAACCAGATGGCAAAAGTACAACAGTGATGGCAATGGCTCATGCATGCCTGAATTAGATGCAATGCAAGCCAAGAAAGCCTATCTCTTTAATTCTTTCTCACTTTTTCATGACTGATGTCTTCTGTGAGCAAAGATTGCACAATTCTGTACCCTTGAAATTCTACACTGACATTTAACAGATGTTGAAACAAAATACTCCACTGTTCACTTTTTAGGAAGCTACAATTTGTACCATCAGCAATTATGGTAGTGAAGTTTTTGTATTGGTTAAACTGATGTAGTGCAGGCAAAGAAAAACTGATTTAAGCAGGTTCGAATTATTAGAACATTCTTAATGCATTTGGACAGGCACACATTTTGTGTAGTAGAAAACCATACCCTTCCCATGGTATGAAATTTGGACAACAAAAGGTACAACAGAAATAGTAAATATTTACAGATAACCAACCAATGTTTCTGAAGCAATTTCTACAGTATACATCTATAAAATTTAAAAGTCTACAATTTGCTAAAAATTGAGAATCTCAGGATGTCTTCTTTAAAGGATTGTATTTTTGAATGCATTTGTAACCCAATATTTATGTCACATTTTATTCTTTTTAAGTACTAGAAAATTTTAGGGGATAAATTTCCTCAAACTTCAGGGCACATGTAAGGAGATTTTTTACACATCTTTGGAGAGATTAGTAATTTGCCAAAAGTCACAGAAAAAGAGGCAATATCTGTATATTTAAATCGGATTGTAGTATCCAGGGGTAATAGTTAAATTACAGCAATCTTTAATATCAATTTTACTAAAACTAAAGTTTTAATTCCTGAAGTGTAAAGCATTCACCAGCACTGTTTATCTCCTATTCATCCAAATTTGACCTTCTGGTTTGCTTAAATTTACTAATTTTACAGGTGCATATGGCCTTCCACAGCTTACCATTTTCCCTATATTATATACAGTGTGCCGTATAACAGAAACTTTTGCTTCTCCTCTGAGTGTAAGTTGAATTTGGCAGTAACCATGGAGGTGGTAAAGCATGTTTGAAATCACCCAGTGTCCCCACAGGAGATCTTAATTTTGTGAACTAAGTAATCCACATTCAAGGCCAAGAACTAATTCCAAGAGACACATTTATTAATTGCTTAAGTAGGTCTGAGGCTAAACTGCAATAACATACTAGCATAAAATATAGTTTTGTTGTTGTAGATAAACATGGTGTCATATGGTGGTTTTATAATTTATAATCATTATTTGTGCTTATTCCTAAAAACTTGAAATCAAGTATATTATTCAAAGCCTGTGGTCTATTGCCACAGCATGTTAGTCACTTAAAATGTTAAGAAAACACTAAAACCACTTTGGCTAATAGAGGTGTTTAATATGTAGCAAAAAAAAAGACAAACCAAAATTAAAACCCATCAATCCAAGAGAAGGTAAAAAGAATGCACCAAACATCTCTAACCTCATCAATTTCATATTAAGGACTTCTAAAATGTCCTTAATTTAGGTGTATTTCAGAGATTTGATAAAGAATTTCACAGTATCGGCTAGGTCTGGAAAACCCAAGTAACTTGATCCTCAAAGGCTTTAAAAAAATAGGTATCAATTTCCTCACTCTGAATAGTGTGGAATTTCAATTCCATGCTGTCTTTCTTCCTAGGAGCAAACATCTCAAATCTGTGCTGGAGCCAAAACAACCCTATGACATTCTGCCTGAATGGGAGCCTATTTTCAGATTTGAGATTTAGATAATGTAAAGGGTATCTATTTCACAAAATAATCCCTATGCTTATAGCTTCAGGTGCAGCCTAAACTAATTTTTCTCATTTAATTACTCTTATTTTGTCATTAGTTATAGGACTTCTTACCTCATGAAGAATCTCATTCCCTGGAGCTGAGGAGGCACTGTGGATATGACAAAAACTAACAAATCTCCTGGGTTGAGAGAAACTGAGGTCAAACATTAGCGAAACATTTCTGTAGGAAACACGAGAACAATTTTTTTTTTAATGGCAATTACAGAAACAGTATTGCTTGTCAGAAGTGGTTTGGATCTTGATAACCCTGTCTTGAAACAGGGTGAATGATTCTCTTGAAGTATATTCCACACCTAATCTATGTATTCTCTGAAGAAAAATAAGATTGAAAGTCATCATTTTGATTTAATTTGAAATACTTTCATTCTTGTCTATTAGGGTGGATTATAAAATACAAGTTTAAAAATTGAAATGTATGTTCCCCAAAACACGGTCAGAGTTATTCCCTAAAAACGTTTTAGTAGAAAAATTAACTTTATATTCCAGTCTTACTTATACTCAGGCGTAGGAATGCTTCTTTAATTAAAGTTGAGATCAGATTTTTAGTAACACTTTACCATGTGAGTGGAAGGCAGTCCCTACTAAAGATTTAGATATTACATATAACATGTTTTATTGCCTGATGGTAAATACATGAATATGCTGAGCTACTCTCTGTTAGTGGAAACTTGCTGTACGGATTTTCAGTTAATAATTGAGAACTTTCCTTTGGCTTGCTTTTCCTTGCTGTCCTTGCATCGGGCGGATGTCACACTGGTCTTAATCCCTTTTAAATTGCATTTCTGATTATGGAACAAAATTGCACATGTTTCTCCTACTGTACTATTAAGATGTAATCTGTGAGCTTAGTTCCAAAGCCAGGGTTTGCTAACTATAATCTTTAACAACTCTCTAGAATAAAATTGATTTTAGAAATAATTGTGTATGTTTATATTATGTTCTATTTTCTCCTATTTTAGTCTATTAGAAGTCTAAAGTGTAAAAGTAACTTAAAACCAAACACTAAACTGCGCTTAATACAAATTATTTATTTGTGATAATGCTGTCGACTAGAATTCAAAAACTTTCTAACCAAGATAAAGAATCCTATAATTACTCATTTGTGTGGTAATCACCATAAGTAACTACTAGACAATCAAAATAAAATGTACATGAAACATTTATATAAAATTTTGACCAAAAACAGAGGAGAGCATGACTGTACATTATTTTCCCTTCATTCTACATTTTGGACAGAACATTTTTCTTGAAGTACTTCAAATTTCAATGCTAATCATTTTATTAACAGGCTAGAAACACAACAGACCTTATTCCAAAAGATATCAAAAACTACATTTTTGTAGAAGAATGGCTCCGTGAGCAGGGACATAAGTATGTGCACAATCCAAACTTCGATAAAGAGGCCTGAGAGTCCTTGGGCTCTCCTGGGAAAAAACAGCAAGGGAAAAGAAGTAGAAGAACTGGTAAACAGCAGAAGGGGGGGAGACGCTCAGTGGGAGGTGGACCTGCCAAGAGGGTAAGAGCCAATGTCTATGCTCTGCTGCCGCGTGCACACTGCATGCATGCAGGTAGCAGACCAATCACGTTAGAAAAGTAAACGCATGCAAGGCTTGGAATGCTATATATTACCCCTGAACCCTGAAT
>WKFP01014121.1:369360-389129 GCA_011057875.1 Pterocles orientalis | reverse complement strand
CGACAGATTTTTAATAACACCACACAAGGAAAACAAAAGGAAAGGGAATATAACAATAAGACAAGGTATAAAATACAATGGAAACACTGATACAATGAATATCTCACCACCCGGAGCCTCACAAAACCAACAGACGTCAGCATGGTATCGAATATCCCTTTGGCTATACCCACCTCCCAGCTTCTGTGAGGAGTTAACTCTATCCCAGCTGGACCCAGGACACTGGTCTTAACTGGCTCCTCAAAAATATTACAAATGAGAGGAGCATCTTTTTCCTTGCTTCTGATCTTTGTCTTAGGTATTCTGCAAAGAAAATCCTATCGTAGTGGATAGTGAGTAGTAACAGATTTAATGTGAGAACTGAAGTAATTCTATTTTATACTTACATGAAATTTATTTTTGTTCATTGATTTATTCATTTATATATAACTTCACCTCCAAATGGTTTTTTATCTTCTCACAGTGCAAGAAAGAAAATATAGTACCTCTTCTGAAATAATGTAGTATCTGTATGCATCTGCAGTAAATTCACATAAATGTTTTGGGGCCCTGTGCAGGTAAAAAGTCTCCTGCAAGACTTGTTGTGGACTTGCCTCTCAGATTCTCATGGGATGTAATAAAGAAGGAAAAGTTGCATGACTTTCCCCCCCCCAGATAAAAGCTACCGTATCACATGTATGACAGGTTCTTTAGTAGACAAAGAAATACCTGATGTCTCTTATGTATGATGTTGCTAGAATGCAGAGACTGGTAATGAAGAAGGCTCTGTAGGTAAATTTTCTGAGCAGCTATGATGGCATGTAGACCTGAAGCTGTAGGAATATTATTTTTGAGCCAGGAGACAAGCTTTTTTTTTTTTCTGAAACACATTTTTTTAGTAAGTATGTATTGTAACTTAGCAATCAGAAGATAATTATATCTCAAGATGTTTAAAATTCAACTAGGTTTCATTTTTTTTGGTTGGGTTTTTTTTCCCACATTTGCTTAGTTTTATTTTTACAGTTGCACTCCATGTTTTTGCCTTTATTTAGTCAACTATATTTGGCTAAGAAAATGTATCATTGCATTATATACACTGACTAGATAGCTTCCAGTATTCTTATTTTTAAATTGTAGATAGTTGAAATGGCAATAAATGCCCTTATTTTTCCTGTTACCATCTTCCAAGACTTCCTGTATCATCCTGTAAAATTGTTTAACTTGTCAACAAATTCTTTGTCAGAGATTTTCCTTTTTTGGTGTAAAATTGATAAATGATGATACATTCCCAGGCTTCCTCTTAGTAAATAACATGCGGGATGAAGCAGAGGTTTTGACTATGAGAGTAGAAAATCCTTGAACACCATTCAAAGTATGTCGGAGTTACGTGTATTTATTTAAGGTATACTAAGCCATTAGGTGGACAAGCTGCTCACCCATCTGTAGTTATTAAAAAAACCCCAAGTCTCTTGTGCTTGTCTTCTAGACAATAGATTATTACTTATTTGCCACCTGAGGAAACAGGAAGAGAAGGAAGAATTATCTCTTTAAAAAGATACTAAATACAGAAGAAATGATGATTAAAAGGCCACCGAGATGCTTTTCACAGAAACAGCTAATGAGAAGATTGAATTAGGGGAGAGAAGTATACAGCTCATTTAATGATTAGATGGAATTTGTTTGCTCCAAATGCTATTCAAACATTTGAGCTGCTAATAAGCAGATAGCTTCAGTCTGAATTACTGAGCAGGCATTCACTAAGTGTAGTTCAGCTGTGGTAAAATCTAATTGGCTCTCTACCGCTGACTTTCTCTTTCCATAGGCTATAGAGAGAGTGTAGGATGACTAGGTTTAGTGTAGAGCCCCTGCACTAAGTGCCTAAAATTAGTTGTATTGAAAATGGACTTAAGGGACATGCCACTCAATGACAAAACAAGCTGTGAAACTGAAAACTCCCACCTGCAATCTGTATATTAATGTATCAGAAATGTGCTAATATATAGGTGGGATAAAAACAGTCATGCTCTTTATGGTCACATTGCCTTTGTGCTGAGATGCAGTTATTATACATGGGATGGCTTTCTATGGCTATTTTAAACACATTGAATTCTTATTGACATATCTGAACTTTCCAAGCAAACATTCATAGATCTCACTCGTCACCTTTATTTGTTGCTCTGAAAAGACTTGTTTTTGTTGGTCAGCCTCTTACTATCTAGTAATTATTTTTTCACAAATGCAGCAAATAGCAGTAATGAATTATAAGAGCTACCTAATCCTAGCTTTTAAAATTGAAAATCTCTAACTTCCTTTTTTTTTTTTTTTGTTTGTGCCACTAACATTGAGAGAATATCCTCTTTTCCATAAAATATGCAGTCAAGAAGCTGGTTTCCAACATGTCAGCAGTGCCCTTTCCCAGGTCAGCAACTTCTTTTGGGCTCAGACCTGAAGTGAACCTAGCATTTTTTGACTTGGCCATGATAAATGGAGAATTAGTCTTCTGTCACTCTCCATACAGTTAATAATTTTGCAATTTGGAAACAGATGAGGGAGGTTAATCTTACATTCTTTATTAACATAAGGAAAACTGTTTTCTCCTGAATAATGTCACAGAGTTGTTAACATCATGTTAAAACCATGACCTCACCTAGGAGGCTGGTAATCTTGGATCCCAACATTAATAAAATTTAATTATATAATATGATTTAGCACTGTGTTCATTAATTTCCTTCAAAATGTAATGCAAATATTTTACAACATTGGTAACTATTAGTACTACATTATTGGGACATAGGACAATTTTATGTTCTTTTGATTAATTGTATTATTGTATCAAGCCTTTAACATGGTCCCTCACCACATCCTTCTCTCTAAATTGGAGAGGTATGGATTTGGATGATGGACTGCTCAATGGATAAAGAATTGGTTGGCTGGTCGCAGCCAAAGGGTTCTGGTCTGCGGCTCTGTGTCTGGATGGAAGCCGGTCACCAGTGTTTCCCTCAAGGGTCTGTCTTGGGACCGGTGCTCTTCAACACGTTTATCAGCGACATAGATGAGGGAATCAAGTGCACCCTCAGCAAATTTGCAGATGACACCAAGCTGAGTGGTGCAGTTGATACAACAGAGGGAAGGGGTGTCATTCAGAGGGACCTGGACAGGCTGAAGAAGTCAGCCCATGAGAACCTAATGAGGTTCAACAAGGCCAAGTGCAAGGTGTTGCACTTGGGCTGGGGCGATCCTGGGTACTTATCAATAAACTGGGAGAACTCCTTGAGAGCAGCCCTGCAGAGAAGTACTTGAGGGTCCTGGTGGACGAGAAGCTGGACATGTGCCAGCAGTGTGTGCTTGCAGCCCAGAAGGCCAACTATGTCCTGGGCTGCATTAAAAAAGGGGTGGCCAGCAGGGAGAGGGAGGTGATTCTCCCCCTCTGCTCTGCTCTTGTGAGACCCCGTCTGGAGTACTGTGTCCAGGCCTGGGGTCCCCAGCACAGGAAGGACATGGAGTTCTTGGAACAGGTCCAGAGGAGGGCCACAAAGATAATCAGAGGGCTGGAGCACCTCTCCTATGAGGAAAGGTTGAGGGAACTGGGCTTGTTCAGCTTGGAGAAGAGAAGGCTCTGGGGAGACCTCAATGCGGCCCTCTGGTACTTGAAGGGAGCCTATAAACAGGAGGGGGAGCAACTGTTTACAGGGGTTGATAGTGACAGGACGATAGGGAGTGGTTTCAAACTAAGAGGGGAGATTTGGGTTGGATATTAGGTGGAAATTTTTCACTCAGAGGGTGGTGAGGAACTGGAACAGGTTGCCCAGAGAAGTTGTGGATGCCCCATCCCTGGAGACATTCAAAGCCCGTCTGGATGGGGCCCTGGGCAGCCTGCTCTAGTGGTTGGCAACCCTGCCCACAGCAGGGGGTTGAAACTTGATGATTTTTAAGGTCCTTTTCAACCCAGACCATTCTATGATTCTATGATTTCGTGTTGTCCTACAATAGCAATGTATTTTTGTACTAGTGATTCAGTAAAGAGGGTGACCAATGAAGAGCAGAGGACAAACTTTGCCATTTTCAATTTGCTATTTCAAATTCTCTGCAGCGCTTTCCTTAGCTTTAATGCATGTAGAGGAGGAATCATAGAATCATAGAATCATTAAAATTGGAAAAGACCTCAATGATCATCAAGTCCAACCATCAACCCAACACCACCTAACCCACTAAACCATGTCCCTAGGCACCACATCTACATGTTTCTTGAACACCTCCAGGGATGGTGACTCCACCACTTCCCTGGGCAGCCTGTTCCAATGCCTTTCAGTGAACAAATTTTTTCTAATATCTAGCCTAAATCTCCCCTGGTGCAACTTGAGGCCATTTCCTCTTGTCCTATTACTTGTTATTTTAAAGAAGAGGCCAGCGCCCACCTCACTACAACCTCCTTTCAGTAGTTGTAGAGAGTGATAAGGTCTCCTCTCAGTCTCCTCTTCTCTACACTAAACGACCCCAGTTCCCTCAGCCGCTCCTCATAAGACCTGTGCTCCAGACCCTTCACCAGCTTCGTTGCCCTTCTCTGGACCTGCTCCAGCACCTCGGTGTCCTTCTTGTGGTGAGGGGCCCGAAACTGAACACAGGATTCAAGGTGCAGCCTCACCAGTCCCGAGTACAGGGGCACAATCACTTCCCTAGTCCTACTGGCCACACACTATTTCTGATGCAAGCCAGGATGCCTTGGCCTTCTTGGCCACCTGGGCACACTGCTGGCTTATGTTCAGCCGGCTGTTGACCAGCACCCCCAGGTCCCTCTGCTGGGCAGCTTTCCAGCTACTATCCCCCGAGCTTGTAGCATTGCAGGGGGTTGTTGTGACCAAAGTGCAGGACGTGGCACTTGGCTTTATTGAACCTCATACAATTGGCCTCATCCCATTGGTCCAGCCTGTCCAGATCCCTCTGCAAAACCTCTCTACCCTCAAGGAGATCAACACACCCGTTCAATTTGGTATCATCAGCAAACTTACTGAGGGAGCACGCAATCCCCTCATCCAGGTCATTGATAAAGATGTTAAACAGGACAGGCCCCAAAACCAATCCCTGGGGAACACCACTGGTGACTGGCCGCCACCTGGACTTAACTCCATTCACCACGACTCTCTAGGCTTGGCCATCCAGCCACTTTTTTATCCAGCAAAGGGTGTTCCTGTCTAAGCTATGAGCCGCTAACTTTTCTAGGAGAATGCTGTGGGACACGTTGTCGAAGGCCTTGCTAAAATCCAAGTAGATTACATCCACGGCCTTTCCCCCATCCACTAGGCAGGTCACCTAGTCATATAAGGAGATCAGGTTGGTCAAGCATGACCTTCCTTTCATGAACCCATGCTGGCTGGGCTTGATCCCCTTGTATCCTGTACATGCCATGTGAGCACATTCAAGATGAGCCTTTCCATAATCTTCCCTGGTACGGAGGTCAGGGTGACAGGCCTGTAGTTCCCCGGGTCCTCCTTATGGCCCTTCTTGTAGATGGGTGTCACACTGGCAAGTTTCCAGTCTTCTGGGACCTCCCCTGTTAGCCAGGACTGTTGATAAATGATGGAGAGTGGCTTGGCAAGCTCCCCTGCCAGCTCCCTCAGTACTCTTGGGCGTATCCCATCTGGCCACATGGACTTGTGTGTGCCCAGGTAGCATAGCAGGTCATTAACTGCTTCCTCCTGGACTGTGGGAAGTCTATTCTGCTCTTTGTCCCTGCCTGCCAGCTCAGGGAGTTGAGTACCCTGAGGATAACTAGTCTGACTATTGAAGACTGAGGCAAAGAAGGCATTAAGCGCCTCAGCCTTTTCCTTGTCCTTGGTGATAATGTTCCCTCCTACATCCAACAAGGGATGGAGATTCTCCAAAGCTCTCCTTTGCTGTATTTGTAAAAACATTTTTTATTATCTTTTACCACTGCAGCCAGGTTGAATTCTAGTTGGGCTTTTGCCTTCCTAATTTTAACTCTGCATTACTTGGCAAGATCCCTGCACTCTTTTTGGGTTGCCTGACCCTTCTTCCAGAGATTGTAGACTCTCCTTTTTTCCCTAAGTCCCAGGAAAAGCTCTTTGTTTAGCCAGTCTAGTCGTCTTCTCTGGCACTTTGTTTTTCTGCAGATGGGGACAGCCTGTTCCTGTGCTTTTAAAACGACCCTCTTGAGGAACGTTCAGCCTTCCTGGGACCCCTTGCCCTTCAGGACAGTCCCCCAAGGGACTCTCTCAGCCAGCATCCTAAACAGCCTGAAGTCTGCCCTTCGGAAGTCCATGTTGGTGGTTTTACTGGCACCTCTCCTTACTTCACCAAGGATCGAGAACTCTATCATTTCATGATCACTAAGCCCAAGACGGCCTCCAACCACCACATCTCCCACCAGTCCTTCTCTGTTTGTGAACAGCAGGTCAAGCGAGGCACCTCCCCTGGTAGGCTCACTTACCAGCTGTGTCAGGAAGTTCTCTTCCACACACTCCAAGAATCTCCTAGACTGTTTCCTTTCTGCTGTGTTGTGTTTCCAGCAGATGTCTGGCAAGTTGAAGTCTCCCACAAGAACAAGGGGGAGCGATCGCGAGACTTCTGCCAGCTGCTTGTAGAATGCCTCATCTGCTTCCTTCTGCTGGGAGGGTGGCCTACAACACACTCCCAGCAGGATATCAGCCTTGTTAGCCCTTCCCCTCATTCTTACTCATAAGCATTCAACCTTATCACCACAGTCCTCGATTTCTATACAATCAAAACACTCCCTAACATATAGAGCCACCCCACCTCCTCTCCTTCCTTGCCTATCCCTTCTGAAGAGCTTATGGCCATCCATTGCAGCACTCCAGCTATGAGACTCGTCCCACCATGTTTCTGTGATGGCCACTAGGTCACAGCTGTTCTGCCGCACAATGGCCTCCAGCTCCTCTTGCTTGTTGCTCGTACTGCGTGCATTCGTGTAGATGTACTTGAGCTGAACTGTCGATTCCACTCCTACCCTCAGCATGTCACCCTTAGGTTTGTCTGTAATGGGCCTGGTAATTCCCCCTTCCCCCTTCGAACCTAGTTTAAAGCCCTCTCGATGAGCCCTGCCAGCTTACGAGCCAGAATCCTTACCCCTCTATGAGACAGGTGAACTCCATCTGTCACTAGCAGGCCTGGTGCCACATAAGCCTCCCCATGATCAAAAAAAACAAAATTGCAGCTCTGGCACCAGCCTCTGAGCCAGGTGTTGATCAGGTGTGTTCTCCTGATCCCCTCAGTATTCATCCCTGCTGCTGTGGGCATTGAGGAGAACATGACCTGTGCTCCTGATCCTCTAATCGATTGCCCCCGTGCCCTGAAGTTGCTTTTAATTGCTTTCGTATTTCTTTCTGCAACTGCATCGCTTCCAACCTGCATGACCAACAGTGGGCAGTGATCAGAGGCTGTATCAGACCAGGGAGCTTCCTGGTGACATCTCTAACCCGGGCCCCAGGGAGGCAGCAGACTTCCCTGTGTAAAGGGTCTGGTTGACATATTGGTCCCTCTGTTCCCCTCAAGAGGGAATCACCGGTGACCATTACCCTCCTTCTTTTCTTAGCTGAGGCAGTCGCAATGTGTGGGGCCGACTGTCTCGGCTTAGGTGACCCCCTGGATGGACCTTCATCTTCCTCCTTATTTTCCTGGCCCTCTAGCTTCAGTGCCCCATATCTATTGTGTAAAGGCAGTTGGGAGGGTGAGGAAGGTTGGGAGGGGATTCGCCTCCCCCCCCCCGGGCTGGGACCTGTTTCCATTCTTCCGCTTCTCTTAGGTCCCTTCCTTCGCCCTGCTGGCAAGAGGGGAGGGGATTCATTATCCAAATGGATAATGGGAGGAGTGACCTATTCTAATTCTGTATCTGATATCAGTACTTTTGATAAGACCATTCTCATATATGAAATCTTTTTCACCCTGTCTGAATATAGCAGTAGGATGTTTACTTTGTTGTGTTTTATGATTTTTTTCCGATAAATTGTTTAATGCTTTGTTGCAGTTTGCAAGCAAGGAACTATTCCTTTCTGAGCAACAAACATTAACTAGGGATATACTATGGGTTTTTTTTGCAAACAGTCTTTGAGAATATTTTCAAGTCTATGTTAAGAAACCTAGTTGCCCTGTGCAGGGCAAAAAAAACTACTTTTCTTTGAGGACTTAAGTATTTTTTCATTTACCAATTGTTTCTAAATTAAACTTGTCCTATTACAACCATAAATGTATTTCCAAATTTCTGTGGAGTCTCTTGCTATATTATTCTTCAGATTTGTTTCTTGTCTGATTTTTTTTCTTCTGCTTCCATCTTCATATTGACTGCCTGTATATGATTATTCTTTTTTTCCTACTCTTAATCTGTGAGGACTGTAATTCTTTTTCTCATGTGCATCCATTTTTTTTCTGCAAATACAGCATTTCAGTACCCTCCCAAGGAAGGATATTTAAACAACAGGGTTTGTAGTTTTTTGGTCTCCTTCAGTTCTTTTTCAGTTTCTTTTTTTGGTTTGTGATAAGAAACTGATTTCCCTCATTCGTGTATACTTTAAGTCTGTGGACAGTGTTTTTGGATGACTTCTGTCTTTCGTGTCAAAATAAAATGAGCTTTTATTCTGATAACATTTCAAGCACCTGAATTTGTTATTAGGGAATTCTTCAGCTTTCAAGGCTTTCTGCTAGATCATTATTTTTCATGATAAATATGAGTTAAAATCTTCATCAGTTCTGCCTATGCTTGGATATAAGATACGAAGCTGTAACATCTGCTACTAAGAATGATGTCACTGATGTGGTATTTAAAAATACTGGAGTGAGTAGGTAGTTGTGGGAGGTGATATGAACACTTTTTGCAGGTGCCTTGATTTCCAGTAACCGTGGACCTTAATATGGGACTATAGATACCTGAGGTTTTATTTTTTATGGGTTGATTTTTTCACTAGAGTCTTGTTTGAGTTTTACCTTTTGTATGTGGTACACAAATATTCAAACAAGTAAACAATTACACTTAACAGAGTAGTTAACAGGCATATGAGGTATCAAGCCAAGGACAGAATTTACAGTGAGTAAACACGGGACAGAAATAGGAATGTGAAGGCGAAGGACTCTATTTCAGAGCAGGGAGTTGTTCTTGTGGTTTAAAAACCCTCAGCAACATACAACAGGTTTTTTTTAAGCTTGACAGCTAAGATTACTTTGCTGTGGATTTACACTTTTCAGTGTTCACTTTATTGAAATATTTTGTTTCAAAAGTTTTGTACCACAGATACTACAATGGATTGCATTTGTTTTGGTTTGCCAATTAATGAATACTTTTGTTTGTTGTATGTTATGGGTTTGGTTTTTTAATTTGTAAGTGTTCATTAACAACACGTGGGAAATTTAAGCTGAAGAGAAAGTGAAAAAGTAATTTCTCTTTAAGGCTAATATTTGCCGTTGTATTAGAAAAAAAAGAAAAAATTCTACAAGAAACAGTATTTTTGTGTCATTCTAGTGTTAGTCATAAGAGCTATAGCATTAACCAAAGGCTGTGTGTACACCTACAGTGTAGCATTTTGCTCTTGTGTGCTGACACTGTTAGAGTCCTCTCTTTGTTGCCTCCAATGCAGTTCTATTCTGCACTGGATGCTGCAGTCTTCTATTGTGGTGCAGGTCACGTAGCAGTGAATGAACAGGATTGCATGAATAATGTGCTTTTTATTCAGCGATTGGATAAAAATGAATGCCCTCGACACCTACGTACATCCAATCTCCACCATTTCCTCTGTGCTTGTTCTTCCTGAAACTTTAATTATTTGTCCTTGGAGAGAACTTGACAGTTACAAGTAGTCACGACGCCGCAGGTTAACCCTACAGACATCAGAACCGATCTGCATATCAAGTACACTCAGATGTCTTATGGAATCAAATGTTGATTTTGAAGTGATAGGACTCCCAATTAACAGAAAAAAATTGGCATCCCTAAATACTACGTATTTTTATATCTAACACCGTCTTTAATGAAATTAAAATTGGTCTAATATTTTTGCTGATTTCAACAGGTAGTCTTTGAAGAATGTGGCATGCTCTAAATAGTGACATTGGCATTCAGCAATGAAAATGCATTTTCAGGAGAGAATGGTCAAGTAATGGGGAAAGAACATTAGTTAACATGCCAAAATGTGTGCATAGTTGCCCATCATACAGTGTTACATAGTGGTGAGGAAAAAAATGGATTGTGTAAGATGTCAGCTCATTTTGCTACTTGGCCTTTATAAAATGTGTTCAAATTATAGCAAAACTCTGCGCGTAATAGAAATCAGTATATCCATGTACATTAAGAGAAAAAGAGCCTTAGAAATAAACAGCTTCTTTATATTTGTTATATAGAGAGAAACGGAGGGAGTCCTTGTGTGTGTATGTGCATATATGCATACGAATGCATAGACATTTTGTCTACTTGATCTGAGTGCAAGAAGATCATAAAAGAAACAGCAAAATTATTTTTTATGTGAACATTTTGTTTATTAAAAATATTTTTTTATGTGGCTGCATTTTGGAAGCTGGTGCTAGAAAGGCCAGTCATTTTTCCTAAGTATGTTGTCTCTGCTGCCTTCTGCTCTCCCTGGCAATAGTGCCCTGCACAGACTCAGATTTTTTTTTCATTTTTTCTTTCAAGGGATGGCTTCCACAGTTGTATATAAAAATTCAAAGTAACAGCAGAATATTGTTACTTGTGGGTCCATAATCAGGATCCAGAATAGCACAGAGAAATTTGTGTACATTTTTGCCTGTAGGCCGTACCCTTTCTCTTTTGAATAGTGTTGCTGTATTGCCTGACTGGACTGGATGAATCACAGCAGGTGGGGGCAGATCTGTCTCTATCACTAGGCTGCATAATGTAGGAACATGCCCAGCACTGGAAGGTACTAATGGACTGATTTGAGCCTTAAGAGTTACCTAGAAAATCTACACCTGATACAGACCTTATCTGGGTGTTAGCATGAAAGATATTAACTGAGATAACCATAGTAAAAACAAGTGTACAGAAGTACAATGATGTGCCGAGGCACTGTCATGTGATTATTTTAAGCATTTATGACAAGTTTATCCTAGTCTGCATGAAGGTAAGGGTGAAAGGTAGGTTGGCATATTTAGTGAGATAGATTAATGGTATATGAACAGTCTCAGGATTTTGGAGAAAGGAGAATGTGGTCTGAAGCTCCAAACTTCTGTTAGAAAATCCTTCTTACTCCTAAATTTAAACACTGCTCTGTGTCATAATACAAAGTCTTTTCGCTCCAGTGCAATGACAGCAAAACAACTCATGCTGACCATTTTGATCATATTGCTGATGTCTTTGATATTATCTATGAAGTTTTGCAATACTGGTTATATCTCCGATAATACATAAAGCATTAGATTTTAAGAAAAGCGGGCTAACACTTTGGTGCCTTCCTCTCTGGAGACATGGGTGGAATTTCACTTTTTTTCCCTGACTGCTTACCCCATGAATGCGTTGTTACTTAACATCTTTGAAACCTCCCTTTCTTTGTAGTTTTTGGATTAATTGAGTCAATGGTTTCATTAAGTGTTCAGTGGCCGATGATACACAGAGTTTCAGAAGTGCGGAGCAGTTACAGAGGTAACCAAGGAATAGAAACCAGACTACAGGGTCATGAATTTGATAGTCACTGTGCATAAGTAAAGGACACTCTTCTGGTCATTTCCTAGCAACTAATTTTAATTTATTTTGGCCAAAGTTTTATTCAAAATAAGGGAATTAATGATGGTTTAGAAAATAAATAAATTTCTCAAAAAGGAACTTAGCAGCCCTTAAAGAATATTTTAATATTGGTAAAGTTCGGTAAAATCTCTGATGATCCAAATGAGTATTCTACTGGTTCAACCCTCTGTTTATTTATTAAAAAGATTCTGGGCATCTGCTGTACTGAGAAGTTTCAAATTTTATTATCTTGAAGTAAACATTAATTGATAAAAGGGAAAATTTGTTGTGGGAAATCGAGAAATGCCTCTTTATTTTTGACTGTTACCATCCACGTTGCAAAGAATTTACCTTTTTTTTTTTAGTCATCTTTTTGACAGATTGCTGGTTTATAGCTGCAAGATAGTGTGGACATAGTTAAAAACTATAGAAAGATGAACCATATGATCCTTCGTACACTGCTTGCACCTCATGCTTCTGTTCACTGCATCACCTCATGTGGCAGTACTTATCCATCCTTTTCCTCAAGTGGTGGAAACATTTCTGCTGCAAAGGACCCCTTCAAGGCTGAGAAACATGGTTTATCTATTGGTGACATTTTATAGACTGCGTTCTTTCAAAAGCACAAAAAGCTGAAGCAGCAATTGAAATAGGCTTGCTGATCTGTGCAGTATGCTTCTGAACAGATGAGACAGGCAGCCAGGATGTTGCTACCCTCTTAAACAGGATTAAACTGTGGTCTTACTTTCTCGTGGCCCACACTCACTTCTTGTTGCCATAACATGGCCATTCAGGGACTTAGATACAAGTTTTTTATTGTCCTTATTCCCTTTTTTAAGTGTGATATACAGGCTGGTGATTTAGGTGCCCATAGACGCTAATGCTCAAGAGAGAGTTAATGGGCTCTGTAGAAAGGAAAAGCCGCTTCCAGTTTCTTTTGCATCTTGGACAGCAGAGGGCAGGTGTTAGTTTTGTGTGACTGAAAGTTTATTGTGTGGAATGGCTGTGTGTGTACACATGCTGAAAGTGTCTCCCTGCTAGAAAGAGTTACAAAGATGTAGTATAGCGCAGTTAAATATAATGTGTGCTTTTTTGTGCATATAGAATCTTTTTTCCTAGCAGAATATTCTTTTGACTTGTTTTGGCCAAAAATGTTAAAATTGAAATAGTATTGGCAAGGTAGGAGTGTCAGTCCAGGAACGTTACTATCTACCCACACATCACTGTACTGAAACCTTCTATCTTCCTTTTCTCTCATTTCACTGTCATCATGGTGGTCTGTGAATGTTTGATATTTGAGTCACTGCACAGGAGGCAGACGTGTATACTTACTCTGATACAAAATGTTGTGCAGTAGACTTATTTTGGCATTGACTGTTGAGTTCTTAGTTTAATTGTACTTAAGGATTTTGTAGACACATGGCAGTCCTAATGCTTGTATCTAAACAACAGATTTCTGCCAGTTTAGATACGCTGATCAGGCATGTGTTGGTGAGGTGCTGTGCAAAAGCAGTCTTGTAGTATTTGCACAATGTTATGTGCAAAATCATGCTTTTATTAGTATAGTTCTTTGCACTTCGGTAGACTAGCAGCTTTAGTAGGACAGAGCACTGCTGTGGCATTGTTCTGGTAGTCCTAGAGAGACAGAGTGCTGCTAGTCATATTAAAATAAAATATTAGTTTAAGGGTAATTGCAGTTCATGGTGGTCAGTAATAACTGTTAGAGAAGAGGCTTAACACATTACTTCAGTGGCACATAATTATTTCATAATGGTACAGATCCTTACTCTTTCCTATCCCTGTCAAAGGGAATAATAATAGCAGGCAATCAACATCTATACAATGCTAGTGTGTTGACTGTAATGATAGTGTTCAGTTAGTCTTGCAGATGTGCCGTTGCTTAAACTTTTTGAACTACTTGTAGATAACAGCACTGCTGGTGCCAGCAGCTAGCAAGGATGACTGTTTTCAGTGCCACTTAGTAGGATTTTTGCTTCTGCTTTACCTACTGCCGTAACAGGCCTTCTCAGGACATTTGGTGGCCTCAATGTCCCTTTTCCCTTTCTCCCTTCTGGAAGTGGAAGCTGGGGTCAGTGTCTCAGCCAGTGACATTTCTCCTCCATCTCTTTGTCCTGACACCAGTGCTTTGTTGAAGCCCAGTTCTCAAGATCGTGCAACTCTGGAGCCAGGCTACTGGTGCATGCATTTCTCAACAGACCCTGATAGCTGACTGTTTTCTCCCATTCTGGGATAGCTCCTCTGACTTCGCTACCCATCAAATAGCTGTGCTTGGCCAGTGGGCTTCAGTTTCTGCTTGTCTGTTCAAGCCTTGGCCAAGTTTTTGGCTCCAGCCTTTCTGCTGTACATCCTTGCTACATGTCTTTGTCACCAAAATCTGGTCCTAGCTAATGTGCCCAAAGTCCTTTGAAGAACTGCTGACCCTGAGAATACCAGTAGTTTCCATCCTTTCTCAGCCTCAATTGAACTGAAGCTTCTCAGGAGCTTGTCCTGCTTCTCTCTCTCCTCATCTGCGTCTGTTTTATTTCTTGCCTTTCCTCACATTGCTAGCAATGGAATGTGTAAACTTCAGTCTGGTTAAGTGATCATTTAAACAGCTATTTGAATCCTGACACCCAGTGGGTCTTTTGCAGGTTGGCCACTCTTTTTTTTGCCATACCTGTTGTATGTAAGGAAGGCAAGCAACCTAGCCCAGAAAAGAATCCTTAATACATGCATGCACATGTGCACGCCTGCACACATATACACGTGTCTGCAGATGCCTCATCCGAATGACTGTACCCAGAAAGAAGTTAACCATCACTTCAGGACAGATAACAAGCAGCATTAGCATAAACAGGTACAGTGTCCCACACCAGCAACTTGTACAAATAATGCAGAAGTACCCCACATTCTGAATTCACCAGGATGAATGCTGCTGTGAGTAACTCTCCATCGGCGCTGTTATCCACTGCTGCAGAATTGCCGGAATTCTTTCAGTACAAGCTCTTATCAGTAATGGGTTTGCTATAAATACAATACGGCGTGTAACTGTTTGCCAAGTAAATCTGTATGGTTTGGTGGCACAAGTTAACGGGTTGTGTTTTAGGGTGAAGTTGATGCAAGTGGGTATTGGGCATTTGTCCTGGCCTATGCAATTAATACATTTGCTCTCCCTCTTCGCAGTCCACGACTGCTTGTTCTTACCCTTGCTCTGCCTTCAGTTTGATTTGTGTAGTGAATCGGAGTCTAGAACTGATGTGATTGAAAAAAACAGCATTTTTTTTCTGTGTTATTCAGTCAGATGTCGTAGTGTGCATTTTATGGCAACACAGCAAAGGTGATGCTGTCAGTGACTGAAGGGCAAGAGCAGGCTGAACAACTCTGCTACTGCCACTAATCTCTGCGCATACTGCCAGAATTTTGGTCTTATGTGCAACATAAGACGAAGATGGCCATTTATACTCTCTGTTGTTTTTTGGTTCTTATCTCTTTGATTAGACCCTTTTAATTAGGGGAGAGGATATATATGAATTTGGGAAGGTTTGATTTTTTTAATGGACTGCTACCTGCTCAGAGAAGGTACTTTTAGCCCTGCCTGATGCCAAAAGCTACAAAAAAGAGAATAGTGTGTTTCTCCATGTCATCCTTTCCATTGCTGCTGTTCCTGACAGAACTTAGCTATTGTAAAAAAAGAGGAGGTACTGGTTTATAAATCTTCTCATGGTGGTAAAACACATATCTGCATGTATACTGTGTAGGTAATAAATCAATTTTTGTGTATTTAAAAAGGAAAATAAACACAATTTACATTTTCATAAAAATATATATGCTTTTTGAATGGCTACCAATGAAATGTCATTTATTTTAATAATCTGTACCTCATAGGTATTTTTCTAAATTTTAATCAGTTTACCTAAGAATGCTTGTACAGAAATTCAGAAACAATTAGAATTCCCAGACCTGCATTTGGATCGGGAAACCTGCAATAAAATTCCACTCCTATTGAAATCAATAGGAAACTCATGAAGTCAGAACTTCATATACAGTTTTTTAAAGCAACTTTGCAAGCCATTCCTAGGAAAATAAGATATAAACAGAATAAATAGAAAGTACACAAAAAACCACCAAAAACATGAGAACATAAATAGACTCCTTATTACAAAGTAGAAAAAAGAACAACTGAATTATTAAATGCATCTCATGAGAGAAAACCAAAAAGACGCTGGGCTAACAAGTAATTGACTGGCTCCCCATCAAAGGAAGACAGCGAAAAGAGTTGTTGCATAATTTGTCAGTGAACTAGGTTGCTCTTTATTTTCTCCTCCAAATCTCCGATTTTTCTAATTGTTTAAAATGGTAACACTTGGAGACACTTGGACATACATGCCTATATGCCCAGAAGAACTGTCCTTTCCATCAGTATGAGTGCATCATAGGACCAGAGAGAAGTTATGAACCTTTTAGTACATTATTCACAATACAGTACAGTTTGTCAACCACGTGATAGTTTATAGACACAGAGGAAAACATGACTGGGAGGTATTTCTTCAAGAAAGAGAGTTCCTGTCTAGGGTGATGCTCCAGCTGAGTGTGGCTTCTGGTGCAGGAGGCTGGTGGTAGCTCGGGAGAGGGAGAAAGGAAGAGCACCTGCAATGGGCTGTGGCAGGAGGAGGCACCCACGCAGGCATGGCCAAGCTTTACATTGTACCTGAAAAATACAGCCCTATGAGACTGCCACTACGTTTTTTTCTCACCTCAGGGGCTGGCTTAGAGAAAGACTATACTGTAAAAATTTGGGTTTTTTCAAGAGCAGGTCCCATGTTGCAAAGTTGATTTAGTGCTGATTTTAATGCACTCCCCTATCTGATCCTGCTTTGAAAAGCTGAGCATCGTGTTTGGGTTTGGGTATTAGCTCAGATCCATCTTTACCCTGAACTTTTATACTACGTTGACTTTTAACAGTAGGCCCCCAGGAACCATTAAGGGAGCAGAAGGAGTTACAAGTTTCATTTTCTTCCAAATATTTCATGTCGTATTTCAGAGGGTGAAAATATCTTAAGACGAAATTGTTGCAGTATTTTCAACTAACAGAAAAAATGTTCTCCTTGTTTACAGTCAGCTTCTGGCTCAAAACCCAAGCATCTGCACAGAAATTTGTAGGCATATTTCAGACCTTAATTTTACATTCCACTGATGTAAATTAAATTGGAAGTTGATAATTGATGGTTAATGATCACTGATTTTGAACACTAATACTTCCAACAATGTGGTTTTCCAGAGAAACAACTTGCAAAGCCGGAGATAATGCTTCCATTTACTGGTGCAGCCCACCCTTAGCAATAAGGTTGTCACGGAAACAGCAAAACTCTGATCGGGTGAGGGAGAAGGGATGAGAATGAAAGGGAGATGGGGGCAATTTACAGCAGCCTTTTGTTGAAATAAATCAACTAGAATTTGTTAATTTTGCTAAGGGAGAACCATAGCCTTTGCCTACAGGCCTTGGGATTTTTTTTCGTGGTGGTGGTTTTTCTTTTTTTGCATAGGACAGTAAGCTCAGGTCTGACTCAAACACCCAGTATGGAAAAAAACCTAAGTGATGTGAGCACAGTCTATGTTTTTGCTGCAAAATGTTTTGAAGTAGAGGTGTGTAGTCATGGCTCTTTTTAATGATACTGACGGAAGCTTCAGTGCCTTTCAGTATTTCTATCAGCTATGTGATGAGTCTCCCTTGAAATCACAGAAGCATATAACTGAACTCTTTGTTCAGTATATCAAAGACACAGAGGAAAACAGAATATGATGTATTAAGTATGTACAAACAGAATAGATAAGTTAAAATTACTTAGAATTTTTAAAAATTAAAATATCTACATGCCTTCTTCAAATGGTTAGATCATGATGCTTTTTAGCTTGTCTTGATGTTGTCTTGCTTGTCTGTAGCTACATCATTGGAAGTCGTCTGACATAAATAAAGCTGTATTAGGTTGATTAATACATTGATAAGAGATTTCTGATATATATCTAGCTCATGCAAAGAAAGCTGTTATTTTCCCTTCCCAACTGACTACTCAAGAGACGAAATGTCCCCATAGGGCACATAGAAACTTTTGTACTATTGAAACGCTATCTTTTTATGTGAGGAATTGACCATTTTTGATATTAAAGATTATGCAAGATGATTTACTAAAGCAGAACATTAACCCTTGTGTCCACAATATTAGAGTATGAGGAACAGCATCTTATTTGCTGATGACTTAATGCTGCAACATAGTAACATTAATTGTTTAGGGCTTATTGTAAAGAGGAATGACAACTACAATGGAGCTATGGCTACTTTTTTTGAGCTGCAATTGAAACTTGTAGCAACATCTGTATGTAAGTTTGTCTGATATATTCACTCTTTCTTATAATTTAGCTAACCCAAATTCAGTCTGGATTTTTTTCCAAAGTCACTGTCTTTCTCATGCTTTTTTTTTTTTTTTAAATTCAGTTTAGTCTGCAAGCAATTTTACTGCCACTGGGCAGAAGCTGTTGAAAAGCAAAAAGTTTTTCAACAGAATTTTAGGTTTCTCTCACTTGTTTGTATAGAGTGCATATTGAACCACAGTGTGTTACTGGAACTAGTTATTTTTGCTAATTATGATGATATGATTAATATGTCTCTAAATATGGGTCACTGAAAGTCACCTTTTTTGCATTCAGGAGAATTTCTTAACTACAGGTTGTGGAACGTAGTAGTTGTATTGCCTGTGCTTCCTTTTTATGGTGATCACACCATGTTACCTGGTTTAGCTTGTGTGTTGACAATGCTTCCTCATCCTAACATTAAATCTCATCCTAAAAATGGAAACCAAAATGTAGTTTCTGCCTTTTCCTCCCTCTAATCTTGGTCCCCAGTTCTTTTTCTTCCCTACTCTTTGCTGTTAATAAAACTTGCTTCTGAAATAAGGGTTGCAGTGGTAGTTAAGATACTGAGGGGAAAAAAGGATGAGCCCCTGAGAGCCACTTGGAGGGAGAAGAACAGTCACACGAGACACAGACCATGTAAGGATGAGAGGAGGATCCATGAGAAAACAGAACTGAAAAAACAACTGAGAAAAAAGTCTGAAAAATAGGGAATGGTCAGAGATGCCAAAATTACTGGTAGTTCATAAGAAATGCTATACTTTGTCAGATGCAGTGTGCACCATCTCACTGTATATATTGCTAGGGTTATGTTTTATTTTGCATTTATCAACATTGAATTTCCACCTGCCATTTTATTACTGAGTCAACAGTAAACTCATTTTTCCACAGCCATTTGTTACTCATGGCGGCAGTGTCTGGCTCATATCCCTGCAAAAAGAAAAGAAAAAGGCTTATTTCCAACTTGGTTCCACTTAACTAGTTGACCTAGCGTAGGTGCAGATACAGAGATTAGAGAGAAATGGTGGTTTGAATATCTTGCGCTCAGTAGGGCTATGATAGTAGTAGTAAGGCACTTGTTTAAGGCTAGCATGGTATAGTCAGTGTGCAAGCTACAGGCAGGTTGTTGGAAAAGCCCAAGACATTATAATGCTCTGGCAATAGCTAGAATTAACTAGACCCTAATTTTAATTGCGGTTTATGCCTATTACAAGCTCTCCTGATTTCATTCATTATTTCCTGGAGGTGGATTTCAACCTGCTGCCTGTAGGGCAAAATCATCATCCTTTTCTAGTCCCAAGGACTATAAAAGGCAAGGTTTTAAAGTGTTCAGTTCTCCCAATTTAGGGCCAGATTTGTAGAGGAGACCTGTTGCCAATCAGACTCTAAAATGAGCACCAGATTGCAAGCCCTGGGTAATTCGTTGGCTGGTACTGCTCAGCAACATCTAATGTCAGATTTTCAGGAGAACTCAACATCCATCTGATGTCTTGGTAGCGTTTCTGTGTCCAGTGAAACAGTGTCAGAAATTTTTCCTTCTGCTGTTGCTCTGGGAAGCTTTTATCCTTTAGCTTTCCTCTGCCTCTCTTTCAGTGGACTGATCATCATACTGTATTTAATATCTGCTTTGCTAAAAGGGTAGATAAGTATATGCATTTTTTTCAAGCACTTTTTTTTTTTTTTTTTTTTG
>WKFP01014121.1:274409-368964 GCA_011057875.1 Pterocles orientalis | reverse complement strand
GGTGTATATGTGTAAATATTATCCAGATATTTGCTATCTAGTTGTGGCTTCTTTATAGATTCACAAATATGTGGGGTGGAAGAACATTTAAGCAGAAGACTAAAGTTTGGTGTTTCATAAAGGCTGTTAATTAATTTTTAAAGATAATTGCCTTTGGTACCAAAAAGGTGGTGGTGGTGGGGGGGACGAATTAAAGGTTGGAAGGAAATATCTGTTTGAGAAGATAGGAAGAGGAAATTTGAGAATTGATTGGTGCTAGTGTGCTGTAAGTGGGTGGATGGGGTTTTTTTTCTTTTTTTTTCTTTCTTTTTTTTTGCTACAGGAAGTGATTTGCAGTGTTCACTGAGCCTTTTGTTGAAAAGGGTCCTTCTCATTTGTGTGAGTCATGCTTTTGCTGTGAGCGAGTTGGCAGCTCTAAGCAGGACTGGGATCTCTGTCACAGAAAGCTGTTATTTCACCCAAGCTTAACGGGGAATCATAAGAAATTTCTTTAAAATATATATTTTTTGTGTTTTTCCTTCTACTATTTTCTTTTTTACCCCAAATCTTGTTATCCATCCGTGTTGTTATGAATTGCCTGCTATGTTAGCACAGACATCTCCTGCGTTGGCATCAGATTTGCCAGAACATATGCAGGAAACTAGATAGAAGGGCATGCTTCAACGTACCAAGTATAACCGCTTCAGGAATGATTCGGTGACATCAGTTGATGATCTTATTCACAATTTGTCCATGAACAGCAAGGTCTCAGCAGTTGCTACGACTTCAGCAGCGCCTTCGTACCTTGTCTCGCCAGAAGTTCTCCGCAAGGACCAAGAAGATGGACCCACCACCCTGTGTACTCTCATCCATAAAGTGTCCCACTTGAAACTCTCTCACACAGGCAGCCTTTTGGGTATCAAAAACCTCTCCTCTGCAGTAAAGGAGCTTGCTGTCTCCAAGTTGCAGGGAAGCTCGAGTGCCTCTAGCTCAGCAGCAGGGGCTTCAGACAACACATGTAACCTTGTCTCTGCCACTTCGTGTTCTCAGCAGGACGTGAGCAAGATGAGTATGGGGAAAAAGCCACGTTCAGAGGAAATGCATCCGGGAGGTGAAGACTGGAATCAAAGTAGCAGCTTTGTCAGTAAACCCTCTCGAGGATGGCTGCACTCGAGTGAGAAGATCCTGGGACCTGGTGTGACGTACATTGTGAAGGTTGGTCTGATTTCTTCCATTCTCTGTTTTTATCAATGAAAAATTCTCTGCTGGTTTTGATGACGGGCTAGACAGGCTGAAAGGATCTCTATTTGTATATTCCTTTTTATGTGCATAATGCATGGTATGTAAATACAGGAAGGCAGGGTTGGGAAGCTGTGTTAATTTGTTAAATTACAGCAAACCTGAAAATAGGTTCTTTGTCAGATAATATTCTACAGCTGTGCAAAAATACTGTTCCTAAGCTAAAAGCTGGTTTTCTTACTTTTTATTTTGGGTTTTTTTTTCTTTCTTCTGAATTTAGATTTTCAGTGTTATCTAACATACTGTATATATATTGGATAAATAGGCTTTCAATATGTCTGGTGCAATATACAGGAGGAAAGAGGGACTCCTTGATGTGTGAAGAACTGTTAATCTTGCATGATATTTCACTGTAAAAATACTTCTAAGGACATGTGTGTTTTTAAAGTGAAATTATATTTGAAATCTTAGAGCAGTAAGGCACAGAGTGCAGTTCTTATCATGTTCCACAAATAGAAATACTGTTGTGAGAAGACCAGGAAAATGTAGCTTGTTTTACGTAATGGGAATTCAGCTACCTTAGATATTATTGCTGTTTTCAGTTCATTGATACAGTATGTGAAGAGCAGAGAATCCTAAGTCTACAAGGTAATATTTCCATATGCTTTAAAAATATTTTGAAATGACCTGTTAAATTAGAGCCTTTGAGAAAAGGGTATGTGCAATGTTTTTGTAGTTAGGTAAGACTCTGTTTTCACCTTCTAGCAGTGTGCAGAAAGTGTAAAAATAACATTGTTGTCCAGAACTGGTTCTTCAATCACCATGTTTTATTTGCCGAGTGGCTTATATATCTTAAGTGTTAAACTGTTTTGTAGCAGACTATTAATAAGATTACAATCTATTTTTAATTTCATCTTATTTTGGATATAAAAGTCACAGTGTGACTTCATATCAGGATGCTTTAAAACTGAGTGACAGCCCTATTGCTTAACTCTCATTGATAATGAGACTCACTCACTATCAAAAATGGAGTGTGTATTTAACAGTTGGAGCACTAGGAAGCAGTTTTCATTTCTTTTTGTTAGTGGTGGTGCTGGATTTTGCAAGTGATGGTAGATTGACTAAGTTAGCCAATTCAGAAATTGTACTGTCTTTTTTGCTACTCTGAAATTTACTGGAACTACAAAAGAGTCAGTACTACCTTTCAGAACACAAACTGCTGCTCTGTTACTGTTCGAGAAGTGTCTTGATAAAAATAACCCACTGATGCTAGACAGAGTGGTGTTGAGACCCTGTTCTCCTTTTGCATGAAAAATATTCTGGTTGACAGAAGGACATTTACCATTTTGCCATTAGCTCAGGGAACTCAACTATTTTGTTTTGCTTAGGATATTGTAAGTAGGCAGATAATGACTGTGAGAATTTACTGCTGCTGTTTGTTTTACCTGAAGTGATCATTATGAAGCAGAGCAAACACAGTATGCATTTTCTTAATTTTTTCAGTGGTTGACCTTCTGTATGCTAGAGGAAGCTGATATCCTTGAATAGAAAAGAGTATTAAAAATACGTAAAAGTGGACTTACATCTAAACTTAATAATTAACCCGTATCTAACACTGATAGTAGAACAAATATTTTAGTTAGGACAGCTGGTGTCAAATATGTGAAAATGTATTTGTACACATTAAATATATATATTAGAATTTTCAAAATAAATCGTTAGCACCAAACAACTTATTTTTAGGTGTTTATTAATGTTATTAAAATGTATAAAATCTCAATTATTGTTTCTATTTAAAAAAAATAGGGCAAGATCTTTAACTTCGTGCTCTCTGGCATATTGAATCACCGAACAGTGTTTTAAATGTAAAAAAAAAAAAAGGTTAAAAGTAAATATCAAAGTCAGTGGTTAATGAATGAATGAAAATAAACTGGTCCTCTTTAGTTCATAATTTGCCTATTCATTAAGTATTTCAGAATTTTCCCCAGCAACTGCAGCGTTCATATGGACAAGAATAGAAGTGCAGTTCCCATATCACTAAACATTGTTAGTTCCCAGGGCTTTTATGCATTCAGACCATCAAATCAATACGTAGATAATGTACACTGAAGGGAAACATTCCTTGGATACCTTATGGCTATACTGACTATCTGGGGGACTTGTACCATGTTTAATTAGTACCATATGCCTTGCAGAAAATTCCATATGCCATTAGTTAAATGAGACAAAAATTAGATTTGTTGTTAACCAGCAAAGCTTATAGCATTTTGTGTGTAGATGTACACTGGGTTACTATTTTCTCATTAATCCACATTCAAAACATGAAAGTTATCTATGGGACGGTGTAAATCATAACTACTGGGCAGTTTGATAACTCACATTGGAATCTTCTGAAGTAAGAGGTACAGAGTTCCTATGTTCAGTGTATGACAAATCCATAACTTTACTACTGTCTCCTTATTTTCAAGTATTACCCATTTTTTAAATGGACAGTGTAACTCTAGTGCTTAAAAATGAGTCTAGGATTATGGTAAACAGAACTATGTTGTGATCTTCATGGTCTGCTGCGATACAATTATTTTCAGCCATAAAAATACTAGCATTCTATGTATTTTTTTTCTCCCTGTAGATTTCATGTTGCATTTTTATATGTTATAATGTAAATTTTAATGAAAACAAGAAATATTTTTGTAACAAATTAGACAGTGATCATAGCCATATTAGGGGACATAACGTGGTGAGGTACTGACATTTTACTTAACACTGCTGCTGAATAGTCTAATAAATTGTGGATTAATAATAAAAAAAAAAAGAAATAGTTTGCTGTGTTGGAAGTCATTGAAGAGCTCAGTGTTTTCCCCATAGTGGGACTGATTACTATAGGGTGTGATTGTAAGTGTTCATGTTGTCAGGAAAACAAATACATATAATAAAAAAGTGTAAACCTGTTTAATGTAACAGTAGTTAAATTTTTCAATGAAATCTGTTTGTTCCCAATGATGAATGCCTACTTATGAGTTCAGTTGAGTAAAGGCATAGATGTTTTGGGTTTTGTTACATTTAATTAAGAGCACAATCAACAGTCAAGAGGCAAATGTATATCTGTCAACCATTTAACTCGTGTTTGGGTTTTGTAACAAGTGTTGATGAGCTTAAGATGCTATACCTCAGTAGTTCGAATAAACCCACAGTAATATAGCATAATTTTATAACCCTATATAAAGTACATCTGAAAAAGCTAAAGATCTGCAAAACCAAGACAGTGGTATAGAACAGACCTGGGTAAGTCTAGTGCTAGAAAACAGATACAAAGATAGTATCTGAGAGGTAGGAAGGAAAAAGCACTTCATCTAAAAGAAGCATGGGAGGCCAGGCAAATAATATTTCATTGAAAAGCATATTAAATTATTAATATTATAGCAAAGTATCTGAAGAGTATAGTCCTATCTACAATTATTTCTCTAACATTGTAACGCTTTCATGTTTTGGGAGGGGTTAACAGAGATTTACATCTGATAAGAAAAACAGACATCTTTAGTGAATCTGTTCAAACCCATCAGCAAGTAAAGGCTTCAGTTCTGGAAACATTTCTGCATAACACTGTTTATAGGAATATTCTAATTAAAATAGCTGAGGCTACTCCTATATGCGGAAAGTTATGTATGTGCTTAAGGATGAACTGAATTGTGTTGCATGCTCTTATTGCATGCTTTTATTCTGTACTAGTAGTATGGACTTCAGCATATACGCAGGGCAGCTGTGATTTTAGCAGATCTCTGCAAGTAGTCACGAATTTACAAAATTACTTTTCTCGAGTGGCTAAGCCAGGCTGTGAAGCACAGACTTAAATGGAGCCAACATGGTGGAAACTGCAACATATGTGGCCTTCCCCTAGAAGTCTTCAGGGCTCTTTGGAAGAATCTTTTTCTTCTTTTCTTTCTGTTCTAACCACAATTAATTTGCTGCTGGTTTAAAGTGGGAGCAAGATACCGATGCTTCATGGCTTTTTGGTAGTACTCTTTGACCACCTGTTGAAAAGCCATCCAGCGTAGCCTCTAAGAAAAAGAGAAGAGAGTTTCTTGCTTCCTTCTTACTCCTTTAAATAGACATAAAATCAAATTTACAATCTCCTTTTTTTTTTTTTTTCTTAAAAGAATATTATCATTACAGCAAGACTTTTTAGTATCTCTTTTTGGTTGATGCTAAATTTATCTTCCCATGTTAAAGAAAAAAATGTGAAAAGTTTTTTTTTAATTTGTTTGTTTTTTTAAAAAATCAGATTTAAATTCAGCTTCTATCAGTCAAGTTGCAGTAGTGTTAATAGCTAGTCGTGGATAGTTTGACATGGCCTGAGTAGGAGCATACTCAGTGGGATTTAGTGCATGTGATTCTACTAATAAGGAACACAGACCCAAATAATCCTGTTTGTAGTGAGGTTTACATGTTTAAGAACTGGGTGGTGTGTTTCAGCCATATGGTGATAACAGGACTGAATACTGATCCTTTAGTTCAGAGTCTGCTGTCCTCAACCCAGGTAGCCAAGGACTGTTAGCTAGAGCTCAAAGACTCTGGTTTATCACCATGGATTTTAAAGCTGCATGCATGCAGGTTAGGGGAGAGAGAAGTAAGTGACAAAGACAGCATTGGTTTCAACAATTAATCCCTCTAGTATGCCATATTCCTTTGCAATCAGTTAGTATTCTTCGCATTTTCTTTCACTGTTATTTGAGCTATGAAAGAACGATACTGATGCCTGTTGCTCTGTGAAAAACCTCTTTTTTGAGCTCTATGGATCTGAAACACTATGGGTCTGTTGTACAGCCCACTGATATGAAAAGAGCATTTCTCACAGAAATTAAATCAAATCCTCCAAGCATAAATCATACAGTAGAGTCGTTAATTATAATATTATTCTAATTACATGAATTAAGTACTATTACTGTATATTTGCACACCTTTCATAGAAAGCAAAGCACGTAATGATTTCGGTGCTGAAGGATTCAACTCTCAACATGAATGTCTGGTCTGCAGTACCTTTGGAGTGTTTGTAAAATGCCTTGGAATCTTTGGCATAATTTCCACACCAGGGATTATTTTATGAGTGACACAATGTACGTGCTGTTAATGTTTATGTGAACAGTTAAAGTCAGAATTGTATTTGTTTAAGCAAAATTATACAGCACTGCTAGTTTTTTACAGTTTTAAAATCAAAAAATGAAGTTAGCTGGTCGGTTTAGGAGGTAAAACTGCATTCAGCCAGAATTCCTCTTCTGTTGTTCCTTGGAAATTGGATTGTTAGTTTGTTCAAATAATGGTTCAAGTAAGAATAGCATGTGCCCACTGTAAATATCTGCTGCTACAAACATAAAGAAGACACAGAGATAAACCAAGATTTTTCAGGGAAAACCCATGCCTTTCTCTGCTGTTGGAGACAAGGCACTACTTTGTCCCAGGGACAGGGCACTCCTTTGTGCCCTAGCCACGTAACCTGTTGAGGAATCTTTTCTTCATTAACACACTAGCTATACTCGTGCTGCAGCCTGGCTTTATTTTATAGTAGAAAGTTGAAGTGAATGCACAAAGTATCAGTATTAAATTTTCTTGTTCTTGATGGGAAAAATGCAGGTCTGCTCAGGGATAATGCCAGAGACAATCAGCCTTCCCAGCTCCTGACAGTCTTTAAGGGAAGTTTGCTCCCCTGAGTAATGAAACAAAATCCATGCTCATAGAGGAAGAGGGGTTCAGTGTTGCTTCTACAGTTCTACATAGCCATGCAATATTCACGCTATAGTTCATTTGATTCTATATGTTTCTGATAAAATGTGATGCAGCTCTATTTTTGGCTGCTCCAGGCAGGTCTGAGGCAGAGCCTGTCCATTTGAGTTGTGATGAGTGCCACCACATTTCCAGTCATCACTTTGTTTTCAGAGGGCGGTATTTAATAAGGGCAATCTAGAATGTTTGTTTGATAAGTGATAGATATTCCCCTAGATTTTTCAAAAAAGTTTTTCATAGAGCCAGGAAGGATTTCAGTCTCAAAAGGTTGACTCAGACAATCTAAGTCACAGCTAAAAGTTTAATGACTAAAAAAAGCCCTTTGAAATTAGACAAGAATGGTAAGCAAAAAGATAAAAGGTAAAAATAAACAGGGTATAGGGAGACACAAATAAATAATATGAGGTAAACAGAAAAAGCTGTCTAGGCTTTTTTTCCACAGCACCATCATATTATATTTGCTGATACAGGGATTTTTGTCTTTTTTTTTTGTTATCTCAGAATAAATCTTGAAATTAGAGATGTAAGTTGACCAAATACCTTAAATAGTAAGGGCAAGACTGAAGGAGAGATATTTGATCTTAAGATATTATCTTAACTTGCTCAGCACCATATCCATCCTTCTGGATATGTTGTTGTACTAACATAGATTTATTCCCATTTTTTTGGCTCTTATTAGCATAGGAATTATACAAAGAAGTGAATGTCTCATTGCACACCGGCATCCTGGCTCACATTTGACACTGCATACTTCTGATGAAGTAATTATCAGAAAGAGACTGTCTCTTTTCTTATAGATAAGCCTCTTTAATTAACACAGGACATTTTTAAAGTACCTTTACCTTCCTGAAAAAATTGAATGTTTCAGAATGTCCTGGTTTCAGCTGGGGCAGAGTTTTTTCTTCGTAGTAGCTAGTAAGAGGTTGTGTTTTGGATTTGTGTTGAGAAGAAGGCTGGTAACATACTGATGTTTATAGTTGCTGCCAGGACAGTCAAGGACTTTTCAGCTTCTCTGCTGTGCCAGTGTCTGCAGGTGCAGGAGAAGCTGGGAGGGAGCACAGCCCCAGTTACTAGGCCAAGATTTGACCTTAGGTTTAGGATTGAGACCTAAATTGGCCAATGGTATGTTCTATATCCTGCACGTCATGCCAGATAAATAGGTGAGGATCAGTCCAGAAGTTCTCCCAGAAGCATCACGTCTGCCACCAAATGCAGGGGCAATGTTTTGTCATCATGTGTTGAGTGCAGATGCTACAGTGTCATTCATTTTTGCTTATTTTTTTCTAAAGTTGGAGCAGGAATGAAGGGGAAAGACCAGGTGAATAAACTGTGGAGAGTCTCTTTCTGAAACACAATAATTAAGTGTGAAGCTGCACTGCAAACAACACAATAAACTGATAAATACGTATCAGCCAAGTGTTTTGAATCTACCCAAAGCCTTTTCTTGGGCCGGAGACGGAAACTATGAAGGCAGTCCCCAGTATAGTCCTGTTCCTAGATGACTGTTATCAACACTCAGGCATGATAAAAATCTGCAGAATTAATGAGCTTTATCAGGGCCTAGTATGAAATCAAGCTGTGCTGACAGATGCATTGAACCTGTTTCTCTTACAGCATTTCAGCAGTGTTAAGAAGGCAATGAAGTCTGGCTCATTCTACTGTAGGAATAATAATAATAATAATAATAAAAATAATAGTAGTAGTAATAGTAGTAGTATGCCTGGCTCCTATGAAACACTCATTAATAGATCCTCACGTTCTACAAAGTGATGTTTGTTTACAAGCTTTAATACAAAGTACTGTTTAATGCAAAGTATCAAGATTTTTGTTTTAATGAGGAGGAAGTAAAGATGTAGAGGATTTAAGTAATTTGCTTCAGAGTGTCCAGGAAATTATTGACAGAGGTGAGACAACACCATGTGCAGCACCTGAGTGCAGTGCTCTTCCACCAGACCCAGCTGCTCTGTAAAGTTGCTAGAGTGAAGAAGGTCTGCTGCTGTAAAAGGTGTCTAGCTGGGCAGGCAGAATAGGCAAATCAGAAATTATCTTTTCAGTTTGCAAACTAAGCATATTTGTGACAGAAGTTAGAGTAGAAATTTTGGAGGGACAGAAAGACAGCTTTGCCCAGATCAGCAGACACTACCTTTGAATCATGGTCTTCTGTGATGCACTTGAGATGGTTGTCAAAGAAGGTCACCCAGCACACAGTGCAAGCCACAGCAGACAGGGCGAATAGAAGATTCCCTAAGAAATGCATACCTACAAATGTTTTGAGAAAAACATTAAATTGTTTATAAGGTCAAAGTTCATACAATGTGTGGATGTTTCGCAGGATCAGAGTTGGGAAGAATACCCTGGATACAGTGAGATACAAGATAGGTTTTGTTCACGTTGGAGACAGTCTGGTGTATGTTGTGAGCTTGAAGTGAGCAATACTTATGAATGTACTTTTTGGATCAGCATTATGAATTGCAATTCAGGTTGCTCAATGATAGGCAGAAAGAATAATAATTTATGTGAGAGACATCTAAAGAAGTAGAATTGATGCACAGCCTGTGGGGTTAGGTGCATCAGACTTTTCAAATTGAAACAATATTGAGATTACTTAAAATACTGTTATTTATCTAGTGTAGATTACCCCTGGATTCACATGAAGCAGGCCCACTTTGGAAGAAAAAGCTTAAAATACTGATTTTTGACGATAGATCTTTCTGTCATTTTGAACCTTTTGTAAATTAATTTTGTAGTCATAAAGTCAGCAGAGAGCAGTAGGTAAATAGAAACATTGTATGAACCCTCTCTTGCAAGGTATTTATTTCTACCAAGGAGCTGGAAGAGTGGGGCTGCTTGGTGTGGGGGGCACAAGTTGGGAGCTGCAGGTGCCCGTCATGGGGTGACACTGACCTTGGGGCTTTTGGGCAGAGGTGGTGGGGAAAGGTCCCAGGCAAGGCTGCTTAGGGCTTTTAGGGACTGGCGGTGCCCACAGCCCCCCAGAGCTGCTTTGCTGGGATTCTTTGTGGCCTTTATGATGCAAGAAGACTTTCAGAGATTTTTTTGATGCATTAAATCCAAGCCAGGACATCTGTCACATTATTTGTCTGTTCTGCACGTTGGAGGTCATCTTTTGGGTGCTCTTACTGTGGACACAAGTAACCATAGCTTGAGAAAATTAAAGATAGAAAAAGATTCAGGAAAAAAATAAATGTTTTAATTGCTGGACTCTTGGGATGAAGACCAGAGGTACATGCAGCATTGGTATAAAAAAGAACTCCCTCTCCCTCCCTCTGTGTTTTGGATTTTCAGTTTTAACAGTGGTGGGTGTTTCCTAAATCACACATCCAAATGTACAATTTTTAAAGCATGGCCATATGTATGTATTCAGTGTAGTGGAAAAGCACCTGTTAGATCTTCTATCTTCTGGTCTGTGCTTTAATAATACTCCTCATCAAGCAGTTCTACTTAATGACTGAGGTAGTATAAATTCTTTAATAAGATAGATATATTTACAGTGTCCATATTTAGAGTTTCAAATGTCTAATAATGATTTTCAGTGATTGAAGTATAATGTTTTGGCTGCAGAAGCTTTTGCATGTTTATGTTAAAGGAATTCTGATGCAGAACATAAACTGCTAGAACTAATCTGCTTGGTGCTTTAGAGGGAAATATATCTTTGTGGATATTCAAGTTAGCAAGCAAAACAGTCGGAAAAGTGTTCACTGAATTAAAGTATGCAACTGTGAAAATGAAACAATTCATCTGTGATACTGCAGTGCATACTCTTGAGTCATTCACACTGATTAATATCACACTGCAGTAATTGAATTCACCCTGTACTACATATTTTTAAAATTAAACCTGAAATGTATAGAACTAAAGGTTTTTTCTAAACGTAGCCTTTTTTAAAGAAAACTTTTAGCACCAAAACCCCCCAAATAGTGAACTAAAATAATGAAAAACAAATAAAACTGAGGCATAAGGCAGAGTGTGTTCACATGTAAAACAATTGAATAAATTGTTGTCCAATATGTGCATTTCTGGTTGTAGCATTTCTGAGTTTTTGCATGCAAAACCATACATCTGTAAAATAAGAACATAAAATATATTGTACATACAAAACTACCAATATGGGATTTTTGTGGAATCCTGTAAAAGGCCAGTCCATTTAGCATCTGTACTATGCATGTGTATTTTTAGGCATGATGTTGGCAATCATATTTCATCTACATATGAGTAAGAAATAAGAAAAAGGTGTTTTCTCTGAAGATGTGTTGTTTTCAGTCCCATTTGAGATGGAGATTAGAAAATTGTCAGAAGCAAAATTTGCTTCCCAGGGATATCTTTCCCTTTACTAGCAAGAAATTAGACCTTAGAGTTAACTTAAGAAGTTGCTTTTCAAGATAAGATAAAATATATGCTTCTTTCCCTAGCCGAATCTTTGCCCTTTTTTTAAGGGGTGCTGAATCATAACCATATCATTTCATTGTGAGATGCTGCCAGAATGCTTTCACAGGGGACAAATGTAAAGATGCCATTAATATCTAGTGACAATTGTAGATGTATCCCAAATAGAATGGATTCTTCTTTTCTGATGGAGGTTTATGGGATAGATTTTTAAATTGTTTTCTTACTGGTAAGATGTTGCATATTCTCATATTGTGTGGAGATTTCTACAGTTACTCCTGTCTGCAACCTTGATTCAGGAGGAGTAGAAAAAAAATTATTAAAAATCAAGTGAAAATACATCCTGTCAACAGAGGGAAGCTATACTCTGAAATACAGTGAAAATATTGCACGTTGTTGCTTAGCTTTTCTTCAGATATCTCCTTTCCTGAGTAACTGACAATATTTAGTTACATAAATTCTTCACTGTACTTCAGAGATGTATTAACAGTCATGGAAAGTATTGCTTAGTATTATTCTACCTTCTGTCCTGCTGTTGGTGGCATGTAAGTCTGTATTCTTTTACAAATGCTGTGCTCTCTCTGTGCCTCATCCTCAACAAGGCTTCGAGGCATTCAACAGGTGTCCATATCTTCTCCAAGGACTCTTTGTTTATATGAATGCCTATCTACTGAAGAAGGATGTCATAGGTTTTCTGATCTCTGTGGGAGGAAAAGGAATAACCTGTTTCGAGCTTTTTCAGGGTGCTGGCAAATCTTGATATCTTTTTATATGTAATCATATTTGCCAGTTTATTAATGGATATATACAGCTGCCAGCCAAAACTTTAAAATACTTATAAATATTTATATACTGCATTTCAGAAATAATTAAAAATTATTAGTTTTTTAGACTTAAGAATTCTTGATTAAGCATTCTTAATAACAGTGGCTGTGTATATTTCTGCATGCTTGCAGTCAATATATAGGACTTCAGGGTCTGTGTATATTTAAAAATACATACATGTATATATATAGTATATAAAAAGTAATTATATATAAATATTTTTTTGGTCATGTTAAGGAGGATTGATTCTTTTTTATCATTTAAGCAACTCAGTGCAAGACAAAAGTGAAATGGAAGAAAACGGTTGCCTTCCTTTGTTTGGAAGTTCATTTTTCTGCTGGCAGTGTGTTAGACTTAAGATGTATTTGTACAGATGAAAAAGTTTCACAGCCTTTCAGTATTAATTAGTCAATGGTAGGCACCTTGTTTAACAGTTGATCCCAGAATCTCTCTGGAAGTCAGTCTCACTTTACTTACAGCTGAAAGCCTTTATGAAAATCTTCAGGAAATTAACTGTTAAAGGATTTACATGATTAAAGCTAGAGGTCTAGCAAATATGCAGTGACTCACAGTCATGCAGTGGAAATTTTAAAACATGACCTTTCTTTTTATTATTTTGTACTCTGGATGCTAAATAAATACTTTCTGTTTGGTGCAGTGAATCAAAATATATCAAGGCATGGATATACAGAGAAAGTCTGCAGTGTCTTATGAAAATGTTTTGTATCTCTACTATGATAGTTAAATCAAGAGCTTGTGAAGGATACCTCTTTTACCAAAGTAGTTTAATAGCATAATCTTACCAGTATTCCTGTTATTGAAAATCCAAGTATTCAGTTCAAAGAACAAAATAGAGAAGCAATACATTGTAAACATCATAAGGTGCCAAAATAGCATTGAATTCTACTAAAAATAATGTGTTAATTAATGAATTGAAGTATATAAATCATAGAAGTAATTTCTGGGAGGTACATGTGTTTGCCTCCTAAATCCTTTTATTATTACAGTCATGCACACCTGAGCCTTGTGTTCAAATGGGATAAGGCAGTTTGTTGAAAGTGTAGGCTAACATTCACCAGTTAAGAATTGTTAACGTCTGCATATACAAGGACATTTAAAATATTTTAATACTACAGAAGCCAGTTATTATACCAAAGGAAATAGGAAAGAGTTAAGTGTTGGACAAAATTGGAGGTATTATTGGGAAAACTACTCCTGTCACCCATTATTGAAGAAGTGAACCGCCTGTTTACAGAGAAATGCAAACCTGTTGACAGTCATATCCATCATCGTTTGTCCTAGTTCAGAAGCTCTGTTGGTTTACTTGTCTTGTGGAGCAATTTGTGATGATAAATTTACAGCCAAAGGGTCAAAGCTTATTTGTAGTTGAAACCTGAAGAAGACTTATTTTTAGATTTTCCATTCCATTTCCATTCAATCAATCCTAAGAGTTTTCTGTCTGGATTAGAACATGCCTTCTTTAAAGAGAAAAAACCCTTTGGGGGAAATATTGATTCTCTCTAAAGCTCTATACATGGTTACTTACTGATATAAAAATTACCAGCTGCAAAAGTATGAAAGCACAGAAGAGTGCCTTTCTGTTTTTCATGGCAGCATATGTTCCTGACACATTTTTTGGTGTTAGATTCTGACTATGTCTAAATATAGGGCCTTTTTCTCATTCAGAACAAGGCTGCCAGTGTTTCTTTCATGCAGGATTGCTGCTCCCCCAAGCAGGTGTGCCATTGTGCAGATACCAGGGAAGCACGGGGCACAGGTACAGAACGGATCCCTCAGCCTAAGCTGGTAGAGCACAGTCATCAGGCACCCTCAGAGATCTGCGTCTTTGAGTAGTCCTGAAGATGCATCTTGCCCCAAGGGGAGGGAAGGGCAGGAGACTATGGCATGGCTGGGAGAATAACACTCATGTTAGGTAAATTCTCACTGTCATGTTCCTTGATAGCTAAGCAGAGCATTTAAAAGCAAATATTCATATCCCAAACTATCAGAGAAAGTGAAGTCTCTAGCAGCTGACTGAAAGTTCTGTGACTACTGCTCATACAAATTTATTTCTCTCTGAATATCTAATTTTGCTTCTGCCCACAGCTTTTTCTAATATTGTAATTCACCCTACATTATAATCATCCGTTCCATCCTTCTGATTAAAATATCTAGATACGCTAACATAAATTCAGATGGTTGTACATGTGAGTTCACCTTCCCACTGCGCTATCCTCTCAGTCAATGGTGGCCCTTATTTGCCAAAGGCTGCCTCTTCTGTCCGATGAGTGCTTTGCATTAACAGCACCACCTGCTGCGAAAGTGTCACCCTGAAAATACACTCTTTTTCACTATGAATCCAGTTTCTCTATATTTAAAAGATTTCAAGTGTAAATTCAGCCACAGAAGCTTCCCACAGCCTTCAGTCCTCATAACTTCTCATGACATCAGCTCATATCCTACTTCTCGTCTGCTGTACTGATGCATGACAGGTTCAGTCTTTGCTACGTAAAGATGTCTTCAGAGTACCCCTCCTAAAGAAATCTTTTTATTCAATGTGAATTAAAAATGTAGGCTGCCTCCATATTTAATATGAATAAATGAACCATTTACCTGTTTTGAAAAGGTTTGAAAGTCTTTCTGGTAACTGGTGAGAGGATTTATGCTTTTCCAGCTGCTCTATAAGCACATCGTATTTTATATCATTACTACTGGGAAAAAAATTTTATACAAACTTATGTGAGTGCTGTAAATACTGGTCAGTATTAGCTGTTAGTGACTAAGCATTATTAGCATATGACTGCAGTTAAAGGGTTATTTTATCTATTGACAAGAATTTCATATTGCCAGATGTGCCTGGAGTATTTCAGAAAAATCTCTTTTTCTCAGTTTTTCTCTCAACATAAAAGTTTAGTGTTTTCATGATTTTATAATGCTTCTAAGATACCCTCATCTTCACGAAATTAATAAATTTACTGCTGCAGGAAACTGTGTAGTTTAATCAAATACCTATAACTACACTATGATCTCCTTATGAAGTAAAGAAGCAAATGTATGTTGTGGTAAGCTATCTTCTCTTTTTGTGGCATTTCCTGCTGATTATCTGAGTTAAGTAGTTTGTGGTGCACGTCTCAGTCAAATTAGTAAGGTATTCAAGGTAATACTTTGAAGTTCAGTTAAAGAACAATATAAAAAATTAGGAAGTATTGTGGCACTTATTATTTTTCTTTTACTTAGTTTATTTTATTAAAAGAAATACCTTCTGATTACAGTTCCTTGCTTGCTTTGTGGGGTTTTTTTGGTTTTTGTTTTTTCACTTCAGTGTTTTAGAGACTGGGTATTGTAAATTCAGTTAAGCTGGGAACTCTGTCTAATGTGATAGCAAAAGGATTCAGGTTTACTGCTGCATATTAATTTGCTAAAGAGAGAAACTCATTTTGTAGGATACTTCTAATTAAAGTCCTGCAGTCTCTGTCAATGACTTGTGTTGCTTTTGTGGGTTGGTTTTTTTTTTATATTCTCCTTTCCGTGCATCAATATGGATGTCAAAAAATCATGACTGGGACCCCAGTTAGATGTGTACAAGCTTACTGCCTTGAAATCAAGTCTGGGGCTGTTACTATTTTTGTATCATGCCCTCTTTGTTAGGGTGTATCTAGGCTTGAGTCTTAGTATGATTTAGGGCAGATAGTAAACTTGTAGGTAAGCTATAAGTATTATGGAATATTGTGGAACTCTTAGTGCTCATTTTGCAAGCCACTGTGGATGTTAATGATGATATCCGAAATTAGAAGGAACTGTCATTTTGATGCATAAATAAATGCATGTTGCAATAGAAGCAGCATAATCTGAATTTGAAATAAAAGCTTGTATTTTTAAGTAAGGGAGTCCTCAGCTGGAATTAACTAGCACTAGTCAATTCATACTAACTACTCATTTACTTTCACAGCATGTAATTCTGGACTAGCTCTTTGGCTAAGAAGAGTAAAATGCAAAACAAAAAACCCACAAAACCAACCAAATAAACAACCTCTAAAAAAGGAATAATGAAAATGTAGGGATATTACTTGAGACACACATGAGGAACAGATGTGGCAAGTAAAAAGATGCTTACTTTTGCATACTTGACAAGTAAAAGGACAGCCTAAGCCTGTGGGTGAGAAACTTGCAGTGAATTGAGGAGCTCATTACAGGCTATCTTATGTTTTAGAGATTTCTATTTTCAACAATTAGATCTACAAACACTACCCCGAACCCTGGGAGTCTAGATCTATTTTTTGAGCCCCTGGGCTATTAACAGCAGCTATGCAATATTAGTACAGATTTCAGATACATCAATATTTGAAGGCACTGGTTAATTTTTGGCTAACAATGCAAGTGCATGTCTGTTTGCTGATGTAACCATGTTATCTCTTATATAACTTGCATGAGGCTCAGTGTGTTTGTTTCAGGTACAATCTGCAACATTGTGAACCACTCAGACTTGATGATGGTCATTTGGTTACACAGATTAAAACCAGCCCATCTTAATGTATTAAGAATACCCATGCAATTTTGGTGGGCTAATGATACTCCAGCGGTTCAGACTCAGCGATTAGGAGTCCTTATTTTGTTTGAGAGTAGGTGGTGGGCAGATCTTCATGCTACCCGTGTTCTGGCCAGACATTCGTCTGCTATTAGACATGCATATGCCATTCTACATTTAAGAATTCAAGCATTCAAGCATCTGTCAGTCCTAGGGTGGACCACTGCAGTGCTATGTGAGGCTACATCTTGCTACGTTTTTGTAAAAATTTTTGTTGCTGTTGTTATTACTAGCTTCTGAGTCAAATGATGGAAGATTTCTTCCCATAACTAGGTGTTTTGAATGATGTTGTTAAGGAACATCGAACAAGGTTGTTCATGTGCGTGGGACAAAAATGTCTCTGACAATGACTACTCTCGTTTGCCTTTTCTCTTTGCTCCAAGCACATAAATGCACTCAGCACTCATGTGTTGAACTGTCTCTTTCTGACAAATGTTGGGAGAACTCAATATCCTTTCCTACACAGGGTGCAGTAAAACATTTTAGTTGTTAAACAAGTATTTTCTGACTGCATCATAGAGAAGGAAGAGGTACTTAAGGGAACATGGAAAAAAATCTTCACCTATGGGACAAACAGAAAGCTTGGAAATATGTCCTCTTACATTTGCCTGGAAAAAATTTAACTAGTAAGGATGTTGGAACCTCATGCAATGAGAGAGGTATGGTCCCAGGAATACATGACACTCTGCTTTTAGATTTACATCAGCTTCCCCACAAGGTGCTGTTTAGCATGCAAAGTACTAGTTACAAATCCTTCGACTTCTGAATGGGAAGGTTCATATGAAAGGCTTTTTCCTTGGGGCATAGTAACCTTCAATGAAGGTGTACAAGCTGGAAACTCATTCAAATGTCAGAAAATAGACAAAAGGCAGAAGTTTATCTGAGAGAGCTTGGAACTGGTAGCCCCAAATCTTCCTACTTCAAGGTGGTCTGCATCTCAGTGTATTTGTTTCCTGAGCAATGAGAGGGAGGATGCTAGTGGGAGCTCATAATATAGAATACTGTTAGAATATACAGTAAGTGCTGGGTGAAGGGGAGCTTTTTTAGGAGTAGACTGTTTGATAACTGTATTTTAAATGTTTCATGGAATGCCTAAAGCAAAAGATAGCATTTCTTTTTAATCAGGATATTTATTTGTTGAAATAAATGAATAATTTATTTACTTGCTATCTTGGTTGTGTGTCTCCTTTCTGTGGATCCTTGTCAGGATATACTTCAAATGGATATTTTTAGAGAGCAATGTTGGTCTTGGGGAATAATTGAAGCATAGCAGTAGGTGAGTTATATGTCCCTGTAGTTGGACTTTGGACTTTTTGAATGTCAGTTTTTATAGTAATTTCGTTACTTGAAAACATGCCGTGGTGATTTAAGTGTTCACATCTTTTATCCCAGAAAATCAGTTGCCATCTTTGCCTTGATCAGTCAGGAGTACTGCAAGCCTTACTATGTTGTGTTCAGCTGTCTCCATGGTGTACGTAAAACAAGTACAGGATAACTTTTCCACCTGACCTTCCTTCAGTCTGGTTTTGTCTCTACTTTTGTTAATGCAGGTCAGGTAGTATGACTCAAAGGAGTCTAAATGCACGCCTTCTAAGTATGTTTATGGGTATTTGTCTGATTATTTGTGTGTTTATTTCAACAGTGACTTGTGTGCACATGTGTTTGTGTATTTATTTGCACGCCTGCATGTACTTGTCAAACTACCCTGCAGAATTTGCTTCTAAAATGTTGGGCCTGGTTCTCAAAATTGTACAATTACTTCGCTTTAAAAGACTTGACTTGTGGCAAATGTAGATAAGTGAAGGAACAAGTGCAATCCAAGAGTGTTTTAGTATTGAGCAGTCTAAATGAACAGGTTGATGAAATAATGAAAACCAGGCATTTCGCTAGCAAAAAATCACCAGGATACCTTTGAATACTTATACCATTTACAGCATATTTAATTATAAAAGTGCCTCACGTTAAATAAATATTTGGGGAAATTTATCTATAAAAGCATCATAGAACTAAAACAAAATTACACAAAAAGAGTACAGGAAGACATTTTTCATTGATGTATAATGGCATAACTTAACTTAATTCAGCTGATTATCTCAATTGATGTTTAACAAACTTCATCTCCAAGCAAATCAAATCACCCTCTGAGATCCTTAAAAATAGAGTTAATGGCTTAACTTCCTGCATCAGAGCATTAAAACATTGTTCTGGATGCTTTAAGTACTCAGGCAGAAGTATATGTAAAAAAGAAAACTACCTATAATAATCTACAAGGGGTACCTAATTTTGCAGTGATAGAGGAGTGATGATAATCTAAACAGCTTGAGAGTCTGATCCTTAGCTTCAAAGTTCTATGTGCCAGAATCTCTATAGAGAAGACATTTTCCATGAGGATTTTATAAGCTCTTCAAAAAGCATAAGATTGCAGGAGATCTCTAAAAAATTCTAGGAAGTGGATCTTGAAACAATGCTTTCCAGAAACCGTGGCTGTTGTAATCCAAGTTCAAGCAATTTGATGAATAGGAGTCACTTGATATTCTAGTTTATTTTATTCAGTGTTGTAATGACTTTGTAACATTTGATAGCAGTAAATTAAATAATAATGGACATGTGAAAAGAAACTAGATACTCCCTCAGCTTGTAAACAGTTTTTGATATACATGTTTCTATAGACAAAGCATTGATGAAATTCTAGATAGTATAGCTACTGATGTAGTAATTCTCTAATAAAAAAATAATTCTTTTCAATACAAATAAAATTCCCAGACACAAAATCATTGCCTCACTTGATTTTTTTGCACCATTTTTGTACCCAAATAAATTGCAGTACACTGTGAATAGATATAAAAACTGATATAAAACTCATATAAAAGTTGATATAAAACCGCAATACTAGAATAGCATTATCAGGCTCATTACGTAAAGACTCATTCCTGTTACCTCTGACTTTCAGAAGTCAGGTGTGTGGTTGATACTGCATATCTTTGCATACATACAAAGATACTGCCATGGGATATGCCAGGCATGAGCTGGTTTGTACAAAGGCCCTATCCAAATGTCTGAGGAGAGCTGTAGATGCATGCAGAATTTAGCACATGCAAATTATGCCCACTTTTGGAATTGGGTCAAGAAGATTTACATGAGTTTTTCTCACTCCTGTGATACTGTTATATTTTAACATATTTTCTAACAGTACTTCTTTTTCATGCAGATGCAGGGCAGAAATCTGGGTCAATAAGTCTCACCTTTTCATAATATTAACTAAACTTAATGTCATTCCTCTCTTGAATGACCATGTTGAAGCCATCTCCCAGCATGAGTTATTATGTATTTTGTTATCATTTTCCTATATCTTTATACTAGTGTCGTTAATGAAAACATTAATTCCCTTCTATCCTTGAGCTGGTTATTAAGGAATCCTCTTTGGATTGCTGGTACTCTTTTCAGCTTTCCCTGCTATAATTTACCTTTTTTTGTACTAGTGAGGTTTAGTTCTCCCCCTCTTAAATAAGGTTTTCCTACTAACCAGTGCTAGGTGAATTTGCTTTACCACACTTCCTTTTTCATTAATATAATTTTATTATTGTGGAACAATTAAGATAGAGGAAAATTTAAAAGCACAGCAACACATTATGAACTAGGTCTATTACAGTGATTAGATTAAACATAAAAAGATATGTTGAACCAAATTTGACACTTAAATGAAATGAAATGTTTATGGAACAAATCTGTGACATACAAGAACATAATCATAAAAACCTTCCTGACACGTAGGATAAATCAAATGTAAAAATAAGAATTGTACAATGCCTTTTAATGGCTAGCTGCATTTTCTCCTAGAACTCAAGAATAATTACAATACGTTTTCCAACTGTTTCTTTTTCCTTACAGTACTTGGGGTGTATAGAAGTCCTACGCTCAATGAGATCTCTTGACTTCAGTACTAGAACACAGATTGCAAGGTAAGACTTTGTACAAGTATGTTTTTTAAAGTAACTTCTGAATTGTGTCCCCAAAATGGAAAGGCCAGGAAGACAGCAAAACACACAGTAAATAATTTTTGGATACTGTAAGTTCACTTTTGAATTTTGCTTCTCAGGTAAGTCTCTCACCTGGTATTAATATAGTTCTAATGGGGCTTAAAGGATGTTTTCTTCATGGTCTTTTGATGGTCCGGGAATAGTTTTAGAAAATTTTTGCCTGTTTGTTCTGCCAAATAACGCATTTATCTGGGTACCAATTTTGTGACATTTAAGCCAGTGAGAATTAGAATATGCTTAAAATCTACAGTGCATTTGGCAAAATTAGTCTAGGAAGCTGGTTTGGAGCTGCATGTTTATAGATTTTTATGGTAATTTCTTATGAAAAGATGTCAGATTACAAACTGACCCTACAAAGGATATAAATGAAAATGTGCAACCACCACAATGATACCAGAGACAAATGAAAGAATGTTGTTTTTTCCAGACTGTGTGTAAGAAACAATAGGCTTGTATTAAGGTCTTATTATGATTCTTTTAAACCTGTCATGGTATTTTTGTAGGAGCGGTATGCAAATACAGCACTGTCTTAAGGAGCGTCCATGAATTAATTTGTTTCTAGGAGACTGTTTTCTGAGATCTACAGGAAATAGTGTTTTGTGGACATTTTCACTTGAAAAGCTGAGCTCATTGATTTCAGAGGAGTGTATCACTGGTGTCTTCTAGCAACTGAAGACCATGTTTTCAAATTCTGACATCGAAATAATGAAGTAATCCTTTCCAAAGAAACACATGTAAAGCGATATGACTGGATACAGTGCTTGAATTTCACCTCTTTGAGGAATCTTACAATTGCTGATAGTCTGTCATAAACCATGTGTCATACCATAGACAGCTAGATATTTATTTTATTACATTAGAAAAATTACTTATTTTTAGGCTTGGACGCTGATTGTATGGTCTATATGCATTGACTTTGCATTATACTTGCATACAGCAGCTTTGAATTTGAACCTGTAGGTCTTCACAAAATGCTAATCATTAATTTGTCTAGATACTGCATTGATGAGAGGTGTAAAAGCACAAGGACAGGTAAATAACAGAATTCTGGTTTTCAGGCAATGTACACTGGAAGCATTTGAGAATTGTGCTACTGTACTGTTTCAAACTAATCATGTACATTTCTGTGGTATTTGCAGTAGTGACCTTCTGAAATGATTTCACATCTAAGCAGACTTGTATTTCCAATGCAGGTGGCACATTTGTGTTTACCACTTGGAAGCTAGATGATACTGGCTTATGAAACAGTTGTGATAGTTATTGTTTCTGTGTTCTATACTTGAAGGTGAACCAAATTCAGCTTTATTTTTCTGCACAGTCTCTTTCACTATATGTCTTCACTGGAATACTGTTGCATTTTTTCTTATTATCGGGCTTAAAGACAACTCTGACATGAATATTTAAACATATTTGCTGATCTAAAGCAATATGGTCTGCACAAACAACGTATCTTTGTCTTATAGTTCTCTCAACAGAATCATGGAATGGTTAGGCCTGGAAAGGACCTTAGAGACCATCTAGTTCCAACCACCCTGCCATGGGCAGGGACATCATACCCCTTCTCCTGTCACTGCACGCCCTTGTAAAAGTCCCTCGCCATCTCCGGTAGGACCCCTTCTGGTTCTGGAAGGCTGCTAGAAGGTCACCCCAGGGCCTTCTCCAAGTTGAGCAACCCCAACTCTCTCAGCCTGTCTTCACAGGGGAGGTGCTCTAGCCCTCTGACCATCTTCATGGCCCTCTTCTGGACCCACTCCAACAGCTCGATGTCCTTCTTGTGTTGGGCAGCTCAGACCTGGATGCAGTACTCCAGGTGGGGTCTCATGAGAGCAGAGTAGAGGGGTAGAATCACCTCCCTCAGCCTGCTGGCCACACTGCTCTTGATGTGGCCCAGGATCCGGTTGGCCTTCTGGGCTGCAAATATGAAAATTATTCTTTTCTTTTACTGTGAAACAGACATTGTATTTTTTTCTCTGTTTAAGTCATAGCATATATGACTACATGGTGGGCATTTTCTTGGCTCATCTTCCTCTGACCCTATCTAGAACACAGGATTTTTTTTTCAAGCAGGAATTTGTGTCTTCCTGTTTTGCCTGTTATTTTGCATTTGCAGTTTTCCATTTATCATAAAACAATGAAGACTCATTACCTCATTGTTCTCATCCTGATCTAAAACTTTTTTGAAAGTAGGATTTTTTAGGTGACTTTTGAATCAGGATCTAGCATCTTAATACGCATTTCATTAATTCATTTGTCTGTAGAAATCCCCATGCCATGTCTTAAGTACCTACAGGAAGCAGTTTGTAGCATGCTTTGTCATGTAGCATTTCACATACAAGCCTATTCTTTATTAAGAAAATATTATGAAGGAATTGTTAAAATTCACATTTGCTGATTAACTTGCTCATGTGCATTATGAAACATAACATAGACCTCAAGGTATGTACTGAATTAATAAAGCTGATATTCTGATATTACAGACACAGATTCTCTCTTAAGAAAACACCTGTCACCAAATGGTCCATTCAGCCCTTTGGTTATAACTAAAGTACCTGAAAGTTACAGTTATGTCTACTATGTCATACATTTATATTTAGGGATGTCCATTGCTGATTTCTCTGCAGCCTGCTGTCAGTAGGAAAAAACTCCCTTGTAACCTGGTGGCTTCTGATGGAGTGTGACTGAGCTTGGGCCTGTAGATCTAGTAGTGTTAGCTGTGACTGCTCCATCTGAGGAACCTAGATCCACAGCTGCAGTGAATCTTTTCTGTGTATGGAGCTGTGTAAACTTCTCTGTGTTGTTTCCCATAACTGGAGAAACAGATGTCAAGGCAGCTCTGATCCCTTTCTGAACCATAACTTTATAAACTGATCCTACTGCATATGTCACACCTGTTTAATCTGTTATTTTTTCCAAGACCATGCAAAACCAGTAATGGAAGACATTCTTGGGCCAAGATGACTTCTGGTATTATGCAGTATTTACTAAGTATGATTAAAAAACAGTTAGAAAAAATGAACCAAGTTACCTGATTCAGTGTGGAAGTCTGGATACATCTCTTCCTAATAAACACGCATCATGACTGACACATACAAAGCCTTAATCCCTTTCTAGCACTGCACCACATCCCTGTCCTTGCCTGCTTGCTTACCCTTGCTTTTCCTCTGCGTTGCAGAGCTCAAACACAGGAAGTCAGCCATTAGGCAACCTATGTTTGCTTTTTTTCTGTCTTCCGGTTATTGCGTATGTCACTTTGTCTCTCTGCTAGCCTGGAGGAGGAACAAAACCCCAAAATAAGATGCGCAGCACCAATTCCCAGAAGAAAAAAACTTCTGTGAGTCAGTCATGGGAGGGTGAGTTGTGTAGTCTCTGGCTCTGCTGCAAACACTGGGCATTATTTTGGAGAAACCATTAGCCCCAGTCACAAACAACTGTGTGATTAAATGATGTAGTGCTTGCAAAGGGCATTTAAATGGCTGGGTGAAAATTTAGAAACTACTTAAAAATTGGGCTAAGACTGCCAGTTATCTGGTGAATTAAACACTCATTTTAAATAAGAAGTTAATGGGAAGAGTTTGTCCAGATATTTTGAATTGCTTTGAAAATCCCAGCTGTTATAATTAATACATTAGGAAGGCATGTACATTGGTGTGTATGTATGGACCAGTCTGGCAAATAAAGAACTGTGACTTCGACTCCAGAACTGGATTGAAGCCCGAGTGTTAACAGTTTGGTCAGCAGTCTTTTCTGCCATGTCACACTTGTGAAAAATCAACCTATGCCTTCTAACGCTGTTCTACCTGGCCTGTGACTTACTTTTGTTTTGCTTTTTTCACTTTTTGTAAATTAAAATACTGAAATTTTCAGCAATGCATTTATCTTCATGTGAAAGCAGTGAGCAAGAACTTTCACTTGTCATACTCTTAATCAGTTCTTAACAACCCTAGTGGTGCCTGACAAAAGGTATTGTTATCCTGATTTTGGATCTGGTTTGAGGAAAAATGAACAGCTATGTACAATTTATAACAGGTTTTTCCCTTTACACATTGCACATATTACACATTACACATATGAAGTCTCAAGATTCTTTTGCTACAGGAGAAATAGGAGAACTAGAGTAGTATTAATCAGTTGTATTGTATTTATTCTTTTGTCTAATTAGTGTAATGTCGTGTGAATTCTTGAGCAAATAAATGGATGCACAAGCTAAGGGTCAGCAGTTATGCAAAGTGATAAATAAAAGCCAGCTGAGTCCACATGTTGCATCATTAATTATCCAGTCATAGTTCTTGTAACGCATGTGAAGTCAAGAGGACATTCTTGGACAGCAAGACGAACAGAAGCATTTAATTTTCAACATAGCAGAGGAACAGGAGGACTAGCAGATGAGACTACTGAGCTAACTGTGGACCACTGTGGCAAGTGGTCCTAAGTTCATCTGAAACCTACCATCATCGTCACAGAAGGGAGCCATTCTTAAGCGTGTGTGGCCAGGTCCTTTGTGCCCTCAGGCTGTTTATTAACAAAAAAAAATAATCAGGTAACATTCTTTTGCAACATGTGCAGTGTTTGCAGTTCATATAATACCTTTATATGCTTATTGTTAAATCAGTTATAGTGTAATGAGTCTTCACTACTGTGTTGTGTGCATGAGTGTAGTTATGCACTGGATTGGATTAGAATAATGTTGCATGCAGCGTTCATTTTACAGCAGTATTTGGCTGCCTTTTCATCGTTATCTTAACTGAATGCAATCAGTTTACTGCATGCAGCTTCAGAAAGTCACACCTCCCCATGCTAAGTAAAACATTATATTGCATGTTGTGTTAACAGCAAGTACATCGGAGGACTGAAATACTTCATATCAGCAGTGGACCTGAATCCAAACTCTGATCCCAATCCTCTCCATGAACTCTGTTGGGCTGAACAGTTTGGAAGAGATTCCTCTCTGGATTTGGAGACTGAACTTTATTAATTGTAAAAAACAAACCCATTTATGCCAATATCCCAAGCTTCTGGAGGGAGATGATGGAAATCCAGATTTTAGAACTGGGTTCGAGTGCAATGCTAAATAATGTGAATGAAGTTCAGTTGATGTAGTGTTTCTTTCAACCTATCTGTATTCCTTGCAGAAATTCACTGTCAGCAAGCACCACTGAAAAAAGGATGGAATACATTGAAAAGGAAGAATGCTCCCCCTGCGATTTCTGAAGGTGGATAGGTAACATGTTATCTGCAGTGAATCCTGTATTCAGTCTCCTCCTTAACATGCTCTCTTGCTGGGAAGGTGAGTGTGTTTCACCCTGATTTCTGCTACGTGGACTCTGGATGTGGGGATGGCGCTTAGGGAATGGCATACCTGCACCGCAGCCTGAATACACAGCTTTTTGCAGGGAGCAGTGTGAACGAGAATCCTCTTTCCTTGTGCACAGTTACTTCAGTGCCAAAGGTCTGGGAAGCATGGAGTGCTGACTACTACTTAGTTCACCAGGAAGTAAGATCCCCAAAGGTGTATGGGGACATCCTTATAATTAACACAGCACACCTCTAAGTGGGCCAGTGACAACTATAGTGCCTGATACTGTCAGAAACTAATTTACAGTTGCTAATTTAGCTGTCATTAGCAAAATGAGTTGGAATAAATAGGATTTTGTATGTTTAATATTGAAATCTTCCATTTTCAATGTAGTATTAGCGGGGAAAATGGTAGCTAGTATTTGGATTAATTCAACTAATATATGGTAATACAGAGCTTGAGTGTGAAGTCTTGCATTCCCCTTGCCTTTGTGAGAAAGCAAAAGGCCTCTCAGGGAATAGGGAAGGTGGAGAGTTGAAAGCCAAATGGTCAGAGAAGCAGTTTTGGGTATAGCTGTACTTTGGGTTTTCAGAACGCTGGTGACTCCACGTGGTTCTGCAGAGGCAGAAGAAGTGAGGGAGAGTGATCTTAACATGTTTTAAATGCAAATCACACTGCAAAGTTAACAACTGCCTAGCACCTTGGAAACAGGGACACTCTCGAGTTCTTCTGCTAATAGCACCTAGCAGTTTGATTACACAGAGAAACAAAGGCATAAGGAATTTGAATGTCTTTCATATAACATGTCCAGTCACATCATCACGACTCAACAGTCCCTTTTGGACAATACAGCTTGTATATTTATAAAATGTCATATATCTTATGAGGTTCTTCAAAAGTGCACTGTTAGAGTCTCAGTCCTCTTATGAAAAACAGGTTTTGGAAGATACCTATCTCCAAAGTCCTGCTTTAGATATGAAACCAGTTAGAGGTTAGAGAAAACAGTTGTTAGACTAATTTTTTTAATCTTACTTTTGTATGGTTACCTGTGCCTTCCTTTGAAATACCCACTATGGGCTACTTTTTGAGGGATAAGATCCTATAGTCAATGACCTGAGGCTGGACCCAGTTTGGAGGTTACCATGATCCTGATTTAGCAACAGAAGATGGTTTTAGTTTCTTTCTCTCCATCTCCCTGACCACTGCTAGCATAAACAGCTAGAGACCAGGCTGAGTGGAAAAAGCCTGAAGGTCCCAAAAGTACTTAAAGGATTGGAGCTACCTAACAGATCTAAACCCCCAAATACATTTTTTCTTTAGTTTTTTTGGTATCATTGACCTCATTCTTGACAGATGGAGGGTTGGACAGAAGGAAGGCTTTTGTAGGTATGCATTCAACATCAAGGTTGTGTACATCCCCACTTTATGTTTGTAAAATCTGCAACCAATATTTTAAGAGGTTTCCTCTTTGAAAGGTATCCCAAATTTCAGACTAAGATTGTCAGAGTCTAAATAATGGTTAATTGCAGATATATGACTGTGTTCTCAGCAGTGGAGGAGCAGCTGTATGCTTCTTTGGTGGCATCATTTGCCATAGCTCTAAGGAAAAAATGGATATGTGGGCTTCAGTTTTGCTAAGCACAAATCTGACTGTGTGTGCATGCAGAGTGAAGGGATGCATCTAAATAAGGTGTGCTACTGGATAAAATTTCACTCTGCATTTCTAAGAATAATACCATTGCTCAGAACAGCTGTGTTAAAAGAAGTCATCAAGATCAGGTAGACTTCTCTGTTGCTGATGAATGAAATAGAGTTTCTGAAACTTGCATGTTATAAAAGAAGGTACAGATTGTACTGAAATTGCCTCAAATTTTCCTTAAAGTGAGTTCATCTATAAATACTAAGAACAGAGCTGTCATTGAGCATACCAATGGATAAAGTTTCTTTGGCAGTAAAAGCAATAGAGTCCTCTCAAGTGCATTGCCTTCTGTTAGCGGATTGATGTAAGTCTCACACTGAAGATGCAGAAGCATAAGATTAGCAACCATTGGATAGATTGCATGCTACATACCCAATAGCATGTGGTACTCTATGTCTAACAGTTGCCAAAGCCAACCATTTTACTGTATAAAATTTATTAAATAAACCAAAAATGAAGTCGGCCAGCTTCCTTTCATTTTCTGCTTTTAGATTTTCTACATGTGAAAACACTTCGTTTCGAGAAACAAAAAGAGGAGCTGAGGGGAAGGAGGAGTCGTCATATCTTTGCTCTACGAGTGACAACAGTTTATGTGCCACATCTGCTGATGTTGCCTTATTCCACAAACCTTTTAATCCAGGCTCTCCATCACTTGTGCAGTCAGGACAGGCTTCATTTTGGTCAGTCTGCTGTGACAAATGGCATTGGATGGCCTCTGCACCACTTTCTGGGGTGGCTCTCCTGCACTCCTGGCATGGTACTCTGGATTTGTGGCAGTAGGCGCATCCATACCACAGAGTTAGCCTGCCCTTCCTATACATACTCTCTGTTCTGTTTTCCTTAGCTATTTCTCCAGCCTTACATCTTCTAGACATGGTCAATTTGCCAGTTGGCATTTAAAGTTTTGTAAACAGTAATAAACTGGTTTAGTCTTCAGAGCTTGTGAAAGTCCCCTGTGCTACCTCAGACAGCACATGCTCGTTGTGCCTGTTTTGCAAATGGAAAAATAATATTTCAAACATTAAACTGATTTCTAAAAATGTATTTTTGGTCTCTGTTTTTTTCTTTTTCAGAAGCAAGTTATTATTATATTTGTTATAAGCTTTGTTTCTCCTTAGCAAATACTGGTACAACACTTGGTAATGATTTATAAATTATTTTTTTAAATGGCAGGAATATAATACTGCTAAGAAATTACCAGGACCCTTCTGTATAATTCTCCTAGACATGTTGTGCTTTCATTTAAAAAGTCCATCTTTTAATGTCTGGTTTTTTAACCTGTGAAGCCCTATTCTTTGGAGGTGGCAAAGATAAACTTGGTAACTATAGGATACAAGAAGATATCAAGAAGAGGATATTGGAAGTTTTTAAATCTTGCAATATGAAGCATTTCAGCCTAAGAACTAATCATAGTTTCTCATCTCAGTATTTGAGATGGCTATACTTTTTCCAAATCCGTTAAGAAAATCTGTGCAACTTGTATGTTCCTGTCGTTTTCCTGAAATAAAAGTTCCAGAATTCTGTTTTTTAATCAAGTAAATCATATTAATTAAAACCAGCAACAACAAAACCTAGCATCACAGCCAAAAACTGAAACCAGAAGTAGGGAGGGTATTTTCATGTGATGGTGTTTCATGGAAGAACATATTTGAGCTTCCTGAGTGTGCTACTTTATATGATAGTGAGAGTAAAATATTACTAAAGCTATGAAAAATATCAAGGCATTAGCCTTTTTAATGGAACAAAATGGCAATGTAAAATGTCTTTTTTTCTGTCTCAGAGAGATGTCAAGTCACCTTAAAGCAGAACAGGTCAGCCTCGGAAAATGCATATTGGTAATTTTTCACTGGATACATTTGCGGGCTGAAATTATATTCATAATAACACAACATGTTGTGTGGCGAGAAAATGACTCCCCAGTATGACCATCTGCAAAGCAGAAAATACTCTTGGACAGATTTGGAAGTCAGCATGTGGTTCCTGCTGCAGACTGCACAGTAGCTAATTTTACAAGACATCAAGATAACTCTACACTGGTATTTATCTGAGCCTAGTTAATTGAACACCATGCAGCTTAGAAAGGAGTAATGTGTGTCTATGTCAAATAACTTACTTATTGGAAAGGAAGCAAATGTAGTCACATTCAGCTTTTCCAGACTCTGTGCAACTGTTTAGCCAGGCAGGTATGTCCAGAACTTCTGCTTTTGCTTTCCTTAAGCACATGTTTCCATGCACAAGTCAGGTAACGGCATTCTCACCCTGGCAGTGATATCTATTTCTGGGCTTGACTGGTGGCTCAGGTGTTCATGCCAGAGAAGCATTTGTCAGTTTGATTTGCTGTAAAAAAAGCTTACGTTTGCCGTGTGCTGCTTGGCAATGCAAGCTGTAATGAAGTTTTTAGGATGTCTTTTCCATGTCACCAGGCTATCTGTGTAAAGACTTACACAAAGAATAATCTAGAATATTCTGAAAAGAGAGATCCAGGAACCTTCCCCTGGAAAAAGTGCATATCAGTGCAGTGGTGGATATTCAGCCCTCCTTTTTCTTCCTGTTTTCATCAGATACTCCTTTTGGACTCCACTCCCAGGTGGGAAAAGTACTGTGTGTTGTGTTGAAGCTACACAAAGAGTTGCTGCCAGGCTGCTCTGACCTTGCCTAGGCAGAATTGCTCTATGAATATCTTTTCTGAAGTTCAGAGCATTTTCACCAAAAGCATTGTTGACTCAAACCCTGCAGTTGCTTGAGTACATTTCGTATTCACAGAGTTTCAAAAACCAAAGTTAAAAGAATTGTCAAATTTAAGTTCAGACATCCTGCCTCATCCGAAGTGTATCTCAACAAGCTGTAGCCTTTCTCAGGTCCTTCTCCCCACTTCCAGTCTTCCTGCAGACTTTGGGAACACTGAGTTTGGCAAAACCAAGATATTTTACTAAAAAAGAGGACAGGTAGTGCTTTGTTACCGAGTGAGAGGATGTATATCCTAGCTTTTCAGCTGCTTAGTGCTTTCCCTACTCTGCTGAGGCAGGGCGTACGAACAGTAACCAAGGCTGCCTTGCCAAACTTCAGCCCTGGGCTTCAGCCTCTTCAGGCTGGTGCATTTCCTCTCCTACAGTGAAGTGGTAGCTTTGATCAACAGGGTCCTTGAGTGAGATAGGTCTATTGAGTAACACGCTTTATGTCTGATTAACAGGAGCTGGCGGGCAGAAGAGGGAGTAGCAAAACTGCTACAAATCCCAGTCCTGCACCAGAAAAGTAACATGATTGTAAATGTTTTGTCAGGTGTGGTGGCCTGAAAATTCCCTTTTCCTCCTACCTGCTCCATGTTGCTGCTAGAGAAAGGAGATGGTGGAGGGAAACAGGAAGAGAAAGGAAACTACAGTTCATAATACCGATCCTTTCTGTAAGAGTCAAAATTTATGAGGGATCTCAGTGCACTAATCAGACTATTGGAGGAGACAAAGAAGATGAAGTGCTGGTGATGCCTTGGTATCAGCAACTTGCAGACAAAGTTCCCGGGAGGCTCAGACACACTTGGAAAAGCAAGAGGCATGGGTTCGAAAGACAGCAGCAGGCTGGGGGCTGCCACAGGCCTGGACTTCCCACCTTGTTGCCAGCAAAGGTTTTGGTTCGGTGCAAGAAAGAGATGGGAAACTACAAGTTTCAACAACAATCTCAGTAGCAAGGCTGAGGAGATGGCTCTGTACAATGTAATGTCTGTTTGCTTTTCCTGAGGCAAAAAAAAGCATTTTTTGGTGGACAAGAAGAATATGTCTTTTTCCTGGTAACATTTTCAGGAGTAACCTTTGTCTCAGTATCATGATGATCAGTGTGTGATGCCTGCTATGCTGTATTTCTAAGATACATCGGGGCTTCTCTTTTAAACCAACTGTTTTTTACTTGCTCTGTAAGAAAAGTTAGTTGCTACTGCAACTAAAATACTTGTTTGGAGTCAAAGCATTGTGGTAAATGTGGGAACTGAATACAGGCGCTGAGCTGTGAAATGGAGTGTGTTTGTAGCTCTGATGGTCTGAGGGCAGAGGCAAGGTGGGGTTTGTAGTGAGAGGCAGTTTTCTTAGATGAGCAGATGTAGTTGGAGAATAATAATTAACAAAAGACAAGCTGTGGAACAAACAAGCTCTCCTCTAGACCTAAAGTAAGGATTGGGTGCCTGAAAGCTTTTTAGACTCTTTTTTGCTGTAAATCTCATCCTTCTTCAGAAAGGACTTTAAACTTGCTACAAGGCCTGTTCCACCTCCATAACAACCCACCACCCAAAATTAATAAATTCATGCCATTCTTTCAGGTCAGTCGAACTTTGGATTGGGCCCTAGGTAAAAGCACCCAAGACATAAGGATATAGTGATTACTGATTGCAACCAGATAAATCTGTGACATTTGCTGAGCCATTATATGCATTATATGTTGAATGCTGATACATATATGACATTTCTCTCCTAACTCACCTGTTGATCCTAATGCATAGTTGAAATATCATCCTGCATCTGGTATGAAATTAAAATAATTTATGTTTTTATCAAGGTGATGTTTTAAGTTTTTGATTATTTTGACTGTTCTTTAGCTTGTAGTTCAATGTCTCCCATTCTGTTTCTTAGTTTAGGGTTCTTTTTTTTTCAGAAGTATGTGTTATTGTTTTTACGTCTAAATATAATTTGCTGTTAGTCTCAATCCATATTTAAAACAGTTAAACAAGGTCTGGAGACACCTTTACTCATCCCTGTGCAACCTTTCTGTCTTACAGTATCAATGGGACAGGTCTGTTACAGATTTGCAACTAATGGTCACAGGAAGGTCTCTGTGTGCACAGAAGCAAATTGACCAGATTGACTATTCAGATAATAAACTGTTAAATACCAAAAGGATCTATAAGATTTGTTTGTAGCAGTATGCATTCAAGAGTTTTTATAGCATACAGTTTTTTTCCTATGAGAGAGTATGAATTCAAACTCATTTTCAGCATGCATTTCTTTCATCCAATCTGAGTGAGATGGGAAGAATGAAGCCATACTAGAAAACTGAAGCAAAATGTCAGTGGCATTAATTTAACTTACAATGTAAAAACAGAGCCACAAATACATTATTGAGATTGTTTTGAACAAATATCAATTAAAATTTTGTACATCACATGTATTGTATATAACATGCATATTACCAAGAACATTTTAGGGTTCTTATATTATCTAAAGCCAGGTGTTTTTCCTCTGCCTGGAGAAGTGCATTGTATAGTAGTGAGAAAAGTGATAGTTACTATCCCTTACGTTATAAGAAAAATTTTAAAAAAAAGGTGTAAAGCAATGTTGATTAAATACATGTCTTAGGATCAGATTCCTTGTGGCTTAATAAGGTACAAAAATTAGACTTGGAAGGAGGCACTAAGACAAATACTGTGATTTATGATGAGAAAAGTTCTTTTTAATAGTATGAGAAAACATTTTTATCCTTTGTAGTTCTCAAGGTACTCTTCCTTATGGTAACATTGACTATTTACTGTCTTATGCTTCACAGTAGAGTAATCTAAATTTGAATGGCAACTGTACTTTAGCCTTGAGAAGACAGCTAACTGACCCACTAACTATCCTCCCTTGTGAACAGAAGAAGTAAGGTCTGAAGCTGTTTTCTCCCAGTGTATTCCAAATATAATGAAGAAAGCCACACGTTCATTTGCCATAAAGCTTTTTTTCTGTCTCTTCAGGGAAGCAATCAGCCGTGTTTGTGAAGCTGTGCCTGGTGCCAAAGGAGCCTTCAAAAAACGAAAGGTATTTTTATTTTCTTGGAGTGCAGTTGGCTATATTTTCTTGGTTCAACACAGAGGAGATGAGACACAGCAGGCAGGTGACTTTAAAGCAGCTTTGAGAATTGCAGATCATTAATCTTTGAAAGTATTGGCTTTTTTCATCCACTGTATGTTGCCTCTTGCCCTTTGGTCAGGATCTGCTTTTATAGGCATCTAGAAGTATGAGTACATCTAAGAAAAAGATTGAGGCTTGCCTTTATGTTCCTATTGTAAAAACCCCCTCCTTTTGCTTTTCTTTCTTTTGTAGATTGCAGGTGGAAGGCTTAAAAAACAAAAAGGGATGCCTTTTCATAAAGTGCATAAGTACATTGTGGAAATAGGTGCTGGAAGCTATTGCAGAAGCCAAAAATTATGTTACATAGTTTTTAAAGTTATTAGATCTGTTCTTGGAGCATAGCTGTACTGGTCACAATTAATGAGTTGGGAAATAATTGATTTCTGGAAATGGAGAGAACACGCCAGGTGATCTGTCCCTGTGCTGTTTCCATGGCCAATGCTCAGTGGCCAGCACTGATGGCAGGTCCAGTGGGCACTGGCCTGACTTTGTTATTACCATGCTTTTATTCTTATTTATGTAGTAGGAGTTAGGATCTGTAGGCAAGGAGAAAAGGAATTCTCAGCTCTGACAGACCTCAACAGTCTGGCACTACGGTGCTCTTCCAGGGGCCTGCTAGCAAAGCTGGGATTTAATGCCAACTCTAAGGCAAGGAGCAGTTAATTGTATCCCTTGTGTGTGTTGTTGGGCACAGGAGAATGAGCAAGTGAAGGAAAAGATCTGTCTGGTTCCCCAGCTGCTCCACCACCTAGGCAGAATCCCAGCAGAAAGGGATGGGATGAGACGCTGCTTGTCCCTGCTCCACCACCAAATCTATCGCGTTGGCATTTCTAGGTTCTGTGGCTTTTGTTTCTAAACCTGAAAGTAAAGATTAAAATATCTTTTTCCTTGTAAAGCAAAATGATGCAAAATATCATTAGAAAAGTAGGTTAAACAGAGTCCCAAGGGCCTAGTGAGACACTTTGCTGTATTACTGGGTTTAGAAGCAATGTTGCTTAGCGGTTATTGAAAAGTTATTTAAATAGTGTTTGAAATACTTATTGAAATAGCAGTTATTGAAATAGTGTTTTTAGAGTAAGTCTACTGTCTAAGAAGAAAGTTTACCCAGCAACAGAATTTCAGATCAGTGTTAAAAACAGATACCTTTTGCCAGTGTGTACTTTCAGCATGTTTGTGCCACTAGTGGCTTATGAGTTTGATTAAAGTGACATACATTTCTTGAGGCCAAGTTTCCATACTTTGCCCACACTGTGGGCAAGTGATCCTTAGGCATGAGCTGGGAATCACAAGGGTTTAAGGAAAGACGAGAAACAAGAATATTCAAAAGTGCTTGTTTTAAAGAGAAGTTAAGGAAATACCGTCTCTGTAAGATGACAAAGTTAAAATAGTGCAGCAAAAATGTTACATACGAGCAGTATGTAGGTAATCTACTAGTATATTAGTAGTACTATTACTACTAATATAAATGAGAAATTGCCTCTGGAGGAAAACAGCTGTTGTAATAAAATGATCTTTGAAAAGTCAGCAACTTTTTAGAGACCTTTAAGATTAAGCTAACCCTGGATACAATGAAGATAATCCCAAATAAACAGAGAACAAAAATGTGCTTTTTTCCCCTCCCCCCTCACAGCCACCGAGCAAAGTTCTTTCTAGCATCTTGGGAAAGAGCAATCTTCAGTTTGCAGGAATGAGCATAATGCTGAATATATCCACCACCAGCTTAAACCTAATGACTCCAGATACAAAACAGGTGAGTGTAACTGCCATATTAATCTGTGAGGTTTTTGATGAACAGCCTGCTGCACAATTATTTGCTGCCTGCCAAAACAGTTGCTCAAAGTTATTATTCCACAGTGATGTCTATAAAATGAATGAAAACAGAATATAAAGCATAGTAGGAGTAATAGTTTACTTTAGTATTCAACACAGCTTCGATGAATTGTTTTCTTTTTGCTATGTTTTTGCTCAGTTTTGTTCTTAAAAGACCTATGACATGGAATGGCATTTTCTGGCCTTCAGAGTTCTTGTTGGGTACAATTACAAACTTTCAGAGTGTGAAAAGGGATGCATTTGGAGTAAGTGACTAAAGGTCTGAATGGGCATCCCCAATTTTGTTGTCATTCTTCCCATTTAGAGCTTTAAAGTGCAATCTATTCCTGAGGCGCTGCTAAAAATACAGCCTCAGGGATTTTGCAGTGCAGCGAAATGCCAGTCTGTTAGAGAGACAAGGCAGCCTTTTTCGAGCAGCCCATTTCTTCTTCATTGTGCAGAAGGTACAGACAGACTTTGGGGAATCACTGCAGTGGATTGTGAATGATGTATGAGATGAGAAAAATCCTTGCTCGGAGTGTATATAAAGAAAAAGTAGACAGACATGCGTAGACACTGCTGTGCTATTTGCTGTGAGCTAAATACTGTGTTAGGTTATGCAACTTTCTGCCCAGATACAGCTAGAGACAAAAAAAAAAAAAAAGAACTGCTGTCCTTAGGAGCCTCAGGATCAAAGAATAAAAAAGAATACATACATTGTCTATTAAAAAGCTTGCTGCTTGTTATTATGTCTTCATTGATTTATCATCATTCTTATCCTTATTTAGAAAACATCATAATCTTCTGCAGCGAGCACTGAGACTGCAGGAGCAGCATTATGGCTGGTTGCAGTAGTTTGGAGCCTTATTATGGAATATACACAGCAGAGCTTTTCATAAGGACAGTTGCCCTCAGTCGGAAGCACAGGAACTTGATGTTAATGACATCTACTAAAAAAGTGCCAAACACTGAAAGTCACCTTGTCTTCAGCTGACGTCAGGGTAGAAATGCAGTTAAACTGATTTACTGCAGAGAAGAATCCTCCCCCAGATGTTTTGTTTTGCATTTTCTCAGAGTTGACAAAACTGTTTATCTTTGAGATAGAGTTGGTCTGGGTGCTGTAAGCCTGGGAAACATTGGGTTTCTCAAGGATCCCCAGTCTGGCTGTGATCTCCAAGCATTTAATTTGAAAATAAGCATGGCCCAGCAGCGTTGCCCTTTGAGGCCCAACCCAGGAAAATGTCTGTGAACTTCTGTAATAACCTCTTTTTCCCAGAGAAGCTGGAAGAAAAGGCAAGACAGTGTTGTTGGCCCTTGGGGTAGCAGGAAAGCAATTGCATGTATCCCTCCATAACAATTTTGTGAATGTTTTAAGCAGGGAGGAGTGGAAGTTGATTTTGTTTAGTTTTGTTTTGTTTTTTAGTTTGTTTAAAATGCAGACCTAGGTAGACCGAAATGTTTCTAAACTATGAGCCAATATTAGTGAATTGTTTCATTTTAAGCAATGCAAGGTGCTGGTAATTTTCTATGCCTTGTTTCAATTTTTTTTGGGGGGGGCAGTGAGGGGAGTGGAAATAACCCTGCCTCAAACAAGACTAGACTAGTTAGCTAAAAAAAAAAAAAAAGTGTCTGACCTGAACCGATGATTTCAAGCACTTTTCAGTTTTCTTAAAATTTGGAAAAGTTTTGAGGCAATCTGAGATATTTTTTGTTTTTTGTGATGCTGAACTAAAAGATCAGGTTATTTGCACATTTCAAGATAGTGACAATATTAAATGTGTAACAAATCTTAAGTGGGTTATCATTAGGATCATTTTTTTCTTTATGGGAAAAATAGAAGGAAACCCTCGCTGACAAGTAAGGAAACAATGGTTCACCACTGAACACTTAAAAATTAACCACATTTCCAGAGGCTGCTGTGGGACAAGCAGAAGTATTGAAAATGAAGCACTCTTTCCATGAAAGAAGCACTGCAAATAGTTGTCAGCTCCCTCTGACTTGGTGAAGCAGCAAGATCCAGAGAAACTCATGTCAGGCTTTTTTCTTTCCAAAGTTAGAAAGATAGTTGCTGGTTCAGGTCTTCAGATGCAGGGTGGGAAAACAGCCCAGAGGATATCTTTTTAGCCTCATTTTTTTACCTAAACAGTTTTCTAAAGTGTGGTACTTTCTCCAAAGTGATCAATTAAGATCCAAATGAATATATTATCATATGCTCTGAGGCACTAAATAAGGGACCTGCCCTATACCAGATGAATTCCTTGGCATGGTTTCTGTGACTCAAATCATCAAGTGAAATTTTCTTTCAAATGACATTTTCTTTCTTGGTTGTTACGTGATTTCATTATTAAAAGTTTCATAAGTTAAATCTCAGAATAGCAGTGGAGCAGAGTTGTTCTCCTTGTATTAGAGATTAATGACAATTTGTCTCTTCCAGAGAAACATCGTATCAGTTCAAATTCTACATAAACAAATTGAATTTCAAATGCCCTGCAGTGTGCCTGAGATTTTGTCCACAATGCTACATTGCAGCTAGATTCAAAATTCTGTTTGCATATTGCAAGCATGTTGGTGTTTGAAACACAAAATGACACAGTAGCTATCAGAAGAAGTGTTAGGATCCTTCGCTGGTGTGCAGATTGGCATGATTTCATTGATTTCACCACAGTGGCATCAGCAGAAAAGTATTTTGATGAATAGGACCCTTTGCTCCATTCATCACTATCTGTAATAAAGAAAGTGAGCTTTAGCAGATTAAAATTTCTCTAAAGATGCAGTATGACAGATCTATATGATTTACTGTAGTTCTGAACACACTTAGCAATTTTGCTGTGTCCTGTTAGGTTTTAAAGAACACCAGAACAGATACAGTCATCCTCAAGTTTCTCTGTATTATCATGCTACTCTTTGCACTTTGTAGGTGAAATGCTGAGGTCATTTTGATTTTGGTATTGTTTTGGAGTTTCACCCCCATACAAGCCAAAAAAGAAATCGAAAGGGTAAACTGTAAGAAAACCTACTGACTCACACTTGTTCTTTCTGATCCATACAGATCATAGCAAATCACCATATGCAATCTATTTCCTTTGCATCTGGAGGTGATCCGGTAAGCATTTCTTTAAAGCTTTCCTTCACATAGCTATTGCTTTATGAGGACTGTGTGACAAAATTTATTACATAGCTTACTGAAAGAAAAAATATAACCACAATAGCTCCTGCTTCTTGTTTCATAAATTATTCTTGATTGTTGCCATCAAACTCTTTTTGAGGGAAACGACTGACAAGCGGCCATAAATCCTCCTCTTCGAATGACTGAAACAAAAAGTATCAAAGAGCTGTGAGCATTCATATAATAACTGATAAGCAGGGCTCTGTTTTTCAGTGATGTGGTATAGTCATATGGGTATCGTGTGAATTTTTATCCTGTTTTTTATTTTGTACTTTTTACAGTAATAGACTATGTTGCAGTTATATTTATATCAATGTATGCATTTTTTTTTTCTTCTCATCTCTAAGTTTACATAGAGAAGACTGTGCTAAATACTGCCTTCAGGTATATTCACTACACTCATGCAGCCTGAAGACAGGCTTTCCGGAAAAGCCCAGATCTTTAGCTTTCAGATACACCTACATATTTGGTTCATTTAGATCAAAGGGCAGACTCCTGCTTGTTGCGTTTTTTCCTTTTTTTGTAAGCAGTTCATCCAAAGGTATGTTAAGTGTGCTTAAAAAGTATTTGTTTTCAGGAAGCAGTGGGAAAGTTATAAAACAGAGACATTGCTCACCTCTTACCTTAGAGCTTTGAAAGCTTCTAAATCTAGGTTAATTGAATAAGTCTGCCTCTTCCTCCATCATATGATTGTTGGTCATTTGTCAGTCATGTAGTACAGGTAAGGCAATTTCCAGCCGGCTTTGTGAATTAAATCTCTCAGTTCTGCTCTGTTAAATTGAAGATCCTTGGCACCTTCTCTATGGATTTCACTATCCTCAGAAAACATAAGGGCAAACTGCAGTCTTAGTATAGCTCTGCTGAGCTCAGTTCAGTTCCAGAAGGGAAAAGGACACCATACATAATAATTTGGGGAACAAAAAAAATGGATCAACAGCAGCTTTGAAATATAACAGATTGCAATGGATGCTGTAAATGAACAATTCCTGAAGTGGGCAGAGGAGTGATTAGCACAGTTCCCTGCCTCCATAAGAAGATTCTTAGCTCCCCATCTGCCATCCCAAATGCTAAGTCCTGGAAACACCATTGAACACTGCCCACTGATAGATTTACTAAGGAAGGGGAGAGAAGCAGCAGTAGAGATTGGATTTGGAGTAAACAAGCTCTTCTAAATGTTTTAGAGAGATAAAAATCATGCTACTGAGTCAGTGAGCTACAGCAGAAATCAAATTGCATGCTGTAAGGAAGCCTACAAGAGGCAGTGAAATTGTGAAGTTGTGTTCCCAATAAGACCGCTGCATGGTGATCTCATTCTGGGGGTGGAGAGGGTAGGTATGAGTATCTAATGACACTCTACAGGCTTGTCTCAGTGGGCTAGTATCTGGCACAACTTTAAATCAAAAGCTTGTTCATAAAGCAGGTGGTTCCTTTGTCCAGCATGCGCATGGAAGACAAGATGCAAGGATGTGATTTAAGTCACAGCTTTATTAACCCATCTGAGGGTCATCCAGACATAACTTTCACTAGCCCTTAATGATTTCGACTTAATGGAGGACTGCCACCTCCAAACCATATCCCCCAAACACAGTTGGGCTCCAGCCCATAAGGTCATCTCCTCATATGAGTTTTAAAATGGATGGGGAAAGGCCATACTGAACTAGGAACCCAGATCAGTACCCACATTTCTTCAGGAAAGACTTCCCTTGTTTTGAATTTTGAAGTTTGGTTTATTTAGAAGCAAGGCTGCCCCGACTTCTCACCCCATTCACTTTTCTGCTCTGGATATCTGCCACACATTTGCACCAGCAATTAGCTTTGCAACTTTCCTCCCACTTCCTCAGCGTTAATTACCTTCGTAATTCAAAATACATCGACTGGAGAAGTGTTCCACAGTCTTGGAGAACAGCTTGAGCACCATATATATTTTTGCAATATTCCTATTTGCAATGAGTCAGACAGTTTCTAGCTATGTCAGTACATGGGAGCTTAAAAATCTCTGCACCAAATCCTTTTACACACCATTTCAAAATCATTTTTAGTTCACTTCCATGACTGTGTTCGGGATCTGCTTTAGCTCTCTTCAACCGCTCCTTATGATACACTAAATATTTTTCATCCGTAGTCATTTCAGGTGGCTGTTTCCAGGCTGCTAGACAAGACATCTGTTTTTGGAGATGCCTGTTGAAATTTCAGAAAGGCGGATCTCATAAGGTCTAATAAGGCAGGTCTCTCAGAGGTCCCTGAAGGCAGTAGTTTTTCAGTTTCAGCCCCACCTCCAGATTTTAACACTGCAATGCAATTTCTTTGAGGTGAAAATTATAGCTCATTCATATTTGTCTTCAGTCTGTGAATGTCAGGGACCACTTTGCTGCATCAGGCCAGCCCTGTATAGCCTTTTGATGGCAGTCTTCTAATTTAGCCACTGTGAAATGTGACTACCTTAGGTCGTTAATGGTTTGTCATAGTCAGCTTGAATCTGAAAACTTCAGATGAAATAAAGAGTAGGTGGTTCCAAGTCTCTCACACCCACGATAGCTATGAGATAGATCTGTGATTTACTCAGGCACAAATGTATACATTAGCTATGTCTGTACTAGTAACTAAAATGATCTGTGCCCTGTTTTCTGGCCCTGAAACTAAGCAGCACAGTGCAATTTGTATCCACACACTCTCTTCCCTCCTAGTGGTCTCTTGAGATTGATGCCCAACATGTGCTGGTCCCTTGGAGAGCTTCAGAGCATGGCGTGGGAAACCAATGCACCTAAGTGAAGGGAGAGTGGCAACAATTATGGACAACTGTGAGGGAATTCTCAGACCTTTACCTTGGCTCTGTTCTGTTTGCTACTACAGACAGTCACTTTTCTTGTTCTCTTACTTGTTGATATGCATCGTTACTTCCACTCAAATCACGGCCCAGACACAATGTCACTGGTGCTTAAGAAATTACTGGACAACATGCTAGGGCTATTCTTCTCTGCTCTGCTTTTTTTACAGACCGACCTCATTACTGCTGTGTCTAAGTGCCTTCCAATAGTCCATTAAGTGATACGGCTATACATCTGTCACCAGAACCACGAATGTGCTTCATCATTTCCCTTGCCCTCTCCTTAGGAAGGAAGTTGTATATACATGCAGCACAGTGATTTCTTTTGGGTGGGAGGCAGCGGTGTGTGCCTGCACTAAATAAAGCTAAGCTAAAGAAGTCTATCTTTTAAATGAAGACTGATGTTTGTTATGACACTAGAACTTGACATAATTGTCAATGGTTAATGGATAAGTCCCCTGCAAAGGCTTTGGGTAGATTTATGCAGCCAGCTGTAGTAGTGTATTGTATATATACCTCATTTAGGTTTAGCTATACCTGACTAGCCAGGCATGTCAGGAAACATTGGGTCTAACCAGGACTTTCCGATCGTATCAGGCATATATGGCATTTTCCGGATGTTCCAGCAGGCCTCATGTTTCCCGGAAGCACTAGCCTTTCTGTTTCATCTGCACAATGATAAAAGTCTGTGCTGCTTGTGCACAGGAGTGTGAGGATGGCAGGAGAGCAAGCAAAACATCCCCAGAGGAGATGTAAACCTGCTCTTGCCAGAAATGGCATGTGCCAATGGAGATAGCTGGCTGGGAGCAGCCCATGGGCTGTGAGCAAGTGTCCTGGAAGGCCACTTGTCACAGCCAAGCAATGGCTGGGCATCTCTGTGCCATATGGCATCGCAGTCAATGAAGTAAACACACCTGCTTGTCACAGATGAATAAATGCCACTACTCAGTATTTCTGGGAAGCAGGGCTGTTACTCCCACTCTTTCTTCCACAGAACCAGTTGGTTATTCATGTTCTGAAGCAAAAATCTCAGGGTAGTTTGATAGACGAGGACTTGTGATTCTACTTCCTTCTAAATGAAGCCTGATCCAAATCCACTGACTTTGTTTAACTGATTTTCAAAGGCTTTGGAAGAGATTTTCAAGTTCTGCTGGAATAGATTACACTCTGGAGAGAGCAGAGTGGTGGGATCAGTTAAAAAAATCCATGTTTTTATGGGTTTTAAGTACTATATAACTGTAGAGCAAAACATGTCGTTTGAGGCTCTACTCACAAGAATATGCACTCTCTGGACAATGATAATTTGCTATGCTTGATGCAAAGATTTTTTGCATTCACTGTTTATATCTTCATTTTTTGACAGGATACAACTGACTATGTTGCATATGTAGCTAAGGATCCTGTTAATCGGAGAGGTAAGTTAGAAGTATCTATTTGGCATCTTTTTTCCTTTGAGAAACATGAATTATTCATGGTATAATTCAGTCATTTTTTCCCCCCAGAAAAAAAATAAATACAGACCAATAAAATTATTGTCTTGTACAGAGTCATAGAAAGATGATGTAGCAATAAGGAACAGCCATGCACAAGCTGATTATCAAACTTGGAACAAGTCTTGCCTGTAGTTCATCTCCAAATATCTCTCCAATTCTCTTACTCTCTTAAATCAAACACTTGTCTTGGCTGCGCGAGCTTCTAGGCAACAGCTACCTCTTATCTACACCCAATCACTATGCAATAACTAAGCAGTCCTTTGATTACAGTCCTCCGATAAGGCTGCTGAATCTGTTGGGTTGTCTTAGTACGTGCCTAATTCTTCCTGGCAGAATCAGATTATTTAACAAATAGAGAGCTTTTGAGCCACCTTGCTGGAGGTTGTAATCCTCTTTCTCAGTGAAGTTTTATTCAAGGTTGTATTGCTTTATGAGCCATCAGTCAGGAACAGGGAACCTCTTGTTGATTGTCTTCAAAGACTAAGATCCTGTTCAGATTCTCAAAAATAAAAGTAAATTATAAGAAGTGTAAATTACAGTCTGAAATAATAGGTACAGAAAATATTCCTGCTTGTAATGCAGAAAGCATCACTAGATCTTAATGCTAGATATGAAGCATTGTATAATGTACCTGAGAATCTATTTATTATTCATAGATTCATAGAGAAAAAAAGACTACCTCCAAAAAAAGACTCAAGTGCTTCCAACAGGATTTCTGCAGAATTCAGACACTTTAAAATGCCAACCCTTAAAAACCTGAGCTGCCATTTTATCCTAGGCACCACTAATTCAATACCTTCTGTATTTTGTCACCTTTAGTGATTTTAGATACCTCAGGAATCTGTTGTGTCCACATGCAGAGATGTCCAGACTTGAGATCATTAGCTCATAAATAATACCTGCACTAAACATAGTAATACATTGAATATTAGTGAAACACCTAGAAAACTTATGGGGAGTGGGAGGTAGGGAGATAGTCTAGTTCTTGGCTATACTTTTTATGTGCCAACATAATATGTCCATTGTTAGAAAGGCTCCAGCATCAGACTGTAGGCTGTATGGTGTCAAGCTGCTCTCCACCCCAGCTGCTTTAGCAGTGCCCTTACGCTAAAACGGAGGCTGATTTAGTTGTACTGAGAAATCCCAGTGGCAATGTAGAGGACCAACATTGCAGACCAGATGTTTGCACTGTAGGGTTTGGAGGACCCCTGTGCTCTGTTTTCTGTTTCTGTGTGAGTGGATTTTATACGAAATCTGTTTCATGGACTATGTTCTTTATATTTAAGTTGAATGTGTTTAGCCTTAGCTTCCTGCCACTGTTCCTTGTTGAATTAGTCTAGTCTAGTTGTCCTAGATTGAGGAGTCGTCTAAACATCTGGTGCTTGCCGTCCTGTGGTGCATTTCATTGAAGGAATTTCTCAGTTTTCTGCAGGAAAAGTTTGTCAGAGTGAACTCTGTAGGTCTCCAGCTGCAGTGCATGTCCTGCATCCTTCAGATAATTTCTGTTCCTCCTTCTTTCATTTTTCTGCATTGTTTTAAAAAGGTAGATGATGCCTGTTATTGTCTGGAGTAATCTACTATTAATGTCGGCAATCTGTAACAGAGGCTGCACCTTCCTGTTCTTCCTTGCTTTTGTGCTCGTCATTAGCCCTTTTCTCATAAGCCTTTTTTTGCTGCAGTGGAGCACTGTTATCTCACGTGAAATTCTTTCACACTGTGATGTTTAAGCCTTCTGCATTACAGCTTTCCATGGGAGCTTTCCTCATTTGTGTGTGTACCTCAGCGGTTTGCAGATCAGTGACTTTGTATGTGACCAGTATTAAACCACATTTTTTTTTAAGAGGTCTAGTTTACGAAGGGATCTGTATTGCCCTCTTTCACCATCACTGGCTATTCTGTCAGTCTTTGTATTGTCTGCAAATTACTTTAAAAGTGAGTTCAAGTTTACTTCTGTATCTAGTGAAAATGTTCCTGCTGACACAAGCACTGATGCTGTAATATAGCTTTCATTTACATATTAAACTCATTTCTTCCCAAGGATGGAAACGCTCTCTTCATGCTTATTATTCTGGATCTAGCAAACTAAACGCTGTCTGTCTTCCACTGTAACATTCACAAGAAATCACCTCTGTGTGAACCAAACCTTCTCATCCTTTTACAAGAAGCACATCTCCTACCTGCTGAAAGTCCATTCACGTATCCAAGGAAACAGGTTACTCATTATGTCACCTACTGAAACTACTTAATGACTCATGCTTCATTTCAGCTCCAGACAGGTTTAGCAGTGAGCAATGTAGCCTCTTTAAATCCCCACTTGATTTACAGAGTGCAAAAATTATAGCTTTGTTTGGCCTAACTACTTTTGGTCCATGTTCCTGGAGATAATTCTGCACCTCATCTGGAGGCTGATTGTTCACCGCCGACAGCAGTGGTGCAGAAGGGGTGAGCAGCAAATATTCTGCCACTAACCAAGGATGCCTGCCTCTGTCTCTGAACACATGGAGGTCCTGTTTTTGGCTGCTGAATCCACATGCAGCTGAAGACATTTCCCCTGAATCAGGCATTGCCTCAAGGCACTGGTTGGCACAGCAATGCTATAAGGTGAGAAGAGAGCATCACTGGATCTGTTTGTCAGGGCAACACTGTGACTGGAGCCATCTCATGCTGGGTGAGGTGCTGCTGCTGCTCAGGGAGAGACAGCTTAGTGCCCTGGTCATTCCATACCTGCATAACCTCAGGTTTCTTGGCACTTTTTTCTGGCCTCTTCAGAAGTCTGTCCAGCAGATCAGCCTCAGAGAAGTCATTACTAAACTCCCTTCTCTCCCTGTATTGCTTTAACTAAAACTATGTCACGCAAATGTCGTGACCCTTATTTGAAGGCTATTGGCATTTAAAGCACTTGATTCTGCTGAGCTGGACACTGGGCATAAAATAAAATGCATTTTTGCAGCTGGAGAATTTATATTCAGGTTTTTAAGCTGTCAGGGTGATAGAAATTAGTAACTCTGAACAAGGTCCCACTGTATTGCGGTAGGGCTTGGAAAAGAACCAGAGCTTCAAATCCAACCTAGGCTCTAGCCAGTAGACCACGTGCTTGTCCAGCACTGAATATAGAAAATGGAATTTCATGGGCTTTTCTGAATATCACCAAGCTATTGTTCATTCAGATCTTTAGCTTCCAGCTCTCCACACCCATCTACAGTCCTGCAGTTAGGTGAAATCTTCATGAGTTCAGCTGTTGATGTTGTCACATAAGATGTTACCACTGAGCCACTCTCTGATTTGAAACTGGCATTTGGCTGCTTGTACAGCTGATAAAGGTTTCTTGGTCTCCCGCAGGAATAGAGCTTGTGTTGCCAGCCTCTCTCCTTATGGCCTCTGTCACAGTGGGTTCAGAGAGGTGGCACATGGGGGAGTGCTGGAGTTAACTGGGGTCCTGGTGCTGTGCTCCCCTGTGATCCCACAGTTTGCTAGGAGTCTCTGCGTACAGACGAGCAGGAAAAGGTGTGAGCTTCTGTGTTACTGGAATCAAATCAGGGCCTGGGATCTAGGAAGTATTCAGGAAGTATCCTAGTTACCGCTCCTCAGCCTGTAATTTTGGAAATTCTGGAAACTCAAAGGCAGTGAACAGCTTGCGAACTTGGGTTGATTAGATATGAAACTAAAGTGGTGATAAAATTGAGGAAAGCAAGCAAAGGTTTTTTTTGTTGTTACAGTCTACCAATATTTTTATAATATCAATTTAAAGCTCAGAATTCTCATATAATCTATTGCATTCAGGTAAGAACAAGTGAAATTTTATGAGATTTCCTGTCTTCAGGGACTTGTTAAGATTGTGGAACTGATTTGTAGTCTTGCCTATTGTAGTTACACAACAGAGCAATGTTATTTAACCTTTAAAAAGACCATATTGCCTGAAAGTCACTGTGCCGGCTTTGGATTTTATTGAAATGTGCACGGTATGAGTAGAGCAACTATGCCTGATGTGTAGGTGTTCTATCATAGGCCAGTGCATCATACCATAACATAAACAATGATTTGCATGTGCATGTGTTAAATCTTTTTCATTTAGCTTGTCATATACTGGAATGCTGTGATGGCCTGGCCCAGGATGTCATCAGCACCATAGGGCAAGCATTTGAGCTTCGATTTAAGCAATACTTGCGATGTCCCTCTAAGATGCCTACTTTTCATGACAGGTGAGTATGATTGCAGAAGCCTGCTAAAAGATCTTCTTTAGCTTTGTATTTACTTAATGAAATGTGCTGTGGACAAAGTTTCTGGGGACGGACAGGATTTAAATACTTTAAGAAGAGATTTCTGATGAATTAGCAAAGCAGGGTTTGACTAAAGAATATGTAAGTAGCACAGTAATTTTAAAAGAACAGGCTAAATATGGATTTCACAGTTATTGAAATGATCATGTAGTTTCCATTGTAGATAGTAGGCAGAATTGGATGGCCAAGAAGGGATATTATTTGTGGCATTTCTTCATTGTTGTTACTGTCATAGCAGCTCTGTCAATTTAGATGAAGTAAGCTGGAGTTGCTGGGCTTCTGAAATGACTAGTGATATTTTACTATTTCTGATATTAGCCAGAGTGAAGTTTTTAGGAATGTGATGATTTGCACAGAGGCTCTGACTGCATTGTTCTCTGGAGGATACAAAATGCATCTGCTTGTGTGTGTTTAAAAGTCTGGGATATAGCATTCTGTTTTCTGTGGTGAGCTGTGGTTTTGACATGGATTGCTATATGCTTGCCAACATTAGTATAAATCTCAGTGAGCTGGTACCCTGTGTAATCTCTTGTATCAGACTAAAATGAATGTATGGTGAATACAAAATGCTACTATCTTAATCTGGACGCATTCTGTTCTCACTTTAGACTTGTGTAAATGACTGTTAAATGTATACTGAAACCACAGATCTGATCTCTTGACTTTGTGAAGGTCTTCCAGATTTATATTGGTGATAGAGCAGCCATAATTAAAGATGAAGTTTTAGGGCTTAGTCAATCAATCAAGTAATAATATTACAAATGCTACTGTAAGGTTAAAGAAAATTGTTAATGCAGTTCATAGTGGTCTTTAAAGCTAAGTGAAAACATCCTTTACTCAGCATAAAGAATTGCAAAGAAGGTTTAGATCAAGTTTTTCCGAACAGAGAGGTTCTGCATAATCTATTATTGCTTCCTGACTATAATGGTAGCTGAATTGTCAAAATAATATGCAATAGTGATCCCCTGACAGGCAGTTGCAACATGCTGCAAGTATCTGTAAGTGCTTTGCAAGCAAGGGGCAAAATAAAGCACTCACTTTCTTACAGGATGCAGAGTTTTGATGAGCCATGGATGGAGGAAGATAATGAGGCAACAGAACATCCCTATTACAACAACATCCCAAATAAAATGCAACCCCCCGGCGGCTTCATTGATGCCAGGCTCAAAGCAAGTCTTCCCAATGCTGCAGATACAGCTCAGGTCAGTGCAATTGCATTTCTGCCCTCCAGCTGATGTATCCAGAATTTTTAAAATCCAGAATTTTTAAAATACGTGTATTTTGAGATGGATACATTGGGACTTTTATAGCTCACAGCCCTTCATGTGTGGCCAGTTTCCTTTTGAATGGGCATCAAAGATCTAGGGGGCAACAAATTAGGCAGATTCAGAACAAACAAAAGGAAGTGAGCTCCTCATGGTGTTAGAAGATTGCACAGGTTCAAGGAAGAGAAATCCACTAAGGGTTACTACATTTGTAGAAACCGTGTCTGCTTCAGAGAGCATCAAATAGTGCACACGAACTGGGAAAGATTTGGTGCAGAATCGCTTAAACAATCTAGTCCAGTCATTGCTAACAGTTCATTACGTCAGTAACTCAGCAGCGATCGGTATTCAACCAGGTTCCTAGGTAGGTTTTGCACCTCACATTGAACGGAGTTCAGCTTGGGTATTTCTATCAGCATTGCTGTCGGAAGTTTGCAGTACCAGTGTAGCCTCCTAAGAGGAGTTTTCAGATGAAGCACAACTCTGCTTAAATCCAGAGGGGCCTTGTCTGTAGACAACATCCTTCCTTCAGTACCTGAGTGCATCCCCTGGTACTGATGTGTCTTTCAGCTCATGCTTTGGAGGGTGTTGTGGGTGTCTTCTGGTCCCAGGTGTGTTTCTGCAGAACGCTTTTCCCAGACACAGTTTATCCGGGTTTGCTATGTGAAGACAAATGTACTGGAGGATGTGATGCATAATTTGGGATTGTGGGGGTTAATAAAAGCAGGGAGCAGAGAAGTTTACATGAAGGTCACCGGTGATATCTTACTCCTACACAAATGCATTTGTGAGATATATTCTCTGACACCGTGATGAATCGGAAATGAAGAGTGGGAGTACATAGAATACAGCCAAGGAAATTGTCAAAGCCACGCATAACACATCTGAGCATTTTAAAGGTAATTGAAAATTTCTTTGCACGTGTCCATTCTAGTCTGCAGCAGGAGTGGGAGGAGAGCAAACCTATTACCAGAGTCGTCACTTAGGAGATAAACTCAGTGAAGACTGGCATCATGGGCCTGTTAAGCAAGGTGGGTTTTGCTAATTTTAGTTGTAAGACTTCAGGATGTCTTGGGTGGGCAAAGCATGTGAAAGTCCAATGCCTCAAAGTCGTAAGGCAATGAACTGCATTTTGTTGATAGTTTCTCTTTGTCTGAAATTAATATTGGTATCAGTGAAAAGCATTTGATAATTACCTCTGGATAAATTATTAAATGCACACCTTCATGAAATCTTATCTTTTGCAGGGCAGTTCATAAATAGAGTTGCCTTAAACCTTCAGCTGTCTAGCTTGCCCTGTCTTGAAACCCCATGGTATTTAAAGATGGGCTGCACGGTCTGTTCTGAAAATTTGACCCCCTAGAGTATGTGAGATGGAGTTTCCAAAGGAAGAGCCTGAAGTCAGAAACTTTTTTAAAATGTGGAGCAATGCATGTGTTTGCACATGAACTCTGCTCCATGAATAACAAATAGTGCAGAATAGTGCATTTTTGTTGTTGTCTATGAATTTAAGTAAATCACACCAAAACATATGTGTGAAATTTCACCCCTTCCATCTTTATGTGACAGTTTTATTGTGTTTCTGGGGACACTTTCTTTTCAAATGCCAGAATATGTTAGCTGTTGTTAATCTGCACAGATCTGAGGATTTTATTCAATTTCCTCCTCTCATGACTCCCCAACTGAATATCAGTTTTGAAGCTGACAGACTTTATTTACAAAATTTTCTTTCCCTCCTGAATAATAACACTCCCCCCAAAACCCTCATTGAAACTCAGTTCTGGGTCCATTCATCAACATTTTTTTTCTACTAGATCCTGAAGTTATTGACTTTACATCCCCCATTTCAGGGAATTTTAAACCTGTGGTGAAGGGGTGCGATGTTATTTGGTCATTACAACAAGACTGTTCTGTCAAATACAAAAAAGAAGAAAAAAAAGTCTTGAATTTTCTAGGATCTCTGGATATTTGTAGTATGCCGGAAGGGAAATCACAAGTAACCCCAACAGCAGAGATGCCAACATACGTAAACACCCAGCATATAAATATAGAAGCTCTACTGGCACTTCAGGCAGATGCTGAAGGTACCTTCAGTGGAACAGCAGATGATACCAAAGAGAGCAGCCCAGGAAAGGATCTGTTTGACATGAGTGAGTTCCCTTCCTATTCACTTCCTTTCTAACACGTGACCCAATATGTTTATGCATTTGTCCTGTATAAAAACAATTTTTAAATTCTCCAAATTTTAGTATTTGTGGTGGAGTTATGGTGAATTTTAGAATTCGTGGCTTCATATCTGACCAAGTTAAAATAAATATTTGGCCAAAGATTTGAAGCTAGTTTGTATTATATCTGAGTTAAACTGAGTTGCAGTCTATGTTGTCCTTAGCATTACAGGAAGCCACATCAGGAGGCTTGTCATGCAGGAAAGTGAAGGAGCGAATGGCTGGAGAATTAGCTCCAGCCTGTCCTGTGAATATGTTACTAGGAAATCTATGCGTACTACAAAAACTTTGTGCAACAAGGAAGCTGGGAGGGAAATTAAAAGGCTGTGTTATCCCTTGCTCTGGATAGGCCTACTATCCTATCTAGCTATTCGTTCCAACTTTGAAGGCAGGTTTTCCAAAATCAGAATGATAGCCATAGCTGTAATGGTTTAAGCATCAGTCATAATTTGATGTTAGTGCTACGGATACACATTGTTTTCAGCCTTGAAGAGATACTTAACAGGAAATATGGGGAAAGCAGTTTTGATGAAACTTAGTTTTTCTGTTCTTCCTACCTCCAGTCAATTGCTGACACATGATTTATTTAATCCAGTTCATGTAATTAAGAGGCAATGAGACACAGCAGTTGGTGCCTATATGTTAATTGTAAAATAATGTATCTACATTTCTGTTACCTCTGTATACATAAAACTGTCTTTCTGACATGCTTTTGCTGAGATAAGGCTCTATTTCCACAGCTTAGGGAGATTTTGGATAGAAAGAAAGGGAGAAGGGAGAAAGTTGAGGGAGTATGTCTCTGTGAATATAGATCTGATATAAGAAAATTCTGCTGTCTGAAATCAGGGATGTTAACCTTGATTTCTAACATGCCATGCCCTTAAAACATGCACATGCTTACCTCTATTTTATACACATTATTTTTCTAAAAACAGGTAAAACTGATTTCTCCCCTTTGAGCCTTCATTAATCTTTATTGACGATTGGATCATTGGGGAAATGTAGTATTAGAAAAGTGTCAACTAGCCTTAAGTTAGTGGTTTGTCAAGCTAAACATGTGTTGAGCTTTGTGCAGGCTGAAGCGTAGTGAAGACATATTTTATTAAGAATATGTGGTTTTAAGAATTAGCTGAAGTATCAAAAAGCTGTGACAGGACAGTGTTTACCCTAGTTCTAAATTAACCTCCCTGTGGCTCCATGCAAACATGGCTAGCTACTCATCACATCTGAGCAGTCCATTTGGAGCTGGTGTATTGCTTCATGGTACTGCTCTGCAGATGTCCTTTACTAAGTCTAGTGGACACAGAACAGTATCTCTTTTTAAGATGCACTAGATGGCCAGATGAAGGTCTTGCAAGGGAAAATAGCTTCCAAGAGGTTGGTACAGCATATAATGAAGCATGCACTGACCTATTTACTATTTCAGTAAGACTGCTGGGATCTGTAATGACACATACTTTCATTCTACTCTACAGAAAGTAACACTGAGCTCGGGATTTAGTTGAGGTTTAAAAGATGCTCCCTGAGGTTGATTTCAGCTAGGTAAATCACAGTAAAGGTTTTTGTGTCTACATTGCAAAGTCCTCTTCCTAGTTGAAGGCTAGGGGTAGGCTGAGTGGTAAGGGCAACTGGTCCCTTCTAGACATACCTTTGGGCCGGACACTCAGTAATGGATCATTTTTAAATTAATATGCTGCTTGAAAAGAGACCAGATATGAGTATAATGACATTGTGTACCCATATTATGCAGCTTATTTGAAATGCAGCTGTCTGACGTAGCTGGCAAGACAAAGGGAGAGCTCTGCCCAGTACCAGGGCATATAAATGCAACTGTTGACAATAGCCATTACTGAAATAAAATCACTACCTTTCAAAAGTTCCTGCCAAGGTTTGCTCTGATTTTTATCAGCCTCTTTCTGTGTATAACATACATTTTTAACACATTACACCCCTTGGTCTTAATGTAAACCATAAGTCAGTAGGCCTAGTGCATCTTCTCTCTTCCTTTTTTTTTTTCTTTCATAAAGATGAAGGGAAGAGTCTATAACATAAAATAAATCCTGTTAGAAATTACTGGAATGTCATCATTTTGTAACATGATTTACCTCTGAATAATCTTGCCCTTGTTTCTATTTCCACAACCAGGACCATTTGAAGACGCCCTCAAAAAACAAACGTTTGAGGCTGGGTTGAGTAAATCCACCTCCACTAGATGCACCAGTCCTCTTTTATCCAGACCAGCTGACTGGACTGTAGCTGAAGAGCTGAGTACAGAGCCGTGGTACCAAGGAGAGATGAGCAGGGAAGAAGCAGAACAGCTGTTAAAGAAATGTGGAGACTTCCTCGTGAGGAAGAGTACCACAAATCCTGGCTCCTATGTGCTGACAGGCATGCACAATGGGCAAGCCAAGCATCTGCTTTTGGTGGACCCGGAGGGAACTGTAAGTGCTGCCTCCTGGGTAATAGAGGAGGTTTCCAACTCTACAAGTTTTCTCTAAATGTGTTTAATCTTGTTTATAGCCTATTCGCAACTGATCATAAGTACAGCCTCATATCTCTAATACGCCATCACATCTCTAATTCTCTCCCTGATGCATAGCAGAAGACCCACTGCATGATTTCTGCACGTTTCAGGAAGCTTTAGGGACCTGATTCCCCAGCAGTTAAGCTCTGGCCACTGCAGTACAGTATTAGTCAAAACCGCAGCTAAGCCACTTCTTTAGCCTTCCTGCTGAGAAGCTGCTGGTGGCTGTGCAAGTTAAGCTAGCTTGTGTGTTGGCAATTTCCACATGACATCTCTGTTGGCCAGGATACGGACCATACCATCCATGTTTTCCTACATGCGAGTCCAAGAGACAATGAAAGTAAACCTGCTCCTTCTTGGATATATGGAAGAAATTCTTTACTGTGAGGGTGGTGAGACACTGGAACAGGTTACCCAGGGAAATTGTGGATGCCCCATCCCTGGAGGTGTTCAAGGCCAGGCTGGATGAGGCTTTGAGCAACCTAGTCTAGTGGAGGGTGTCCCTGCCCATGGCGGGGGGGTGGAACTAGGTGATCTTTAAGTCCTTTCCAACTCAAATTATTCTATGATTCCATGATCTCTTTGCTGCACAGAGACTCTCTTAACAGACAAAGGGACCCTCCTGGCAGCAGGATGGAGAGCACAAGGGACATCCAGTTTTCTGTGGCTGTCCTGTCCTGCTTCTGGGGAGGCTTAGTCTCGTCTGAGAGAATGAAAGCATTGCCACGTATTTTTTTTCATGGCTCCTGGTAGCCAAGAGTGGGAACCTTCGCTTCCTGTGTAAAGGACAACTTCAGATGACAAGCCCCAAAGTAAATTAGAAACTCCTGTAAGGAACTTGGCCTGCTGGCATCTGTTTCAGCTGAGAAACCCGCAGCAGACCAGCTGAACTATGGCGGTCCTGCAGCGTCTTTAACGCTTCGGTGAGCGATGTCCATGGTACTTGTTGTAATTACATTTGCCACATGAGGGCAGCCAAAGATTGGCTTTGCCCTTTCTAGTTGCCGACTGCGCGACACCAGCCTGGGGAACCGGTCCTACGCCTCTTGGGTGCAGCCTCCTCCCCTAAACTTTTGCGGGCAGTTTTGTGATGCTTGCAGCAGGGCCCCCGAATTCTCCCTTCTGCATTAACCCGCAAAGAGCTGTAACAGGCTACTGCAAGAAAAACGCTGCCGTGGGTGTGCCGGGTGCCGGGATGCTAGAAAGAAAAAAAAAAAAAAAGAAAGATCTTTAGTTTAGGTAAAAGATGCTTAAAATGTGGGATTTTTGCCAGATTTAGAATTAGGGCCTGAACTCTGGTGATGGCAGAGCATGTAGCTTATAGTGAGAAAATTCTCAGCTGAGCTGAATGGACTGAAAATGTGTTAATCTGAATACAGATAAGGAAAGTCAATGCTGTTTTAAAGATATCTTTTTATCTTGCAAATATAGCTTTGAGTAATTACAGAAAGTGATGTTTCAAAGCAGTATGTTTTAGAAATTTGGACAGCCTGCTGGTTTTCTTCGGTGACACAGCTACATGTGGACTGAGCAGAGAGCGTCATTTGCCATCAAAGTCGTTTGGTTCTATTTTTCCCCTGTGACATCCTGTGCTAAGTTTCTAGCATTTTTGACAGAACTTAATGATGAAGACTGAAATATTTCAAGCAAGGTACCTACCACAGAATAAACTGGCTTTGGAACATTTTAACAAAAGTTGTAGTCTCTCTTTCTGAGAAAAGTTCAAGGAAAACATTACATGGCTTGCTTCAGAGCAGCATTCATAGGCTTTTGCCTGGGGCAGTGTAGAGCTGTCTCAATACAAAGCTTTACTGCAGCATGACAGTTACTTGAGAGGACTTCTGCTCTGTCTATAGAAGCTGTATGCCTAACTCGTTTTAAACATAGGAAGGAAATGTTTTGTGAAGATATGGTTGAATAATTAAAGATTGTTTTGTAATACAGATTAGGTTTTGGCCTGCCCTTATTTTTTACTGTTTTACCTTGCTATATAATTTTCCTCTTATTATGGCTGTAATAATTTACTTATCAGGATGCTGGTGCAGAGGGCTGGTAAATGGGCAGAACAAATGATGTTCCCTGCCCTGAAGTATTTCAGTTTCAAAGGGACAGGAGTCTACTGTGCAGCATGAGGCAAACCCAAGCCAATCACATGTGGTGGCTGGATTGCTTTCGGGGAGGGGAATTTTCCAGATTCTGGAGAAGAAGGTCTTTGTTAAGGAAAGCACAAAGATGCTGAGGTGCATGGAGAAGAGTTGGGTTCTGGCATCTCTGGAGGTACAGCTCTTTCTAGTGGAAAAGGTGACAACACTTAAAAGAAGAAGGTGGTCTCTTGAAGAAGACAATTTGATCTAAAAATCTGACTTACAGTGAAACAAAATGTACAGAAAGTTTCCAAACAGACCTATTCAGAAAGAGTAATAGTAGTAGACTGGCCCACAGGTAGCATGCAAAATACCTGTTTGGAGAGAATAAAGGGAGTAAGACACAAACCAGAAGCAAAACTCCAGAAATGCCAAATTTCCACTGGTTTTGATGGGAGAGTGATCAGTCTCTAAAGCATGATTGTGTCATTTTATTCTTAAAGAATTTTAGTGCAAAGTTAAGGGGAAAAGTATTTAGCTCTTTAACCTATCTTCTTGCATCCTTTTTTTGAAGGTTCGTACAAAAGATCGTGTCTTTGACAGCATAAGTCATCTCATCAATCATCATCTCGAGAATAATTTGCCAATAGTTTCTTCTGGGAGTGAACTCTGCCTGCAGCAGCCCGCTCAGAGGAAACACTGACTCCAGATAACTTTCAGTTTTTATAATTTGCAAGCTATAACTGATGGAAATGGCAGATCTGAAAAAACTTGCACATTAGAAAAAAAAAAGAATATTCCCATATATTTCACCAGTGTGTTTTCTGTAGGTTTAGGAAGCCCCATTTCACACAGTACACTTGAAAATTCTCAATAACTTATGAAGGCATGAAATCACAGCAGAAGGCTTTCTTAAAAAGTAATTTCAATAAAATTGTTCAGATTCTCTAATGTGAATATTGATAGTGTATATATACACATTATATATATAAATACAGTACATATTTATATTTTTCAAGTCAGTCTGTTGACAGTATAGAACTATCTTCTGTGTCGTGTTTTTACTAGAAGAAAAATGCCAATTGTGATTGTTCAGATAAAAACAGAATTCAGCAGTCTCAATTTCTTGAGAAAATGAATATTAGGAATCTTACTTCTGATTTTACCTAAGAAGCACAAATATGGGGATTACAGGTGGATTATGCTGGTTAACCATGGAAGGAGTCTGAATTCAGCAACTAGTATTCCAACTCGGAAATTTAGCATAAAATGATTTTTTAAACCATTATTTAATGTCTCTGATATCAAAATCATTTTATCTTTCTGATGTCAAGTTTGAATTCTTATATGATACTACTCAAAACATTTGTATCTTACTTTAGCAATGATTTGATGTGATTGCTCTGTGTACGAGGTACGTGCATTTGATTTTTCTAATGATAATATCCCAGTATTCTGTAACTTTAATTTATTAAATTGAGTGCTAAGGTTATTTATAAGTAGTTCTCTCCTTATGTTGAAGATCTAGACGTCCTTGACTACCAGTCTCCAATGAGATGTTGCATACAGTTTGGGCAATTTCAAATAACTTGTGTTTAATAGGTTTAATGCAAGATAGATGTACATGGTTGGTCAAAGACATATCTGAAATAGCTTTTCTTCTTATAAATATTGAAAACTATAATGACTCAGTGGTCAGTTTTGCAAATGATGTAATTTGCATTTACCTACCAAAGATAACTTGACTTTGGCCTTCAGCAAGTGATAGGTATTTCAAATATACTGCTTTTCTCTAAATATCAAATTGAAAAATGCACATACACTCAAGATGCATTTCTGGCAGAAATGTCCTTGGCTTTTGGTACTGGGAAATGTTTTAAGGAAGGTTTGTACTATTCAAATGCAAGCACTATATGAAGTTATTTCCTATTTTATGAAACTTATCAAGAGCCAAATTCAATAGACACAGTTTCTGTAAAGGCAAAGTTTGCACCAGAGTCAGGATTTAGCCTTCAGTGTTCCAAGGTCTTCTCTAGCACCAGTGTCTAAAATCAAATCTTCAGGCTTGATTTATAAAGGCCAATACTCAGCAGGATAAATCTAGGTTAAGCACCTGCCTACCCTGAAGCAGACAATACTTGAATTAACTTAAAATTAGATTTGCTTTTAGGAATTTGCTAAGTTTAAAAATATGTCAAATTACAGCCAAACTGACTGAAGGATCCACTTAGAATTCATTCAGGTAGGATCTTTACATTAAAATTCTGAAATAATTTTCTTGTACCTTCTTCTTTGAAATATGGTGAAGTTGCAACTTGAGAAGTTTGGTTTTTGGTTGATCTCAAGAACAAAAATGTTTGAGGAGCCTAAGAATAATTATGTGATCTGTGCAATAAAAATACACTTGATTTTGTAATTAAGACAGAAGCCAAACTAAGACATTACTGAACTAAATGCTTCTGATTAATTTTATTGCAGATAGCTATTAGTTGGTATTTGTAGGTCTGCATGGGAGCTGAGAGCAAAGGAAAGGAATTAAATGCTGCATTGCAACCCATATTATTATGGCACTGAGGTTAGTGGAATTCTTAAAATTTGGGTTGTCCTTTTACCAGCTTGGAAACTGCAAGGGAAGGTGAGGAGATCTGATACCCCCAAGCAGTATCCATCAAAATGACTTTATTTAAGAGCATACATGTCTCACCATATTCCAGTTTGAAGTATCTCAGTTGATACCTTTTTTGTCATATCTAACGCTTGTCATTCCATGCTCCCACCTCCCTGCAGCTGTGTCCTGGAAAGTTTTTAGTGTGATCTTACTAACTACAAAAGAAGGTCTCTTTTGTACTTCGAATGTTATATATCACTTCAGTAAGAACCAGGTGCCTAAATCCCTTAGGTGCCTTCAAAAATACGACCTGCTGCCTGTGTCTGTTTCAGATTCCTAAGTATCCTGTCAGTGTATGCCTGGAAAAATGTGACAAGATATGGGTGTATGAATGAAGGCATGAAGCACACACTGAAATAAGTATCTAAATTTTTTTACTACCCTAGTTGTAGCTTTAATACCTTAGCAGCTGCCTAGCTGCATGTTTTGGAAATTAAAGCAGGTGGCAGGGAGACACAAAATGAAACAGCTTGACAGGAATACTAAATTCCCCAGACTACATTTCACAAACTCTGCCTCCAGTAAAATCTGGCTATTTTAAGCTGCTCTGTCAGCACAGAGAATTTGCCCAGCTCAGTGCACCCACTGATGACACAAAAGTTACACATCGCTTGATCAGATGCCGTTTGGTCATAGGTAGAGCTAGCGCCTTTGAGCTGCGACAGTGCCCTGCTGCCACAATGGGCCAGGAGATCCTACCTGGCTAGGTGTGGTGATCCAGAGGCTTTTCTAAGTCACTGGGAACCAAATGATCTCAAAGCTGTCCAGAAGGAAGGGCATGTGAGCCAGTCAGTGCTCCTTTTGTGGATCCTGCCATTGCTTTTTGTCACTGTTACTTGGGGAGATTTGGCTTTCCCCTATATGAAAATTATATAAAAACTGCATAGCCGTTTGCATCGCAGTTCCAAACCTGTTCTTGTTAGAGTCAAAGACCATTTCACACTGACCTCAAAGAGTGAATTGAACCTACTAGAGAGGCAGGGCTCATTTCTGTGAGGAGCCAACAATGTCAGAAATTTGAGAGATGTAGAAGTTATGAGATGGGTTCAAATGCTGTGCCATTGGCTGAAAAACAGACAGCTGACAGCATAATTTGAGCCTTTTAATGTTTGCCTTTGGTTTTGAGTCCCCTCGCCTTTTGTTTTTATTCTCTTTTATGCAATCCTGAGGGCTAGGCACTTGCTGGTGATAATTCAGTACCATAACTTCAAGAATGGGGATTTCAATTAAAACAAATTTACTAGACTCAATAGTTAAGTCACTGAGATGAGACAATATTCTGGTATCCTTTGACATTTTCCCAGAGGATAGCTGAGAAGTCCAAACTGAAACTCTAAATATCCTCCAAGACTGTCTACATTGATTCTGAGTCCTACCTGATTATCAGTTTTGATTCCAGTTGTGTTGCAACTATGTGAACTATGGACAATGAAAACACATTCGAATCCTATAAACAAAGAACTTTCAAAAGTGAACCAAATGCTTCTGGTTAATTTTGTTGCAGATTTAGAGCAATTATTATGATCACAGAACTTTTCAGTGAGGCTGGCAGTGACACATTGGACATCGAGGTACCAAACTTTCAGTTATTTCAGATGCTTCAGGAGCAATGCAACCTCAATGCAACCTCAAAGGTGGAAAATGTGATTTGAAAACTGAATTATCTTCTGACTTGAGTAGGAGTTTGCTCAGTGTGAGGACTCCCAGGTTACCCTCCCTAATGTGAGAAGAGGATGTTCCAATTGGCTGTGCCTGGGTGGAGACCATAGGAAGAGATGCAATTTCCATGGCTTACTGCCTGCCTCTCTGCACACAGTTTTGCATACATGGTGAGGATAGAAGGATATACAGGAGCTTCCCTCCACCTTACATCCCACAGGGTTCACAATGGGAGATAATGCCACAGAAACCTCTGTCTACCACACATGTTCAATACAAGCTTGAAAAAAGCACATAGTTCCAGGACCAGGATTTGAGTGCAAAATATGCACTGTCACCAGAAGAAAACATTCACTAAGTCTGGTAAATATCACCTGCCAGCACTATATTTTCTATATCCTGGGTTCATTCTTTTTCTCCTCTGTAGAATAATATGCTCACATTTCCTATCATCATGGTCCCCAGGCATCATGCCATGCAGAAAAATTTACACCACAATTGTCAAATGCCAGATGCCAGCTACAATGTATTCATACTAGAACTGATGCATATTTAGATGTTTGTAAGTAGTGAATGATCCATTTGAAAACTAGCAAGAGTTTTGTAGCCTCCAGGAATTTTACAGCTCTAAAGGGGAAATTTGGAATTTGTGAATGTTCTGACAACAGGTTACAAATCCTGCTTTAAGCCTTTGTTCTTAGCATCCAGTGTCTATCTGAAGTAAATGGCAGAACCAAGAACTTATATTAAGTAAAACCATATTTGCATAAACAAAGTCTAAGCTGAAGTAACAGACACACTTCCATCTTCCAGCATTTTCAAAATATGCCAGCATAAAACCCAAATTCATATTTACTTTAGTGTACTGTCAAAAATACATGGTTGCATGGTGTTTTAGCCCAGACCTAGGGTTTCACTCTCCATAAATCTATGCTTGCTCAAAGCTGTCAGGGTACGAGCAAATTCCCACTAAAAGGTCTGTGCTCAGCTATACTTACTCTACTCACTCACACACAGTGTCTGTGGTCCTTGCTCAATCTACATTGGATGCAGCTGGAATGAGGGCAGGCCTGTGGAAAAGATAACACGGGCATACAATTTGCCTGCAGCTAACCAGAGGGTTGGATAGGTGGTGAAAATCTGTATTGGGAGAGAAAACCCCAGGGATAAGAAATGTGAAGCCTGGAAACACAAACCAATAGGCATATAAGTCACTAATGAGAATAGAGAGCTGTTGTAAAATTATAAACATGCTAACTGGTTGATAAGGTTAAAGTAGAATCTCTGGGGAGGGGAACTGCAAAATACTTAGGCAATGTCTATGGCTCATCTCTTTTTCAGACATTTATGTTCATAAACATGTATCTGTTCCTCTGCATCCTCCAACATAAGCATCTTGTACAGCTTACACTGAGAAAAGGCATGACTTTGGATTTTTTTGTCTCAGTAATGGGGTAAGATTTCAGAGCTACAAATTTCTAGCAAAAGCACCATATAGGGGAAAAGCTGAATAAAGAATGTTTAAACCTTGTTTGACAACAGAACAGGCGGTGGAAACCAAAGGAAGAGAGAAGCTAAAGCTGGGTGACTCATTCATGCTGTCTCACGGAGGCACGGATGACTCAGAAGAGAAAGGTAGCCTCTGATTTTGAGATTAAGATGCAGATTTACTTTTTATGCAGCTATCATGAAGGTCAAATAACATACAGGTCAAATTACAGCTTTTTCCAGCAGTCCTCCTTTTTCTTATGTGAGGCAAAACACACCAAACACACCCAGGCAAACATTTCTTAAAAATTAAGTGATTTTTTTTTTTATTAAATGAAGAATGTAAAGATTATAATTGGTATATTTGTGTCCTTTGTGGCTGGATTGGTGTGCTAACTGCTTCTCAGTGAAGTCCTGCAGAGTTAAACCTCAACAGAAGTCAGGTTTCTTCTTTTGAGGTAAATGTTTTTCTTTGCATTTTGTGGGCAGCAACAAAACAAAGAAAGTGACTATTTTGCTGTAAAAGGGAGTTTGACTGTACATTTGTTATTTATTAATATTTATTACTTTTAGAAAAATTTTTAACTGAGAATTGCAGGAAAAATAATGTATGTGGAAATATTGTGATCATTTGTATTCCCAAAGACTTTTGTGAAACTCAAGTTTTTGCCTGTCTGCTGATTGTTGTATTCTGGTTATACCAGGCAAATTTTGTCTCTGGGGAAGTCCTTGAGCAACAGAATTTGGAATATAAGTGTCATGCAATTGTTTTCCGATTATTCAGTTTGTATATGATTAACCAAAGTAATAAAATAATGAGCATTACTATCAAATGGAAATGCATGTAAAGTGCGTTTCAGTCTGTTCTCCTGTGCCAAGTTCCCTAATGGTGTAATTTGTTTTGTTTTTTTTTTCTATTTATCTCAAGGGATGCCTGCTTTGCAGCAGAATAAATGAAATTCTACGGGGTTTACCTGGATATTGAATACTAATAAGTCAATGAACTACCCACTTCAGTAGAAAGAGTGTTGAAACATTTCAGAGGACCAAATGGCATGTGAGGAGTTTGACCTCAGTTACGCTGACTTTACACCAGAGAAGCTCTGCTTACTTTGACAGAAGCAACATTGATTTCCACATGTTCATTTTCAACAAACACCATTTTCACGATGCAAGTAATCACTCACATAGGCCCTCTTTCTGGGCCAGATGATGCCTTCTCCTGAAAAGGCAGCTTTCCTGCTTGGCACACTGAGCAGGTGAGGGTAGCCAAGGGCATCCAGTTCCATGGTATTTCCGTGGAGAGTGACTGCAAGGACAAGATCCACGCAAGAGCAGCTATTTAGTGTACGCGGGGGGGAGAAAGGCTCCATGTCAGAAGGAAGCTTAGCTGGGCTAATGTTCCCCAACTCTTCTTCCTTCACTGCCTGAGTGTCTCGTTGCAAAGCCCATTCCTTCTTACCCACTTGAACAGCTGAACCCGGAGATGCTCTGGGAAGTTTTGTTGCTCCTGGGGAGAAGAAATGCAGCACTGAAGGCAGCAGTCACAATGGCCTCTGCACGCCTCTGCAAGTGCTTCCAGCTGACTGCAGGTGCCAGGTGGCCTCAGGGCTGCGGCAAGCCTTGCAGGTCGATGATGCCCAAGCAGAAACCCCCCATCACTGCTACTGTGTCTGCCCTCCATGAGTTTTGCCATGAGAAATGATTGTCCCCAGGCCTGGGGCAGCCACGGGGGTCTGCAGCTCCCAGGAGAGTCGAGGAGCCAAGCTGTGCCCTCGGTTGTGCTGGTGGGTCAAACGGCACTACCCAGGCGGATGCCAGCACAGCCCTGTTCAGCGGGGGCAGACCAGCTGCTCCCAGCTTTTCAGCACTTCCTGCACAGGTGAGTTTTCCATTTCCTCACGAGAGCAGTTGCAGATGACAAACTTTGTAGGCAGCATGACATCCCAATTAGGGTAAAATGTGCCTTTCCACGGGAGCAGCCAGGCACAGTGCTGATAGAGCAGACAGTCCTCTGAGCAGGGGAACTAAAGGATGAGTCTGCTCCCAGGAAAGCAGGGAGCAAAGCCTTCCCCCGCTGTGGGGGCGGCAAAGGCAGAGCCTCCTGCTTTCCTCTGCACAGCATTCCCACAGCTACTGCTTTTAGGCACAACACCCAGAGTTTAAATGCATGTTTCCCACAGAAGGCCAAAATCTTTTTTACAAATCTTTGGAAATAACTGCTACACAACAACTTCGGTTCAAAGGTTTGAAATTTAATTAAAAGTTTTCAAGAAGTTTATAGTACCTAATGAGTTGAAAACACTCCCTAAGACTGCTGGCAATAAACAACTCTTGGAAAGCATCTTGTGAAAGCTTTTTTTCCTCCTTAGGTGATTTGATTTGCATTTCTTTTGTAATCCAGAACCAAAATAAACACTCCAACTTACAAAATAATATGAATGAAACGTTAGTCTCCTCTGTAGCTTTTGCTCCATATAGAACCATTTGGCAAAAAGAGAGATGATTCAGTTTCTTACATGCTCAAAATAGCCTGGATGATAAAAAGCTTGGATTTAGGGGTGTATTTTAAGGAATTTTCTAATATTTTAAGGTTAAAAAGGCTGTTCTCCATCTTTTTCCAGCTTCAAGGACAGGACATCTTCCTGGTTGTTTATGGTCCATTGCTGTTAAGCTCTTGGCTTGTTCTACTTTAGAATTTTGTGCTGAAATCTTCCAGAATCTGAGCTTCACCTAAGATGTCCCAGTGGGACAGTGTCCCAGTGAAGACAGTATCCACAAGAGTTTTTTTCTTTTCAGTCATAAGTACTTTGTAAATTATACTATCAGTGTTACATGCAAACCCATGAATCTTAGGAGCCTGCTTCAAGTACAGCAGGGTACTAACAACAGGTAACTAACAAAATATCCCCACAGCTCCAAAATTAGAGAAGGAAATAAAGGAGAGTGCAAGGATTTTTTACTGATACACAATCACGTGGCCTCCAACAGTGGAGCTGCTTGCACTACTTGTACCTTGCATCAACTCTGGCAATAGCTAAGGCTAGAATCCAGATGTTAAACCTCACTTCCATGTGCATGTTCTTGGACTTTGGCTATTAAAAATATTGATTTTTTTCACCTAAATAGCGAGACTCGTATAACATCCCTGACAGGAGAGTTGGTGTGGGGTCGGCCACAACGTTTTATCAAATGTTGCGTTGCTGAGGCCTTTCTGCTGTCCAACAGCAAGGAATGCTGCCATGTGCCACCACCTCATGAACTAACATTTACAAGTATACAAATATTTCAGTTGGCAGTTTTCAAAGACACAGCTTCAGGGGAGAACTTCCACACTGAAAATACAGCCAAATATCACTGTAAGATCTAAAAACCTAAGCCAGCCATGACAATGCAATGTCACCAGTTTTATTTCTCACAAAGCTACAGAGCTGCTGAACCAGCCTGTATCTGAAGTTCATATAATTATATCAAGCTTAGCTTAGTTTAGCTTTTCCTTCTTCTCTAAATGCACTGCTTTTCAACATTTTTGGTAGATATTATTTCATATTTACTACTCTCTTTCACAGTTATTTCATTCAAATACAGTTTTTCTTTGTTCTTACACTTTTCTAATAGCATAAAACATTTACAAACAGACTGTTAACTTGTAAAAGATAATCACAATGCAAACCTACATTTTGCTACACACATTACACAACTTGTACACCGTACACACTTGGGAAGAGTGTAATGCTGCTGGTTTAAATGATTAAGACCAGAGTAAAGCTAAGGATGAGCTCTTTCAACCTGTGTATTAGAGAAGCCTCAACTACTTCTGGTTGTACATAAGGCAGGGTGTGGTTTGAGACATTAAACACAAATCTTTGAAAGAGCTCAGTAAAGTTAGATGCTGACATTCATGCTGAAAGACAATGGGAACTCATCTCAGAATTTCCTGTCAACCTCCCTGAAGCCTCCAGCCATAAAGTACTGCTGTTGGAAGGAAGCACCATGGGCCACTTCCATGGGGACTTGAAACCAGATGTTTATGAAGTCTTAACTGCTTCTAGGTCTCCAGGGATCCCTCTGATGCTGAACACCATCCTGTACTGAGGCTGGTAAGGTGGTGATGAATAAAGTTGTTATCATACAGGTTTGTCTGGAACAGCCTCTCAAAAGAGTAAGTCTGGGGATCCAGGAAAGTTGGAAGGTCTTCCAAACTAAACAGGCTTTCATTCCGGATCCAAGGCAGGGTAAGGTATAAATGGAGATATGCCCATCAGCATGATCTTGTCGTACCGCATCTTCTCTTCTATATCTGCAAAAGTGCCCGGAAAGGGTAGGAGCGTTAAGGGTCCCACTGCCAGAAAATGAGATCCTGTCCCGCTGGCTGGACCTCTTCCCAGGGAGAACTTCCAACACAATCCCATGCTGTGGTAGTGCCCAGAGAGAAAAAAAGGAACTCCCCAGGGACCCACTTGTGGTTAATTGCTTTCCGAAATGATACGTCTCTGTTTCAGAACTGAAGAATCTCAGTTTACGTAGTGCATTCACAATGTACACAGGTTTACATAGGTTTGACATACATTTTTAAATACATTGGAAATAGTAAGTAAAAATATATGCATTGAAACAGTACATACACTTGATACACATATATTGTTGGGTCACATTTCAACTACTTTAAATAGCGAACATATATAGCCTCTCTCAATGGTTATTTACTATTCCTTGTTTAAAATAAGTTGTGAAATGTCACAGGGACAACTGTCATGTTGTCTTTCACTAAACATAAAAAGTCTGAATACCAGTGGAAAAAATAACAATACTGCATTGATATGACATGTTAAAGTTCCTGTCAGTTAAAAGCTACTTCATATATTTTCAAATATCCCCATTGAAACATGTCTATATGTATAATTGTCACCTTGCACTGTATATTGCAATACAATGTTTAGCATATTGTAAACTTTTACCAAACAACATTTTAATAAGGAATTGTACATATATACAGCTATTTATACCACATACATATAAAGCCATTAACATAACAGCAAGATACATATAGAGAACTATAATCACCAGCATACGTAATGAGCTCTTCTCCCAGTAAGCAGGCACATTTTCCGATCATCAGCAGCGTGAAGTGAATGCTGAAGTTTGTAACAGGTTTTACTGATGTCTTGAAAGATCAGACAGTGCCAAATGCAGTTTCATCATGCAATGCCACTGTGGTACACAATGTCATTAGATGTGCATGGACTTTGTACTGGCTGTTGGCTAGCATGAAAGGTTCTTTTTTGAATCAGGTGTGTTACTGAATGAACACCTAAAGCAAATGACTGATGATAAGTAAGTCCTCAAAGTCAAATCAGTGGTTAGTGTTTTTCCTGTGACTTAAGTGCATGAACACTTAAACTACACTGGGAGTTTAAATCTAAAAGCCACAGAAAGGTACTTGTCTTGAGCAGCCCTTTACTTACAGAAGTTTCCATTGTGAAATGAAGATTCATTTTTCTCAGCGATACATGAGGGAACATTCATCTGTGGAAAATCTTCCTTTGGCTTCTGGGTATTGCTGCTGCTGGATTTACTTCGACTGTGATCCGGCGTGGGCTGAATAGGCAAAGATCTGGCCACCTTGGTTTTCACCAGGCAGCCACAAACAAGGCGAAAGAAAGCCCGACGCATTTCCTTACTGGCCAGAGTGTAGATGATGGGGTTCATTGCAGAATTGATGACCGCCAGAGCAATAAACCAGTGGGCTTTGTACAAGATAGAGCACTCCTTGACTCTGCAGGCCACGTCAATAAGGAACAGGATGAACAGCGGAGACCAACAGGCAATGAAGACACTAACAACGATCACAACAGTTCTAAGGAGCGCCATGGACCGTTCTGAGTTATTGTGGTTAGTGACATTACGACTGCTGGATTTTACCAGGATGTAGATACGGGCATAAAGGATGACGATGGCAACCAAAATGGCTATGAAGATACTAATGCAGAACACAACATATTTCTTGGAGTATAGAGGCAAAATTGTTGAGCAATCTGGTAAATTGTTTCTACAGTTCCAGCCAAGGATGGGTAAGGCACCCAAGGAAATCGAAATAAGCCAACATGTACCAATTAGAAGGAACACTCTGTACTTTTTATTTGCATCGTAAGGCCTCATTTTAATCATGGTCAAATGCCGCTCAATAGCTATTGCTAGTAAGCTGAAAGTGGAGGCTCCCAGGGCAACAAACATGCTGCCTTCCCTAATGAACCAGATTGTGGAGGACAAGCTCAGAGTTTTCTTCCCAGACATAAGAATGTTTACTTTGTAAACAATCCCAGCTAAAAGATCACAGAGAGCTAGATTGCCAATAAAAAAGTACATGCGATTGTGAAATTTATTGTTTTTCCATATGGCAATCAACACCATCAAGTTTTCCAGGACTATGAAACTACATAGGATCAGAAATGCAATAGTGGACAGGCCTATGCTGTCCTTTTCTCTTGAATTAAGCTTTCCGGTGTAATTATAGTGAAGTACGATTAGAGAGTCCATCTCTTCATTTCCTTGAGGGCCCACAAGAGCACCAGGTGGCACAGTAATTGCTGCCATCATTTGTTTGCTGATGCTGAACTTTTCTTCTTTAGTATCACGAGGATTTAGTAACGGTAACTTTCCACAAGAGGGAGATCAAGCCACGTTCCTCCAAGCACTCCTCTGGGCACACTGTGGGTATCCTCAGCTCCAGCAAGCCTTGCATATTAGTTCAGGCTCTGGAAAAAAAAAAAAAAAAAAAGCAACATAAATCTCACTGTCTTCCCATGTCACCCACAGCCTGCGTGGCTGCTCAAGCCACAGCGTGCACCCAGGAACGAAAAGGGACACTGACTACAATGGGGTACCAAGGTCTACCATTGCTGCATGTTTATCAAGGTACCTGTGGGCAAGCTGTCAGTCATGCTCTGCACAGACTCAGCTGTGCTGCAGAAATACGAGACCAATGTAGAGAACTGCTCGTAGGTGTTACCCCTACAAAATTTCCATGCTGAAAAAAATGCAGAGAAGAGGTGAGAAGGATTAGCAAACGGTCCCAGCAAGCCCCAGTGCGCATAGCAACCAGCTCAGTCCTCTTCAAAATGACCTAAGTGTAGGTAGGCTCTACCAAAACATCACCCAACCATCGCTGCCTGAGCAGCTGCAAGGCAAACTCATGGCTTTCAAGGCTCGTCCCTGTTCCCCATGTAGACCCAAGGGAGAAAAGAGCCTGAGAAAGCCAGTGTCAAGTCTTGATGCCAGTGCACATGTTGCCAATGCCTAAAATAACTTTTCCACCTGTAACGGTACAAAATTGTGCTATTTACAAATAATGAGATGCTCTGAAAGCCAGTCATCATAAAACCAATCCTACTTCCCATTCAAATTAGTTGGATTTCTGCTACTCTTTTTAAAATAACCATACTAAGTCACATCTTTGTAAGTGTTGCCTTCCTTTGCAAGTCTATACAAGACATACATTTGATGTTGGTTTTTTAAAATAAAAAATAGTTCTACCAACTTTAATTGTCCTTTTCAATTTACTTCTGTTTTCCTTTATGACTTAGATTAACTGCAATGTTTTCCCACGGACTTTGAGAGGTTGCATTTTCACAGAAGATTCTCCTGGCTGTCTTTTTTCCATTGCCATATATAAACATTGAAATGGATTTGCACAGCTTTGTAAAAACATCAGAAGATGTCAGCAGCACTTACTGTTTTACCAGAAATGCTACAGTTTAGTTGCTGCATACTCGAGGGAGGATCAGTGCTCATGCCGCAAATGTCTGTATTGAGGATGAACAAATGGTAAATTTTTCAGATTGGTAACCAAACCAGGATGGGGATAAGGATAGAAGCAGTTCCATCTGAACCAAATTTGTAAGGATTTTTTTTTTTCTGGGAAAGGTAAGAATATAAAAAGTTGTGCTGGATGGGAGGACACTCTTCAATGGACCAAAATGAAATAGCTCCCTTTATGGAATTCTTTAAGAGCTAGAGATCTGGACCTTACCATTTATTTACTCAAGGGTCATGAGCATTTACCAAACACATGAAAGACACTTTCAAAGGATAGGTATCAAGGGAAGAAACTGAGATCTCAATCTCTGCTAGAGACCAGCACACCAATAATTTTCAACCTGCAACCTGTACATCCCAAAGAATATCTGATTTAGTCTGGGCAATAGAGTAGTCTTACTGCCAACAGGCCTAGGTTTAATACAGAAGGGTCTCTACTTTCATTGGACCTGTTGGAGTGAGTCTCTGCAACCTGGGCTGCATCAAAACAAGTGTGACCAGCAGGTTGAGGGAGGTGATTCTCCCCCTCTACTCCGCCCTTGTGAGACCCTATCTGTAGTATTGCATCCAGCTCTGGGGTCCCCAGCAAAAAACATGGATCTGTTGAAACAAGTCCAGAGGACAGCCAGGAAGATAATGAGTGCTGGAGCACCTCCCCTGTGAGGACAGGCTGCGAGAGTAAGGTTTGTTCAGCCTGGAGAAGAGAAGGCTCCAGGAAGACCTTCTAGCAGCCTTCCAGTACCTAAAGCGGACCTGGAGAGAGATGGGGAGGCACTCTTTATCAGGGAGTGTAGTGATAGGATGAAAGGTAACAGTTTTGAGCTGAAACAGGGCAGATTAGATATTAGGAAGAAATTCTTTACTGTGAGGGTGATGAGGCACTGGAACAGGTTACCCAGGGAAGTTGTGGATGCCCCATCCTTGGAGGTGTTCAAGACGAGGTTGGATGAGGCTTTGAGCCTGGTCTAGTGGGAGATGTCCCTGCCCATAGCAGGGGGGTTAGCAGTAGATGGTCTTTAAGGTCCCTTCCAACCCAAACCATTCTGTGATCACGTATCACAGGTTTCTTAAGATCACAAAAACATGTGAGCCACTGCTGTTCCAGCACGCAGATTTGGGCATTTGAAAAGTGGGAGGTGCATTTTCAAGTGCCATCTGGAAGAGGGGAGGAGCAAACCACATCTCAGATGAAGGTAAAGGGATTTAAAGGATGACCCACACTCTATTTTCCCACCCTCCCTTTTCTGGATTCTCTCCTTCAGAGAAGAAGTAATCTGACAAAAGTGAATTGACTTGAATTCTTTAGTACCTTCAGGATGTTTTAGAATTATTTTCTGAGAAAATAATTTACTATTTACCCAATATTATTACTATTTCCCCATTCTAGCTCTTATGTTCAAAGTACTTTGATGAAGAGACCTGCTGGGAGAGACATGTTATCCAAGAAACAAAGTTGTTGCATGGTGTCCTCAGTCTTTTTCACTCTGAAGATGGCAGCAATAATCTCATTCATCTCCCAGGAGCAGAACTGGGCCCTTGATTTGTTGACCTCTTTTCTGAAGTATTGTAACAGTGAAGCTCTTCAACAGAACAACTTCACCTTAGCTAAGGTTCAATCTAATTGCAATTCATTCACAATTTGCACACTGTTATCACAGAAACTACAACAGTCTTTCATTGTATTGGCTTACAACAAAATGCCACTGTGTCTGTATGAATTGCAAGTGCTTTCCACTGTAAAATAAACAATTACATTTGACTAGAAAAGTAGTTGTTAATGATAGCTAAACTAGCAATATACACCAGGCTGGCTGATGGCTGCCTGAGAGAATCATACTTGTATCATTTAGAAGCATGGCATGCAACAAAATAAACATTTCTGTAAGTCTTTTCCAAACAGAGCTATCATACTAGTCTATCAAAGGGCAAATATATTTCTTTCTGTGAAAAAAAATCATATGCCAGACTTAGGACTTCATCAGCCACAAATCAGCAGCTGTAAACTGTCATGACTGCACTAAAGGCAATGGTGTTATACCAGCTCCCCTGGCTGAACGCATGTGTGATGCACTCACTGAATCATCAGAAATCACACAGGGTCTCTTCCATTGCTTGTAATTATTTCTTTTCTTAAAATTATTACAGCAAACTTAGTACCACAGAAGTAAATCTTTGTCTCTGACAGACTAGTGGCAAGACAACGGAGGCTGTAAGATTTATTATTTGCTAGAACTCTCAGGGAATGAATATCACTCACAAGCCACTTGAAAGTTAATATAAATAATAATGTAATAAATTAAAATTTATCGTCTTCTGGCAGCAACATTTCCAGGTAATATCTTTCAGCCATACTATCTTTTCGCCTTCCTCCTGCTTTATAGCCAGTAACTCAGAAAACACATTCATTTTTTTACAGTTTGAGTAATTAAAGTTGGTTGTATGCTGTAATAACAAGCCAGCTACAACCAGGATATTTGTGTCACCGACAGCTCTACAACTCACTCCTCAAAACATCTTTGTCCCAGTCACATACAGAGGACCATCCACTGGCTGCAGAGTACAGACCTCAGCTCAAAATATTAAAAAAAGGACCTGAAGAGCTTGTCTGTGGCATGGTGTGTTGAACATTACCCTTGTTAGGTACCTCAATACCTCAAGTTCTTGATACCACTGGAAATCAGTTTTATTCCCTCTAAAGTAAACTAGAGGATCCCTAGTGCTGCACCACCAGGTACCACTAGAAAGACAAACCTACTGGCAGTGCGGGAGCAATCTGGCAATGGCCAAAACAGCATTTGCTAAATTACTCAGATAAAGGCAGTGGTACAATGCCAAGAACCACAGTCATGCGGAGAACAATTCAGTTTCCTCCTTTAGCTGTTTGGCTGATCTTTGTCCTCCCTGCTCTGAGGACAGAGGGAGCAGCTGGGGTCAGCAGCAAGCACCATCACTGGCCCTTCATGGGAAATCTCCCTGCCTACCACCATGCTTTGGGGTTTCCACAGTGGTTAATGTGGTCTCCTGCAGAGTACAAAGATCCCACCAGCACCTAGCACCCTTCCAAGTTGGAGCAGGGGCTCTCCACCATGGCTCAGGCCCCTAGGGTCTATCAGGGTCTGTACTGTCCCTGTGCCACATATGCCATGAAAAGGACAATGCCATGTGGTACGCCAGGACTCCTTGATCTGCCCTGTGATAAGGCAGACCTCCCCTGCCCTCTCCAGCCCCACCACACAGTGGCGCAGGCAGAGACTCAGGGCTGTACCTCTCACCAGCTCCCCACAGATAACACCCTGGGTAAGGCAGCTGGAGTCAACCTGCAACTTTCCTCTGGGAATGTGCAGTTCCCAGTGCCAGGAGTCAGCAGGGAACTGGTGATAATGGGGATGCCAAAGTCCTTCAGCAACCATGCCCAGTACATCTCCGCTCTCTGTTCCCAGTGGGTAGTCTGGTAAGAGTCCCATGGGGAGCTGAAAGCTTTTACCATCTCATGAGTCACTGGGTACTTTATATCTGGAAGAATAAGAAATTTCTATTGTCAAAACAGTGAGCCAAACTGCTCTCAATTTTCATGATGTCCTGAAGTCAAAGTGAGAATAAAGTACAAGTGAGAATAAGACTTAACTTCCCACTACTTACTTTTGCCTACAGAAGAACACACAATGCTGTGTGTTCAGCACACTCACAGTACTTCAGCTGGAATCACATTTTCCTGCCTTCCAAATATCCATGAACAGACTTGCCCAAAGAGACTGGACCTCCATTCACCACCACCAACACACATATTGTAGTTCTCCCTCCTCTTCCACACACAGCCATATGCTTTGGCAACCAAGGATAATTTTAAGAAAGGCAAGGGGAAGTCAAGAATGTGTATCTGAAGCCAAACTTTTGTGTATTTTATTTCTTTTTAAAGCCTTTCCCGATGAAAAATAAACACGTGTAATTTATCAGGCACACCCTGGTAGTCTTAAGAACAGAAAAAGCTTTTGAGAGCAGCAGCACATTTCAATACACATTTCCACTCTGAAGTTGTGATAGTTGCAAATGAAGTTTAGACAACAAACATCTGCTGCAGAACAATGCCTTGGACAAATCAAACTTTAAAAAGATTATTTTTGAAGTGAATGTGCTGGCAGTTTACAGCCTCAGAAAAGCCTTTAAAAACCGGCTATTTTTCTAGGCCTCTGGATTTTAGACATCAGTTTGTATTTTGTAATTCCGAGTAGCACACATGCAAATCTCACACAGGAGCTCCCGCCCGGTTTAGTTCTTGCACGTTAAAGGAAGGCGCATTTACTTCTTCCCCCTCACCGGCTCCAAGTGCGCCCGACCTATCCCCCCCCTTCCAAACTCCCGTATTCCGTTCGCAAACGTGCACTGCTGCAGCGACCTGAACTTTCTGGGGTGACAAACATCTTGTCTAAGCTACTCAAGAATATCCCCGACGTGTCCGTGGCATGACCGTCCCACACGGGAACCATTAGTCAAAGTCCAGGTTCCCCCCAAACCGCCGTGCCCGCCACGACGCTTTTACGTGACATCCCGGAGGAACCGCCAGCACAGTGGTTTCCCCGCTCCCACGGCAACCGGCAGGAGCGGTGCCTCTCCCCCTGCCCCGCGGCCGGGGGACACCTCGCCCGTCGCTGGGGGTCGGCCCCGCCGGGGGTGCTGCGGGGCGGGCAGGCACCGGCCGGGCGCAGCGGGAAGAGAGGGCTGGGGGCAGGCAGGGCGCGGGCAGGGCTGTCCCGGAGAAGAGGCGAAGTACCTGCCGAGTTCCCGCCGCGTCCCCCCGGCGCTCTGCGGCCGCCGCATCCCACCCCGTCGGCTCCACGGCGCCGCTCGGCCCCCAAGGCTGCGCTGGGCCGGGCCGGGCAGGGCTGGGATGGGATAGCCCCGCTCCTGTGCCGCCGCCGTCGCCGCTCCCCGCCGCTGCCCGGAGCCGCCTCGCCCGGGCACTCTCGCCCGACCCCTCCTCTCGACTTTTCTCTGCCCCCACCCCCACCCCGCGCCCGTCCCCCCGGCTCCTGCCTCCAGCACGCTGCTCCCACGCCGCCGTCGTGCCCGCTCAGGCTTCGCTCCCCGCATCGGCGGCCGTTGCCTGCCCCCGGCCCGCCCCGCTTCACCCCGCCCCTTCGCCTCTCACCACCCACCCACTCGTGCCCCTTGGCCGCGGGAGCAGCGCTACGAGGGGGCTGCTGCTGCCAGGGCACGGCCACGGGGGAAGAGCCGGGCGCTGCGTGCAGCCCGGGGTGAAATGTGAGACGGGCGAGGACGCCGCCGGGTATTTGTAACGCCCATAAAAATGCGAAGGGGAGGGAGGAAATTCTGGGTAGTCCGTACTCAGCTCGAGCTATTCGCATGCCTGAGTGAGCTTTACCTCTCCTGCTTCGGCCCCACTGTTTTACTGTGTCTGATAATGCGATCTTCGGAGAACTTGAGAGCAGTGACACGGGGTGAAGCATTCAGAAACTCTGAGCAAAAATATGGCTGGTTTGACCCTGAGCTGCCAATTACAGCGTGTTCTTAGTGAGATGCCTCTTGAAAGAGTTATTGACTGAATAACAGTAACTCAAGGGTAGTGATAGGCACGCAGATTGCCTCAGTGGTGGGAGGAGCACTTTGGAAAAGAAGTTGAAATCTGGATCCTACAACTGCCTGATTTAAACACACTTGTAAGATGCCTGTGGCTACAGCAAAGCTTTCTGTCAGAAACGGATATAACGAGCTGGCGAACAGGAACACTACAACAGCCTTGCTAAGTGTAGGCAGGCGTGTAGGGTTGCCTAGTCATCTGGCTTCAATCAGTGGTTTTCTTGGGAGCCTCCTGTCTGGAGCTGAGCATTGCCACACTGGGACTTGTGCCACGGGCTTGGCTGTTGAGTTGCTTGCACTGCTACTCAGTAGGGAAGAAAAGTCCTGAAAGAAAGCAGAACTAGGCTTTTTATAGCCGGAAGTTTAAGCTGATGTAGCAGAACAAGCAGTGTGTTTCTGTGATTGTTTATCTGCTGAAGATGAGCAATAAAAGTATTCTGGTTTGGGCCTTGATAGAAAATAAGGAGTACACAGGGCAAAATGCTGATAAAATTGCTTTGAAGCTGATGGACCCAATGGATACGGCCCCACTTAGCTGTGGATAGGGCTGTACTGCAACGTGTGGTGGTCTTGGTCTTGTCTCCTTGTCCTCCCATCACGTGTGATCGGTGAAAGCTGCTCTCTTCTGTGGAAGGGGGGTTGAAAACTTCCATGCCACATAAAAGCACATGCCCCTTCCAACAAAGGGGAGCCCAGGTCTGTGAATCAGTGCTCCCCCGTTGCACAGGAAAGCCTTGTCCCACAGTTCCCCAGCAAACCACCCCAGGAAGCACTGTGGTCCTCCTGGCAGCCACTTGCCACTTGTCATCAAGGCCCAGTTCTTGCAGAACAGAGGTTTTAGTAAGCAGCCTCTGGCCTTGCTCTGTGGTCTGCTATTATTCCTTGTTTTTTCTCTATATCCTTGTTTTTTTCTTTGCTACCTTTTGGCTACTTGAAGAGGGAAGCCAGAAGAAATCATTATTCTGATCGGACTACAGTAGGTGAGGAGACAAGATGCTGCTACTAGAAAGATTTTTGGCAATGGTGCTGGGAGGTGGCAAACTGTGCCCTGCTGCCTGTGATGGATTTGATTTGCCTTCCTAAGCTGGGCTTGACACCACCCTGCAGGAGCAGCCCACAGCAAGGCCTCACAACAGTGCAAGGAAATTACTCTTCTCTACAGAGGATTATGCATAGGAAGTGGTGTATTGATGGTGCAGACCAGATGTTACCTCTGACTGGGACCTTTGATGGTGGTGTCTGATGTGGTGGTGTCTGAAAGCCCTTCTTTTGTTGCAAAGCGCCTTGAACAATAACAGTCTCACCAGTGAGCACAGGGATGTCACACCCAGATCTCCTCTCCACCATGGGAAAGAAACCTCAGCCATGGCTGTGACCAAGAGGTGTCCAGCTCGTCAGTGGGCAGAGGTTTCTTGCGTCTACCTCTTGGCCCCTGTGGTGGCAGTGGCTGCTGATGCCATCAGAGTAGGCAGGTGACAGGGCACTGCAGTGCAAGGTGGAGAAGTCATCCAGGAGCAAAGTGTGGTAGACAGTTCCTGCACAGAGGCTACTGGGGATTTGCCTGGGTGGCATCTCTGGCTGAAGCAGCAGTTCACAGTAACCTTCGGGAAGCTCAGCCCATTTGGCAATAGTTGATACAACCCAGCAGTTAATTTCCAAACATCACACAACAGCCTGTGAGACACACATACCTTACTCAGCCTTCCACAAAGCTCTTGACCTGGTTGTAGTACTCTTAAAAAAATCATTTTTTGCGGGGTAAAAGGATTAATAACCAATAAGAGATAGAAGGTAAAGGTCAGGAACAATGATCAATTTTCATAGCAACAGAGGTTAACAGCTGAATTTTCCTGGGGATGAGGAGTCTGCTCTGCCCTGGAAATTAATGAGTGAGTGGGCAAACAGGATGTATAATGGGAGAGGAACATTTGCTAGTGTTGTTGGGGGTACTTGATGGTAAAACTAAAACTGAGGATAAGAAGTTGCTGAGACTTGAATGTCCTGAGTGATCTGCTGATAAAATCATGTGTTCATTTCTGTGCTGCTAAGTAAAACATAAGAAAAGCAACTCTGATGATACATGCATACATGTACGTGGAGTGTTGTCACTCAGAAGAGAGGTCTTTGTGGATAGTTCTTCAAAAACATCCTACATTCTGTAACTGTCAAAGGGAAGCTGAATGCTAGCAATGATTAAGAAAATGGAAAACACAGTCAGGCTCTTCTGTGAACACTGCACCTTGAGTACCACACATGACTTTGGTTGCTTCATCTTCTCATGAATGCAGTAAAACACAAATAGGCACAAAAGGCCATGGAATGGTTATAAAAGTTGTCCCTGCAGGGAAGATGCAAGTTGCCTAGGTCAATCAATCAATAGTCTAAGGAAAGGCAAAAACCACAATGAACCAAGACAGAGTAGTTTAAAACAAAAGGAAACTAATTTCCATCAGTGTACCATTTGCTGCAGGAGAAAAAAAGTGATTAAACAAACCACATGGGATAAAGGCCTATCAATGCCTGTTAAATACAAGGAGAAGGCACGGGACGTGAGCAGGGGCAGAAGGTGCCCTGCATGCTTCCAGCTCCAAAGTTAGCATGGGCCAAATCCTGTCCAGGGTCTTTCTCCCATGTTGCAAGAAGGCATGGTCTTAGCTAAGATGACAGGCCGTGACACAGGTGACAGCATGAGTATTGCCGACTTTTGTAGATATTGAAAGAAAGGTGAGGTTTCCCTAGGGGATTTACACTGGATAAGGCAGAGGAAGAGTCAGCGGAATGACTCAGAAACAGGTGGCTCAGCTAAAACAGTGGCCTCAGAAAATGGCCTAGTAAAGTTGTTCAAATGGTCCTGGGTCTCACAGCACACTGTGACAGCCCATGACTTTGATTTTCTGTTGTGTGTGTTACATGGAGAATAACTGATTAAAAAAGCTTTCTCTACTTCTGTGTGTGGCATATGATCCAATGAATGCAGTGAAAGATGGATGCCATTGATAATCAGTGTGTTTTCAACACATGCTTAAAAGTTTAAAAAGTAGTTAATGTTATTTCTGTTTACAGATAGATAAAATAGATAAATATGTAATAAAAGCTGAAGCTCCTCTCAGATGAAAGATATTGTGGTTTCTGCACAGACAAAACAAATCATGTTTTGAGATTAAAATTAAACTTCTCCCATAGTAGTTCCAGTTAAGGCCTTGAAGAGTATCCTTTTTCTGTTAACTGTTTAGGGCATGATCAAATTTTGGTAATTTCTGTGTATTGAGATTAAAAAATCATTCATGCAATGTTTTATTCATGCCTTAGTTGTAATTTCCTCATACTGATATTCATGCAATGTTTTACAGGTCTGTCCCTGATTTACTTTCCTGGAGTTCCTGAAGGAGTGCTCCATCATTTGGAAAATTGGTAATTTTGTGACTCTCTTGGTGTGTAAACAAAACAGCAGCTGGGCAATTTTAAAATTACAGTTCAAAATGGTATGATATTTACCTGATTACGTTATAATGTATTTTAGCTCTCTACCTTTTTACTGCTGGTGAGCTATCTTTTTTATATTAACGAGATGTATTATGCATTGTTATGTCTAGTTGATGAAATGCTGCAACGTTTTTTTTTTGGTAACATTCTTGCTGTGCTTATTTCTATGCATCCAACTCAGTTTTAAGGCAATATTGAGTGCAATAGTATTTAATTTATAGATGATGAAAAGATTAAAAAATGTAATTAATATTTTGTTTTAACATAAAATAAAACCAAAACATATAACATTTCTTTGGAATGCTGTTAAAACGTAACTTGCAGTAATTGAAATACACTTGGTTACTACATCAAAGAAGTCATATGTCATTCACCGTTAAGTATAAGCAGACAAGATTTTGGAAACTTCAAAAGTTGTGGCTTTTTTCCCGTCTTTATGCACTTGCATGTCATGGCTATGTATTTGCTGAATTCTTTTGACTTTATTTGTTTTAAAGGTATGTGTTCTTTCTTCAGCAGCTGACACATTAACTCTATAAATCCACCACAGGAGTGATTGAGGCCAAGATCTTGCAAATCCTGTTACCTCAATGTTTCTAAAGTTTTATCAGTGTTATCACAGCATCTCATAATGTATTTGAATTAATATATTTAAATTTTGTATCTTCATAAAATAATGTTCTGACTCAAAGCACCTTAAAATATTGACATTATTTTAATAGACCATTTTGGAGTTTGTCATAGAAATGATCAGTAAGCATAGTATCCAAACTCATACACCTCTTATATTTACATCTACTTTCTGCTCCCTCAGATCATGATCATGAAAATGGGAAGAATCTGACGTTTTACAAGCTGACTACAAGCTTGTATGAAGGCTGTACCTTTGGATGTCCTTTCTTCATCTTCTTTCCTATTACCATAATGGCATTTTTGAGAGGTACAGTCTTATACATATCATGTATAAATACAAAGTATGTCCATAGGACGTATTTCAGCCACATACTGTATATTAACTACCGAGATCACATGCGTAGATAAGCTGAACTCTACTTCTGCAAGTGACACCTTCCTCTAGGGATAAGGGGGCAGATGCTCAGAGCATGGCCAGATATTTATCATTAGCATTATGTTAAGACAAACTCAGATCAACATACAGTGCTGTGCAGATTCCATGTGTTAAAAGAAAGACACTTGTTATCACAGCACTTCCAGCCAGACATGACGTAAAAAGTGAAATGCAGAGAAAGGAGAAGGGGAAATGAGTTCAATGAAACAGCTCATTGGGTTTTCCCATCTGCATCCTGTGGCTCAACACTTCAGACATGATAGACCATATGCCTGTATCACTGTCTGAAGGCTTGTCCCTCCTTTGTTTTCTTCAAGTTGCTCCCACCCTTCCCTGGTAGCTGTGATCCCCTCCTGTGCACTGAGCCTCAAGGCACTAGAGGGAGGCTTGCAGGGTGACCTGGGCAGCTCGCATGAATGCTGCCACTGTGGTGTCACCCTTCACCCACGGGTCCTGCAGAGCTCTTGCTCCCGAAGCTGCCTCTATGGGACCCCAGCCTCCCCATGGACATTTCTACCCTCCCCAAAAAAGGTGAACAGAGCACCTCTGCCAAATCCATGGGCATGGCAGCATGCACGCCATCCCTGGAGGAGTGCTATACCTCCCTGACACAGCATTACACAATGGGAATGTAAACGTGCCTTTTGGAGAAGATTGGCCCATTTTGCCTGTCTTTTAGCATGTGTGTGTGGTTACAGAGGGACACATTATTCCTGTGGCTGAAAGAATGGAAAAACTCAACTCTCAGGAAAGGTGTCAGAAATCGCGATTATTTTATTTGAAGAGGAAAATAACTAAAACTGTAGGTGATCTGATTGAACTCCTAAATTAGCCAAGGACTATTGTATGATTAAAAAGTAAAATAAATTTGAGGGTTTTGAATGGATTGTACAGTAAAGGACCAATTTTTAATTGATGGGGAGTGTATTCAAGCAGAGGCTAAGCAGATGTTATCCCATGAAGACGGAGATGTGTACATGGATAGTTTCATTGCCAGACAAGGGTCTTGGTTTAGGTAGCAGTCACATTTGCAAATGAAAATGGTATATCCACAGAATACACAATTACCACATTCAAACTTTTTTCATAACTTCAGTATTTGGAACAGCAGAGTAACAAAGAGCAATTTTGATGCAAGTAGATGGATTTTGCTTCTTATTTTTGCAAGAATTTTAGCCAGTGGAAAAGAAGTTCTTTCCATCTGAGATATGGTCAAGAACTAAGCCAAAGCAGCAAGCTTGAATATCTGGATTTCATATGGAAAGCTTTAAAAAATGCTAACAAAGTGTCTGCTGAGACACTGATACTGGTAGTAAAATGTCTTCAGAGTAAATGGGGCAGTTTTAATTTCAGAGGCAGTTGGATCCCCCCATAATTCAGTGCATTTGAAGCACTGTTCAAGAAAGATTCCTTCCACTGAAGCAAAACGCAGAGTTAGTTCCCTGGCTGCCATCTGCCGTTGTGTACCATGGCAGGCTCTGCTATTGAAGCATTGCTGCTTTGCACCAGGGAAGGATGCAACAATTTGGATCAGGAGTCTTGAAGGCCTGGGGCAAGCAAAAACAAAACAAAACAAAAACCCGGAAAAAAAAATAATTTGCTTGTGGCTGGGTTCTTGGGGCCTCTTTTAGGACGGCAAAGAAGCACAAAATGAGAAGCTGAAGTTTTCCTCTGAGTTTGTACTGATGACAATAATATTTTGGCAATGGTGGAAGAATGAACTCTGTTTCACTGTGATGCTTGATGTGCAGTATTTAGCTGTCATAATACTGGGGGCACCAACTTTCTAGCCCTGCTGAATTAAGCAGAACTTATTGTTGCCCACATTTATCAACGTTTTGCTGGAAGTGGTTACCTCCTACATAAAGACAGTCTACAGCTTGGTCTGTTGCTCTAAACCATCAGTGACCATGTTGTACTTTGGGCTGTGGAGCACCATGGTTTAGGATGCATTTAGTGTTAACCCTGCTGTCTCCTTTGCAAAGGGCTGCAAGAGCTGTTCAAGCAGGTATGGTCAAGCTGTGAAGGTGATATCTTTAATGTTTGGGGGCCTCTCTCAGATGTGTCTGAGCTGGGGGCAGAGCAGGGGCTGGTCACAGGGCCATGGCCACCCTGGGCATGGCCAGGGAGCAGCAGGAGATGGGGCTGGAGATGAGCCCCTGCAATTATTATTTCCCCCAGGTCCCTGACATTGAATCGTCTCTGCTGAGCACATGAGGGACTGTGAATCAGAGCTCTGTGGTATTCCATGCTTTAAAACAATGTGGTTGTGTCCCATGTCAAGTTTATTTGATTAACAAGTGACATTCCTGATAATGCAATTCCCTCTAACTGCCTTAAAATTCTCAAAGCTTATTCTGGAAAATGCAATCCAAGCTCTGTTTTGAGGCTCACCAGCGGCATGCAGGGACTATATGGTCAATTAGACCTTGTCTACCACCAGCTGGGACAAGTCACTGCAGACGAGGCATGTCAGGAGCAAAGAAGGAAATACATAGCAGGACATCTGGAACTCAGCTGTGGAAACCTAACACCTATTCCCTAAATAGACACCTTGGCTAGACCTAAGTTGTCCAGGTAACAGTGGGTTGGAAAGAAAGAGACTGTTAATGTTTTCCATGTCTGCAGAGCATTGTAGCATACCTGCAAGCATGGGGAGACTGTAGGCTATCTACAGCCCTCCTGAGACCTGCTTGGGAAGATCAGGACCTCCCACGAAACACATGTTCGCTCATAAGCCAGTTTGCCTATTCCACAGTGGCCATGGGGCATGGCCACAGGGGGAAAGCACTTCAAAGAGAGGTCACTATTTGTGTTAGCGTGCTAGGCTAAAATCTGTACCTAGGCTTACATGTAAACAGTCTGGATATAAGGTCAGTCTAGGCACTGAAATGCTAGCTGTTTCTGCCATGAGTAATTTATATGCTGAGAATGCTTGTAAGGAAGGAAAAGAGAAGTGGAAGAGGGGAGGAGAAGAAATAACATATTTTAAAAGAGATAATGGACCCAGTTTTCAAAGTCATTGAAGAATTCTGACTCTTAACAGGGCTAATAGGGGTTGAGAGTGCTCAGAATGTTAAAAATCAGGCATAGGTTTTGACTTTATAATTATTACTGAACATTATGATTTAGAAAAGTATTAAAACAAGCACTGTTCAGAAAAGAACCCTTGACCCCTCGCAGCAGCCCCTTAATGATCTCATGTCCCGCTCCCTTCGACATCTGTTTCCCTTTATACAGGAGACAAATTCCTCCCATACCACATAGCATTCTTAGGAGCTGTTAGTCACTGAACAAGAAGTTCCCCAGAAGCACTATGTGCCCCTTCTGTGAATCTGCCTTTAAGAGCTTATTGGAAGCTAATGGATGGCATGATAGTTGCTGTTTTGTGAAACATGATGGTCGAAGCATCACAGTAAGAGTGCCTTGCTTACAATATGATGTGCAGGCCAGACCAAAGATTGCTTGTCCCAGACAGTATCCCAGGAAGTTGACCTGAAGGTGAGTGAGGCTGCCCAACAGCTTTGCACATGATACTGTACCTGCACATAAAGTAGTGGTAAGCTGTTTTAAAGTTTTAAATGTCTTTTTCACTGTTCCTCTTGGGCCTGTCTGTGTGGTTTCAGGCAGTGCTGTGTGGTAACACCTGCACTGGCTCGGTCAGATTCTGACAGCCTTATTGCTGCTCTGGCATGGAACTCTCCTATGGGACCAAATCTGCTAAGCAATGCATGTTCTTGGTGACATCCTACCACCTTTTCTGCTCTGTCTGTCACATTCACAGGGTCATGACTCATATCGTGTCCTTACTGCACACTATACACTTAAGGTTTGGGGTTTTTTTACATGAAGCCATTTTCTTGGGCTGCTGTATCAGTTGACCTACACTAGCAATTGAAGCGTGCCATAAGAGTTTTCTATCCTTTTTGCCAGGAGGACCCTAGTAAATTCACTGGCTGGCCCCTGTCAACAAAGATCTTTGTCACTAACTTGTGGTTAGGTCTGTTGGCCACCTCATTTCTTTTCATGTACCAATTAATGCAAATAGGGTGAATATTGGCCTTTTTTTTTAGCCAACATAAAGATCCTCATAGATATTAATGGTCCTCGTATTATTCATATTTCTTGAGGCTCCTCTTTATCCACAGCTTCTCCTTTCTGTTCTTGCTTAGATTCCAGCTTCTTGTATGCCTTACATTTCTCAGAAACCCAGGTTCTCCAGTTACTGAATCTTCTTTTCCCTCTTCAAGTTCCTATGTTAATTATTCCTATATTCCTACATATTCCTATAACCCTACATATTCCTATAACTCTACTTTCTTCTCTTAGACTTGAAACCTCAAATATATCTTTTGCCAATATTCAAACTCTCCACAACTTCTGCCTGCTCCTTTAATTTCCCTTGGCTGTTCACTGATACTCTTTTAAAAGTCTTCAAGAGTAACTGGGGCAGCAACATTTAAAGCATCAGTGTTATCAAAAGTTAATATATTGTCGGTTTTAGTGCTACAGCTCCTAAGCTCCCAGGTGTCTGCTGAAGTAGGAACAACTTGCCTAAATGTGGTAGTGTCTATCAAACCTTGTCTCCTGATTCTCTGGCAGTGCTGAAGGTAAATGCATGCAGAACTAGATGTATCTCATGGGTCAGCTGATGTGTGAGGTGGTGGATAAATATTGCTTGAGGAGAATCATTCCTCATAATAATTTCTCCCACCTCCAGAGGAAAGCAGGAATGTATGTCTCCAGGGCACTTTATTTTCTGGGATGCTTTTGGAATAGTGTTATTTATGCCCCACCCATTGGCAAGCCTGGGAATAAAAGGCATAATCAAAACCTTATTTAGCTTAAATACATAGCTCTGTGGTTCTGGAACGGCAAATCCTTCATTTGCATCTCTGCTGATGGTCATGTAGAACGTGTGGACACAGAATCATTACCAGTGGCATCCTTACAGTCTTTACTGGGTAACTGTACATGCATTGAGGAGGGTGGTGAAAAGGGGAGGTAAACACCCTCACTGGCACCAGGATCATCATTGCTATTACACCATAAGCTGCTGTAATACATTAGTGTAAAAGATACAGGAATATGTTGCAGCATCCATAACTTTCTGCTCCATGGGATTTCAGATCTCCATTGAGTTTAGACACCCACTCCACCCACCCTACTGGCATAGGAAAGGAAATGAGCCCAAAGGCAGAGGACCCCTTACTAAGGGTGTCTCTCACATTTACACCTCAACCCCAAAGAGCTGAAAGCCTCAGGAGCTTGAGTTAGCTCTCAGGAAAGAGCAGAAAGCAGAATCCGTAGCTCAGCATGAGATTCAGTTTAAAATGTCATATTTCTCAGTATTTTCTTCAATGCTCTTTCAGCTGTCCCTGGAGTCATGTAAAAGTTTGTGGATCTTGCTGATGCTGTCATTTCCTTCAAAAGAAAGTCACCTAAAGAAATTCACCCAAGTTTTACGTAGGAGAACATTTTACATGATATGACAAAGATGTCATAAGCTGTTTACATCTCATTCTGAGAGCTGTTTGATGTTTGTGGTGTTTAGTTTTTGGGAAGTCCTAACATACTTTTACAAGCATCTGTCATTGTTCTATTTCATTGACAAAAATCAGTTACTGAAATAATTTTTTTACTACTATATTACTTTTCTGTGTATTTTATATTTTATATTTTAGTATTCATTTTAAATGGCTGATGGATAATCTGCCATTGCAAAAATATGGAAGGTTTTGATGCTATAGTACTCCCAAGACTGGTGGGACCTTGACCAGCACAAGGTCAAAGACCAGTGTGTCTAAGAGTGGATGTCAACACATAAAGATGGCACTGAGGTTGTGCACATATCAAATATGTTGTGCTGTTAATAGCATATCAGGAGATCTGTGTCGTGATATTTTGTCAAACAGTGACAGTCTTTCAGGCTACAAAGTCACAGCCTACCTGTGCCAGACACAAAGAGAAAGAGCAGTAATGTAAGTAATTGCATTCTGTTCTCATTTAAAGCGCCTCATCGCTATTAATTCTGATGGAAACTCCCACTGGGTGTAAGGGGACAGTGGCCATTCCACTAACCCTTGTATGCAGATATAGCTGTGTCTATGTCAGTCACTCTTTCTGTGTAAATGCTGGTTTATATCCATTCCTTTTCTTACAGGCCATTGTCTTGTGCTGCTTACACACACAACTCTCCTTGTTCTGGAAGACAAAGGAATAACACAGGGTAGTGGCTGTGGTGGAAAGTAATTTACAGCATTTCTTTTCATTTGCAGACTTTAGAGATTTGTTTAAGAAATGAGTCCTGTCAGTTTTGCACATTTAAATTTATACTCAATTTTCACTTAATTTCCCCACTCACTTTCTAGAAACAAAAAATTAAGAGTTCTTATTCTCAACTATAAATTTGATTATGGTCCAAAAATGATGGACCATGCATTCCTGCTCTGAAGTGATTTACAACTGGTCAGAACTTCAGCCTGAAGACACTGAAACTAATAGATATTTTCCTGACTGCTAGGGGCTGCACTCTCTGGCTTCAGCACCTAACTCTTTGAAGCCTACTTCTGCATAAAAAGATGAATTATTGTCAGCGACATCATTCTGCATATCCTGTGAATCATGAGTTTTGCAGGGCAGGACAAGATTAAAGAAAGACTCAATAAAGGTCTGATGCTCTTTGTGATGCCTTCCTTCAACACATAACAGATTTCCAAGGGCTCTGGCCAAGGAGAAATACTGATGAAAGGGTATTTTTTCCTAAGAAATCTCATCTCTAATGTATGCATGCAACAGTTTATACATGAGCTTTGGAAACAAAGTCTGTGTTATTTTGACTGCTGTTGGGTGATTTCAAAGTCTGCTGTGGCCATATTTTTACAACTGTTGATTTTGTAGTCTTCAAATTATTGAATTTTGGTGGGTGCATCTCATACCTTTTACGTTCTTCTCTTAGATTCCATTCCCTGTGGCTAGTCATTGGACTGTCTTCAGAAGAGCCTGAAAACACTAACTGTCGTATCACTAAAAAGTAGTTTGTGTGTCACTTAAGAACAGTTTGTTAAGATCTCCATAAGCACAAGTTTTTTTTGTGAACAATTTTTTTTTCCCAATCTCAGGCAGAGATTCAGCTGGCTCTCTGCATAACTTTGTTCATTTGAAAGGATTTACATGTTTTTTTTTTCCAGACATCTAAAGAGAAGGAACAAAAATTGTACTGCTTGTTTTGGAGTTGAACCACATGGACTTTGTGCAGCTTGATCTCAAAATTTCAGCATATTCCTGCAGTCCTCAAGAGATGTGCCTATGATAAGAAGGTGGAATATAATAACAGATATCAGAAGTGTATGAGGTGAGGCAGCTACCTGTCACTGTAAACTCTGAAGAGCCTCATGTTTTTATTTTGGAGGATTTCTCTGATCCGTATTTGCTGTCCTGCACTAACTAATAGTGATTCTGACACTGGTTGATGTTTTTACAGGCTTGTTTGGTGAGTTTTCTGTTGAACCTTGGTTCTTGTCCTATCAGTTAAAGTCTTCTAATGTATGGCCACCTTAAAATAGTGTGGCTTAAAATATTTTCCTTGAAATGAGCTCTTCCTGTTGCAAGAGGATCAAGCATGATTGTAGCACAGAAAGAGAAGAAATGAGACAGTGTCTTGAAAGTTGCTGTTGAATGTGGTGTGATTCCAGTGTCCGCAGGTTAGAGATAATGGAATTGAGAAGCTTTCCACATGGATGCTGTGCTGTAGGTCATGTGGGGCTGCAAAGACAAAGCATCTGCCTATACTTATTGTAGAAGCCTCTCTTCCTTCTCTCCTTGTTCCCCAGGAGTGCTGGAGAAATGCACCTCACTAATTTTATGTCATCAGATACTGTAGTTTCAGCAATATGTTCTGCAAGTGTTTTCTTGTAGCAGAGAAGAGGTCCCCTCTCAGAAAACGAGGACCAGAGTATCTGGGTAGATTAGATCTCTTTCAGGGAGGGGGAAGGGATGTGCTGGCCCACTCAGCAGTGTATTTATAGCTCTCATGAATAATCACAGGATGCAGGGGGAAGCATATCTCAAGAGATCACCCACAAAAAGAGTCAAATAATAACAGAAGTGCTATAAATATGCAGGGGGTGGATTACTCTGGTGAGAGTGGCTCCTTTAATGGATGAACTATGGCAGAATCACAGGAGGGAGATGTGTGCGTGAATGTGTGCATGGCAAAGCAACAGGAATTGTCACGAGCATGTTGTCTCTCTCTTAAAGACAAAGTCAGAAGGATTTATTGGTAGGAAAGGTCTCTTGAAGGATTTTGGTGTTTTTTTCCCCTTTTCTGTAGCATACACTGTTAACTCTTGTGTTCTGCTCTTCCCTGAATTTTGTGTTGCTCATCTTTTCCACTGTCTGTGGGACAAGTATCTTCTTCAACACAGTCATTCATTAGTCCTTCATGTCCTTCATTGAGAAAACAGTGCAAAGGCAAGTGGATCCTTTCAGGATCCTTCAGGACCAGCATGATATGAGTGACATGGAAGAGGAGCTTGAAACCAAAGAGAAAGTTCTCCCAGGTCTTTCCTGGAGTGGGTGCACTTTCTGAAGAAGTGCTTCTGTGCATGGCTGAGAAGAAATGGCATCTGGGGCAGGATGAAGCTGAAGACCTGGCACAGTGAGCAGGATCAGGTGGATTTCTGGATATAAAAGGCCACTTTGTTAGAGATGTAGAGAGATGCTCCTGGCACCACCTCAATGGACACCTTCATAGGAGCCCTGCTTGATGTGAAGGAAAGTGCAATCATAATCGGGAAATTCACCATCTCTGGTTATGATTAGTTAGTTGCTAACTGGTTTGGTGTGAGTAGTAACAGGCTCTGTGGGATAAGGTGCATTGTTGTTGTCCTGTAAAATAGGGCTAGCCTTTCATCCCTGGGCCTTAACAGATTTTCACAGTGGGAATTACTGAGTAACATTGGGACTATTGATAGAAAGCACATGGCTATTCTTTGGTGAGAAACATATCTTTATGTGCAAAGAAGGTTATTGCCCTTGCCTATTTTAAAGTCTGTTTGATTGCTGTGGAAGATGTCATTATGTTTATGTAGGACATCCTAAAAGGTCTACAATACCAGGAACTTTAAAAGGTCTGAACTGCTTTTTGTGATTGCAAGTGAAATGTATGTGCTCAGGAACACCTATGGCATGGAGATTCTTCCATTAATGCTGGGGCAGTGGACTCATATTTTATTTCTGCAGCTTGTTAATCTTTTTGCTGGGCACTTGGATGGGAGAAAGGAGCTGGCAATTCCCACCTGATTAGCTGCAGAAAGAAATGTGCTTTTGAAAGATGGACAGGTGTTCCTGATAGTGTTCTGTGCTGTTCAGAAATGTCTGCCTACTATGAGTGCTGCTTGCTATAGTTTGCAAAACTTTTTCAAAAGCAGGAGAAACTGTGTGGCAAGAAGGGGTGGGCTGGCTGCAGAGCAATTCCATCAATCACATTGAACTGCCCTGGAAAATAGTGTAACAGAGTCCTCCATGCTTTGTGCCCTTCCTCCTATAAAGAGAACTCTTAGGAACAAGCTTCTTTGACAGACTTTAGTGATGACTATTGCAAATGCCATGTCTGGTGTAAGAACATAACTTTTTTTTGGTGGGATTTCGGTGTATTGCATGTGAGCTTTTTATGTAAACATGTTCACAGTTTGTGCTGTTCAAAGTGGGAGACAACGAATTGCTCAAGATGCAAAACAACAGATGTAAAAATAGTTTCAAAGATTTAAAAATAAACAGTGAAGACCACATCAAACAAAATTTTATTAATAATAAACAAGAAAAAAAACCTTTTCTTGGATAACAATATGATGAAGAATATAGCCCAATGACAGGGAAAACTGTGTTGGAAAAGTGACATAGCAGGCAAATGGGCCATGGTTTTGTACAGCAGAGAGCTGCTGAAGTGGAAGTGAATCCTGTGCTACCTAGAGAGGTTGAGCAGATGGGTCTGCTGTGTAGTTTCTGGGACATTTTGGGTGCAAGGTCTCTTTTACAGGTCTGTGTATGGTATCATTGGATTGAAGATGAAGTCTCAACAATTGTCAACCAGGAATACTATCTTGACACTTTCTCTTTTCTGGATTTCGGTTTCCTTAAAATCCTTTCCCTTTTATGATTTTCCATTGTGGCTTGTGGTAGGTTAATCAGAGAGGAGAAGGTGGGATGGGCATGGCAGCAGACTCCATTGTGAGTTATAATTGGTTGTAATTGTACGTGGAAAGAGGAGAACAACTTCCTACAATTTCTGACACAGCTGCCATTTTGAGGAATGAGGAGGAGAATGGCTTTAAAAAGAGTAGTTTGAGAAGGAGGACCAACATGACAGCCTTGCAGAACCCCCTCGGAGACGCATGGTGCCTGAGCCCCCTAGGCTCAGAAAGGCAAAGAGCTGACAAACCAGGGCTGCCAGTGTGGCATCACTTTGGGTACCCAAACTCACTGACATTTTGGGGTGCAATGGGCAGGGCAGGTCTTGGTGCCTGCTGCCACTCAAGCAGCAAGAAGGTGTTTGGAGAGGAGAGTGAGAGGGGCGGTGGGAAGAAGGAAGGTGGGATAAACCAGCCAGCCATGAAAGAGATGAAGCAGGCATCCTTGTGGTAGGACCAGACAGGTATCCACACCTTTTCACCACATACCTCCATGTAAATCCTGTTCTGAAGTGGTTAAATAACATGCATTGAAACAACAGATGATTTGAAATAAACAAAAAAAAGTTGTATACCAACACATTTATTTATGCAGAACACCTCAGACTAAGCAGGCAACGAAGTGTAAATAGGCCTTAACTTTAAAGTTAGTTTAAATTACTGCTTGTCTAAAGTGAATCAGGGTGATTCCTGTTTAACTGTTAATTGGAGTGCAAAATTAGCTGAATGTATTTTACAAACTGATGTTCTATTCACTCTAAGTGTTTTGTAAATTGTGTTGGACCATTGAAAAGTGCCAAGGTGTTTCTATTTGTGGAATGTTTTATTTTCTCTTTGTGATTTCCTATATGGCTGTTGGGTCCCTATTGTGTCTAAAATAAAAGCATAGGCAGTTCCACTGAGTCTTTTTTGTTGTATTTGAAAAAATTACCAATGTATTAGCATTCAGGTTGGCTGAGGTAATATGACGGAAGTTTTCATTACAATGTGGTGTAAAAAATTGATTTATCTTAGCTCTCATAGGAATGCTTTTGAACGAAAAACATCAAACCACCACAATCAAGGGTAAACATCTAATGCGTCTTTGACAATTACAAGTGTTGTAAAAATAACTAGGATTAAGTGTAGCACAGTTGCTGGCCTGCTGCAGTGCCTGTGCAGGGAGCACCGCTTGCTGCCATGGGAGAGGGATGATTTTCGCTTCTTGGGTCTGTTACATCCCGCAGAGGGGATGTGCTAAATGGTAACCCAGAAGTTTTTGGGTTGGAATAACACAGTGGCAGCGTATCCGGGGCACCTTCTCTGAACACCCTGGAGATACTCAGGGCTGGCTTCAAAGGGGCTGCCAGCCCAGCCCTTCATGCCTCCTTACACAGGAAGAGCAGGGGGTGTCTTCAGGCACAGTCCAACAGGTATCAAATCTGACAGCATAATCCTGCGTAAAGGGTGTGATACGCAAAATGCAATCAGCCAAGCAAATCTGTGTTAAGGCTTGCTTTCAAGGTCTCTTCTTTGTACTCATCTCTCTTTAGTTCTGCATACAACTAGCACATACCAAAGGCAGTGGGGAGGCCTGTGTGGGCATGCAATGATACCGCTTTGCTCGTTGCTGTGCTCCTTGGCACAGGAAGAAGTCTTGTCTGAAGAAGAATAAATATTCTTTTTTTTGTTATCAGGAATTGTTTGATTGTAATTTTTAAATAGCTTAAAGCACAAAAAGAGGTAACAATCAGCAGCCATGAGACTGTAAGGGGCAGGTACTCCACGTTTACCAAAGTTTCTCTGACATACAAGTTTTCATGTTGTGAAATACCTTTGTTATTTTTCTGAGAAATAAATTTTGCTCTTACAATGAGTGTGTGGAGTAGGATTTGAATGGGCTTTGGACTCAGGCGTTAAAAAGGCAATGTGAAGTGCCAACTGATAATAAATTTCAGGCAGAATGCAGATACATCTGAGTCTCTTGCTTCCTGGGAATGCACCTGAAATAAACATTTAAGGAATTTGATTTTGGAATGAACCACAGATGTCACAGGTTCACTCTTTGTGCTAGAGCCAGCTCTGGACACAAGCAGGTTGAAGTAAATCTCAAAATTTCTTCAGGTGACAGAGGATTGTGGAAGTAGGGAAAAGGTATACAAATCCCTGACATTACATAAATACTGTCTGGAGTGTGCTTCACAACTAGCAAGCAAATATTTGACAGGAAATGCCAATGGCTCCTTCCATGGTGTCCTGGCAAGAAGAATTTACTTTCATATTTTTGTAGGCTGACCTGACACACACATAAGTGAAGCCCCCCTGGAGACTTCCTTCCTTCTCTTTTGGGATTTCTATTGAGAAAAAATACAATTAATGTGATCTAAAGCAGCTACACATGCAACTGCAGCCTCTCAGCCCTGGGAGCACGGTGGAGATGTGGTGTCTGGGCACTGTTAGCTCTGGGACACGTTTGCTGTAGCGCACAGCCATGCAGTTCCCAAATCTGTCCAGACCCTAATGCATCCAGATCCTGTTGCCAAGACACTGGCATTGTGTATTTATGCTATGCTGGTCAAGCGCCACACAAATTTGTTAGCATGGCGCTGAGCTTTGACTAACCAATCCCACACAGAAGTCCCTATCGACAACTTTTATTACAAAATTTTCTTTTTTTCTTTGTCTTTTCAAGATTAGTGGTCTGTGTTTTGATGAAGTACTGTGTGGACTTTTGAATTTGTGGCAGCCTGAAGACATGCCCATAAGCACAAGGGCGCTAACGTTAGGGTCAGAGTCAAGCCAGCCCATGGCAGCAGTGCCCTCTGAAATTAACCCTGCTGCTGCCTCTTCTCCTATCATCCTTCACACAATACACAAACATTGGGCACTGGAGTCACTCTCTAAATGATTTACATCAATTACTTCAACATAAAATATTCAGTACAATCCATGTCCAACACATTGTTCCTCTCTCCTGTGTATGACTGTTTTTTCCACTGGCCTTTGGGATTTAGAAATATGAAACTGTCCACATCTGGCATTTTGTTTGTTGATTCTGAAGTGAAAATGGTCAAACAAGGTGCTTCAAATAGAAGCTGGGCCCTGGGCAGCACCACGGAGTAAACGTGCATGTCATACACCTTTTGGTTTTGATGCACTGCTGTTGAATTTCTGTGCCAAATCATGTGGAATACATAGATGCTCCAAAGCTTTCACATGCTATTTTGTATTAATGTACATAATATATTATAAATTGATAAATAAATGGAGAGCGATATGGCAGATTTTGAGTCTAGTTTCAAAACTGGGGAAGTTGGAAAGGAAGGCCAAGATTTCCAAAGCACTTAAGTAAAAGACAAGCTTTTGTCTTAGAATTCACGAAATAGCCGAGTGGTAATGGAAAGTGTCTGTCTCTCTTCATCTGGTATACAGTGACGCTGGGTCAAATATGCTCCTAGAAAATGTGTCTCAGTTAGGTGCCTGAAGCTAGGTGGGAGGACTCTGGGCTCGAGAAAATACTTATATATGGGTGGTGGAAATACTGGCTTTAACATCAGTGTAAGCTGGAATATCTACATTGGATGGGTACTGCTTTGTTTTGCTACTACATCTGTTTTGCTAAGCTGATCAGGCTCATTGAACATCAGCACTAGTGTGGTTACATTGCTTCTAGTTTCAGGTCTGTCTGAGCTTAAGCACTTCTGTGATGAGGTATAAATAAACCACTTCCTCCTGCAATGATGGTGCTGCTTTTGAAACTTTGAAAGGTTTAAGGGATATTCCTCTTACAAAAAAAAAGAAAAAGAAAAAGAAAAAAAAAGAATAGACACAAAAAAACCTAATTAGCATGGGATATCTAGACATCTAGTAGCCTCCCACTTATTTTGTAGAAAATACAAGAGGGTTTTCATTTATGAAACTATAATGAATAGGTAATAAAATAGCAGTTGTCTTGTTGCGTAACAACTTCCCACTATCACTTGACATGGAAGTAACATACCCCTTGGTGAAACAGAACTATCTAGCTCATGCTAGCAGTATCTGGCAAAATCAAAAATAAATTAAAAGCTTTCTGTCATCTAGTCTAGCTTCTACTTCTACCTGCAGTATTTTGGCTAACTTTTTGGGCAAAGCATCCAGCCACTTCCAATTCTTCTCCAGCAGTCTTGTGTTAGTTTCTTTACACGCTTATGGGGAATAACACAGATGGATGCATCCTAATGATCAGATTTTGACTGCTGATTTTGGAAATAATCAAATCTTTTACTTCTGGCCATGACTGCACAGAAATGCCCAGAAGTTTGGACCAGAATGCCTGACTAGAGAAAAAAGGCTCATCTTTCATCATGATCCAGTCTGCTAAGAGCAAAACTGAAGGCTTTGGTTACTTACAGTACACCTACAGTCATTTAGGCAAATTCTTCTCTCTAGACTCAATGACCTCATGCCATTTGCAATCATACATCAGGGCTGTGAAGGTTTATTTGATATAAAAAGAGGTCCTAGCTTTTTAGTCTTTAGCTATTTAGGTAGAGGGTCACACACACACACACACACACGTCCCAGAAGCTGGTCAACAAGCCTCCTTGTAGGGCTTCTCTCTCTACCAGCTGTAGTGGGACAATCTCAGGTGGTGACACATCTGTCTTATGTAACTCAGTTAGCTGTCCAAAAATTATCGGGGTTATAATGCCACTTCTTTATTACTTTGGCCTAAAAAATGCAAAATGTGTTTCTCCAAAGTATTGAAAAGCCTAACCTAGCTTATACAAAATGCAAAGCATAATTGAGGTGCTGGGCAATGGCTTTGTCTCCTACCCCTCACTAATGACCACTTCATCTGTCAGTAGAGCAGAAGATTTTTTTAAAATAGGCTGGTTGCAGGTTGGAGGAACACAAGTACCCTCTTGAGTTTTACAAACATCCAGTGACCTATACCTCTGTCCTCTTGACATACGACCACATTCAGTTTTCAAAGGCAAATTATGTTAAAATGGTGTTAAGCTGGAGAGTATATTCACACATAATTTGGGGTAAAGTATATTATGGGAATGTTGTAGTTGTCAAACAATAATGGTTTGTACAGACAGGAAGTTTTCAACTAATATGAATTTTAATAGAAATCCAAACAACCCTAATCTTTTCTTGTGAGCATGCTTAATAATGTTCATGCAATAATGCTTAACTAATGATTTTAATGGCTTTTCCTTTTTTTTTTTTTTTTTTTTTTTTTTTTTTTTTT